>QANY01008898.1:0-46362 GCA_003255025.1 Datisca glomerata | reverse complement strand
CTCTCTCTCTCTCTCTCTCTCTCTCTCTCTCTCTCTCTCTCTCTCTCTCTCTCATTTTTGTATTACTAAAATTTCTTGTTGTTTGGGTAACCTGAAATTGTGTAGTTTGACAATTGTTGGTGTCTAACTCACCGAATGGTGGTCCAACGCCAACCTACCCATATCAGATTTCTCTTCCATTCCCAAATATGTTTTAGCTTTCCGATAATCAAAGTTCATAGTTTTGACTAGTGGGTCTCTCAATCTTAATCCATCTCTCTGGTGGATTCTCTCCAGTTCTCTATCTATAATCATTTCTTTTCTTTTCTCTGATTCTATTCTTATTTAAACACCCAGCTACTAACTGAAAACTACCTTGAACAGAATCCATATGATACGGTTCTGTAAGTGCTGGGAGTTCACTGTATTTGGACTCTTCTGGATATCTTGCTTCATTTAATAAGCATTTCATTTATGTTTCACTCTTAGAAACCAATTGTCATTTTAAGGACCACTTTACAATTGCATATTTTTCACCTAAGCTAGGATGCTAGAAACAATGTCACCATCCATTGTTGGTTAAAAACAAAAGATTTTACTGTCAAACTGCTTCTCTATAAACGATTTGTGTTCACCATTAATTTGCTTTCAATTGGGTATTTCTTTCTTTTGCTTTCTATTTGATGCTATGTTCTACACACCCAATTGAAAATTTTGCATTTTAACAATGCTTTATTTACTTATTTCTTGTTTTTCCTTCATCCTTCTTTCCAAATCCTTCTCTTACAAGCAACTCCCACAATGGAAAGGGAGGAAAAGATTGTTCTTAGCTTCGTTTTGGAGCGGTTTTTCTTGTTATCTTATCTCCTTGATCCGTAAGAGTAAGCTTGCTTTTAGTTTCTTTCATATTCCTGTAACAAGTTTTAGTTCAAAAGTAGAGAATGTAGAGGAGAAAGGACTACTAACACTCTTGGATTTGCCTGAATTGGCTTTGAATTCGATTCTCGAGCTGCTTTCGCCAACCGAGTTATGTAGGTTGGCAGAAGTATGTAGTTCTTTGAGAGATAGATGTAGAAGTGATCATTTATGGGAGAAGCACATGAAGGAGAAATGGATCACTGTGATTGGTGATTCTGCTTCTAAAGATTGGTATTCGCATATAGCCTCTAGAATGAGGACAAGCCTCGAGGATAAATCTGAAAAGAACGGTTTGTTAGACTCCATTTTCAGTGGTTGGCCGTTCTTCTGGAGTAGATCAAACTTAGAAGGTAGAAACAAGGAGAAGATCTGTTTACCAGATGACTCAATCAAGGCTTGGTATCTATCTCTTGAGAGTGGCAAGCTCTTGTTCCCGGCTCAGGTCTACAATAGAGAGGTAGCAATAATCACATTTCTTGTACTGTGTTCGAAAAATGGGAAATGTGTTTATTATTGTTGTTGATCCATTGATCTTTGGGTGAAGAACATGTTGTGCTTATGTTTTTCGTTGCAGAATGGTCATGCCGGGTTTATGTTGTCATGTTACGATGCTCGACTTTTCTATGACTCTGAAACTGACACATTTCAAGCAAGGTATGGAAAGACACTATCAAAACTCAATAGATGAAGTTATAGACTTGCTCCTTTCTGTTGTAATCCTCCCCCCTCTTGTGCATACGCTGACACACACTCGTGTGCACATGCTAGTAAAAAAGGCCTTAGAAATCTACTAACTTTCGCCGTCTCAAGAATTCGAAATGCTATTACTGTTAAGCTTCCATTTTATTTTGGTCGTATAGATGACGGTTTCGAAATTCAAAGTATTTGCTGTTTTCAGGTACACACCTCATGGACGACTAACGGCAGAGGAAAATATAGAATGGGAAAGGATAAGAGCACCACCAGTTGATACTCCTCCACATGTTATTCACCCCTCTGATTGCTTAACTGACTTAAGACCTGGAGATCACATTGAGATCCAGTGGAGAAGAAGCAAAGAATTTCCTTATGGTTTGTTTCTTAATCCTATCTTGAAAGAATCTTAACATCCGAATCATACCGGGTTTTCTCTAAATGTAAAAGAAATATAATGAAGACTTACGTCTGTAAACTCTTCGGTACTTGTAGGATGGTGGTATGCAGTGGTTGGTCACTTGGAGACGTGCGATGGGAATGTGAATCAATGCCATTGTCACCTCAATGGTAAGAGAATTTCTTATTTTCTTCTGTAGTGTTCTTCAGTGTATTTGTGCTGTGATGTATGCAGGGTATCTTCATGTGCCAGAATTAGATTCCTGGAGTTCAAAGCCATGCATCATTAGTTTGTTGCTAGGGAAAAGTACACTTTTGGTTCCCATAGTTTTAAAATAGTTTTAAATGGTCCCTGAATTAATCTTTACATCACTTTTTTACCCCTCTACTTTCGTTTTGGCTTCATTTCCTTTCTGTCGTTTTTCTGTCACTTTTCGGTACATGTTGCTAACATGAAAAAGAAAATGACATGACAAAAGAAAAGAAAAATGTAATTTTTCTCATGTATGTTTTTCTTCTTTTTTATACTTTTTCGTCATTTGGCTTCTCTAAATTGTGTCTTTAAAAGAAACCAGAATGGATAAGAATTATTTATTCTATAAAATGGAGTTAGAACAGTTGAAATGAAGTAGGCCTTCCTCGTATATTTCTTACCTTCTCCATATGGACTCTATTGTAGAAAGTCCATCAAAGGTTGATTGGAACGTTGGATCATAGATGTATTTAAAGGTTCATATTAATCTCTATGCATTGGTCATAACATGACATGAAAGTTTGGTTTGTTGATGGCAGATAGAGTGATACTGGAGTTTAATCAATTTTCCGCTAGCTCACGGTGGAGAAGAGTGGTGATAAGCAGGAGCGATCACTGGGAGAAAGGCAGTGAAGCAGATGGGTTTTACGGAGGGATTAGAAAGCTTTATAAAGAGGATGAGATTGAGAGGTGGAAGCAACTCATGTTCCTCTGTACATAAAATCCTCATGATCACTCCTGAGCTTCAGCCTCGACATAAGTACGTACGGTGGAGAGGCCTCAGTGCAACGACGGGTGAGTTTAAGAATTGGCTCACCCTCTCCTACCCATTTTGCGTACCAAAAAAGTCTTTTTTCCCTTGGTGTAATTTTGTCTGGCACTGTAAGTAAGAAGAACGAAGTTCCAGATGTTTTTGCACGCTTCTTTAAGTATTGTTTCGAAATTCAGAATTTAAGAATGTTGGAAATTGAGGGGGAAAGATAGGAGAAAGTACACATTTCTTTGCTTTTGTTTGGTTAATGAGAAACTTTTCTTGATAAGACTCAGGCTTCAGCTCCTCCTCCGCAATTAGTTTCAACTTAATATATAATTCAAAGCGTTTGCCCAACTTAATCAGTTTCAGGTACTTCACTTTTGTATCACCTTCCTTACTGCTATACCACTATGTTTAGTCCAAAACTCATCATCATTTTCGTCCTTGTAACTGCTTGCAGTTAGTTAATAATTCATACCAATCCATCAAGTCGTGGGTTTCAGTCACCTTTACCCTCCATCCGATAGAATTTGTATCTTTGTCCCCCCAAAAAGGCAAAGTATATTTTCTGTAAAGACTGATTTAATAGAAAATAAATTAGAAACCATATTTTCTTAAGGGTAAAACAAAGTATAATAGTCATTCCCAAAAAATGGAAGGCAATAAAGAAAATAGAATAATTCTCGATTGATCAAATAATTTATTAAATTTTTAGTGATCAAGTGATAAGTTGGTGTTTTAATATATAATGTGTGAAAAAACTAACATGTAAATAATTGACATATCACTTAAAATTTAATTAATTACTTGATCAGTGTAGAATTACTCAAGAAAAATATAGAGAACTCCATGAAAACACGACATTTGAACAACATAGATCAGCCAGAAGCTAAAAACAAAACAAAAGCAAGACTTGTAAATTCATATCTGTAGCAGCTAGCTGAAACAGTCAGCATTCAGCAAGCAAGAAGTTGTCGAAACTTCAAAATATTATGTGGTAGCAGTAGTAGTAGATAGAAGAAAGAGGTGTGTCTTCTATATACGTAGCGACTGTGCTAAGAACAAAAAAATATTTAGACAGTGCTGACATCTATTCGGCTTTTATGAAGTTGAAAGGCAGGAGTAATCCAGCTGCCGCAACTGCATTGAATGCCTGACCAATTGAAATAACCCAACCGAGATTCACAATGAGCACAAGATAACTTCCCCTCCAATGCTCCTTCAACTGAATCATAATATTACAGCTGTTTTATATTAGTTTATGAACAAAGAAAATTCCCTAATAACCTACTATACCACCATCAGTTGCCTAGTTATAGAATGGTGGACTAAAACTCAGCAATGCAGAATTTATCTTAAAACAATCTACAGAGAGTTCAGGCAAACATTTTGGGTCTTTCATGGGTTTCTGGCCTTCTTTTTGGCTGATTAGAGGCCGGTTCTTTTTCTGTGGATAGAGATTTTTGCAGAGTTCTTCCTTCTCCTTGCCATTTTTATTTTGTCTATTTGAATGGAGAGGAACTTCAGAGCTTTTGAGGGTACAAAAAATAGTCTCTTGGTTGTTTTATTTCCTCCTTTTTTTATAGGTTAAAAGGCTATGAATGATATATTAATAATTTTCTTTCATTTTCCTCCAATTCCACCAACTTTTCCTCTAATTTTTCTTTCCTTTCTATTTTCCAATACCCAAACATAGCCAAAGGAAGTGGCAACCGGATCTTTTTCCTGTAAAATCGTGGCTTTACAACCTTGCTACTCTTAACATAGAGGACATTTAGGTTGTATCTACTCTTTCTCGGGGTTCTTTTGTGAGTAATCCATTATCTCCTTTATAGATCAAAAGAATTAGATCTTACTACCATTTTTCATCAGTGAATTAGTAATAATACCAGATAATTTCATGGGGAAACTATACATGAAATGCATGGGTTGGTTCACAACCCATAAAGGGACTACAGGTATATAAAACACATCACACACGAATGCAAATATTAAATATGTATTTACCTGCTGTCATCCAGCGAAGGGGCTCAACGAATATTGATGAACACTCAGACTCCTCAGACTTGTTAAAAGGATTTCCACTCTTTCTCTTCTTCCAGTCAAAGGATGTCTCACCCTCACCCGGAATATGTTCCACCACATTCTCCTGCAAAGCAACAATTCTCCTGCATTTCTTACATCGGTATGCACAACTATGTGAATTTTCCAATTGTTGAGCTGGTTCTACTTGTGAAGTAACTCCAGTGGACATGCCTGGATCTGCCCCAAATTTAGAACTATCGATTTTCTCCCCCCGATTGTAAGATTCACCTGAAAATGCAGGAAGGAATGTTTTTACAAAATATGGGAAGGAAGGAAGAAACAAGGACCGGATATCATTACATATTTCTGTTATCAGCATAACTTACTGACTGTGATAGAAGAAAAAACACAATTACTAAGAATTAAGAAATACCATATACGAGTTAGTATTATGTGCATGTGATAAGACTTTTCTTAGTGAAGTTTTATCAATAACCCGAAACAATTCCCCAAGAATTCCTCTTAGAACTTTTATTAAAAAGATAGAAATCCGATACAAAGGTACAAGCTTTCGAGAGGCTTGTTCTCTCCTATCCCAAACTTTCAAGAGGTTTGGTCTCTCCACAAGAGCCAAGAGCCTAGCTCAATAATTTTCTCGACACCTTCAAATCTGACTTCTAGTACTATTTATACATTTTGGATATAATATATAACTAACACATTGGTGAAAAGACATAAAAGGACACGTGATCCATAAGCACCTAAAATAAACCGGTTTACAACTTACAACTTCCTTATTCCTCCTAAATAAGTAAACCTAACCTGGGGCTTATCAGCATGTATTATATTTACTGATAAATTATGGACAAGAAATGTATTTAACAAAGCAGGCATAGCATACTAAGAGAAGTCTTAACCGAACGAACAAGACCTGTAGAAACAAATATATACATTCTTAGATGATATAAAGGGTCGTAATAGACGACATTTAACATACTTCAGTAGTTAGTCATTCAATGGTTAGCAATTTTAGTAAATACATCTTAAAGATATAATTAAGAAGTTAATGGTTATCATTGAAAGTTACTGGGATCCATCTCAAACATCCTGAATCAAAATAAGAAATTATGAAAGGAAGGAGGCTTACTTATTCGGAAAAGTAAGCCTTACTTATTTGGATACAATCTTGATCCTTGTTCCATGTCTTACATTCTCATCACACTGTCCTGAAGGAGTATCTCAACATCTTAACTCATAAGATTAGATGGCAGATCCCACTTTTTTGGTATTTGATAGCCTCACTTACTTGGAAACCATCGGGCAACTGTTTCTCACTCGCTAAAAACGCATGTGTTAACATGGAGAGGATTAGAGAGTTCCTTGTCTTGAACAGACATACCAAAACATTGATTTACACCTCATGGTCAATTTGTAATTAGTGTGTTCGTAATTCAAACACTTAGCAAGTTCATAATGCCCTTGCGAGCCTTATCGCCAGCAATAATTGTTCAGCAGGCCAACCATTGATCCTCATACATTATGATTGGCAATGTGGGGAAACAAGGAGGCTCATGGTAAGTGTGCTAACGTTGAGAACCTGATTCTAAGCCTCTTGACTCAAGATGACCGAACGAACTTCTCAGAGCTTATAAACCACAAGTTTCAAGAAATCAAGTAAATTATATCCAAGCATATTTAGTAATAAATCTTAAAACAAACCAACTTGGATATTTTTATGAGGGGAAGGGGATGAGAATGTACCCAAAACCTTCAGACGAAATCGTTTGTATACTGGACTTGCATGATCAACTTTAAAATGCATGTCCTCGAACATTTTTAACTGAAGCAAAAAATTAGTAAGGATTAGCTCTGGTCAATTTTTACCATACCTGTTATTGAAAAATAATTTTGTTTGGCATCACCTGTTCTAAAAAACCATCGTTTGGGCAAACAAATTCGCAGCTTTGCTGTAAGGACTTGAGGGCATCTGCAGAAATGTAGGGCCAAAAAAGCAAAAATAGTAAAAGAGAGTAATTGACAAGCTTCAGGGAGAAAAAGAATTATCTAGATGCTTTAAACAAGTTAAAAATTCAAAAGCATAATGAATGTACTGATATGTTGATTAATTAACTTTTTTCACACCTTCTTGAGATAGATGCTCTGTTTTCATAAGATATGCTGTGAGGATAGCTGCACTGCAACAAACACATTAAAATAAGGATGTAAATTAAACTGATAGAAACTCACAAATTGAAGAAAAAAATGGAAAAACTGTCACAGTATATTCTGTGTCAATTCTACATATCCTATTCTCTACACAAGAAATTTCATGGACAAGATGACAAACTTTGAAAAAAGAAAACAAAATAACACCTTTCCAGGAAATAATAACCTCCCCGAAATGATTACTTCTTCACATAGGAAGAAGGTGGAATAGGAACTTTCTTGTCGAACATGAAAGGTGAAGAAAGTCAGAAATACGCATCCTTTTATATCTAGGTTGCTACAATTAGTATCATGTTGAAGTTCATAATTAAGTGATGATGTCTTGATTCCACCAATAATCATCAAGATATGTATTTTAAGCTAGTAGAACGATATAGTTTATAATACTCCAATAAGTTCCTATAACAATTAACAATTGTAATTTTGAAAATTTAAACCTATGGGTTATACGAAGACATTACTAACTTACCTCGTTTTTTATGTGGTAGTGCAACCTCCATAATACACAACGTTCGTGATACAATTACGTGGAAAAAATCCTAGCTATGCCACGCAATATTTCAGTGTAACCATGATAATAAGTTCAATGCATGCCCAGGACACATCTTACAAAGTAACTTCTCCGAGAATCAGTACAATCTAATCTGAATTATCTTCCTTAAACATCTTCGTCTATTAGTCCTTATTCAAACCCAGTCCTATTAGTTCGCTACTCCCCCTTAAAAATCTCATAAAGCCTGTCTTAGGAGGGTGTATGCATCTTCAACTGCACTAAATCTACAGACCTGTTAAGTATCAGCCTAAGAACACCACTGAGGTACAAACAAACATTCTTTTACTGTAACATTCCTAAAAAATGCTCGCTGACATCAATTTAAAATTTATAATTAACAACAGATCATAATTACAATCATATTTGGGAATCACTGAAAAGAAAAAAGGAAAAACGTGGTCTTAGTAACAATAACTAGAGAAAACGTGTCAGTATAGGGTTCAAGTGCCTGACTAAAAATCAAGCTGCGGTGTTATACCTTCTTGACACACCGGCAAAGCAATGCACCAGAACAGACCCTTCTTTTCTACTCCGGTCAATGAAATCAAAACAAACATCCAAATAGTCCAATAAATTCTCACTTTCCATGTCTCTTAGTGGTACCGCCATCCTGATCAGCTTCAAATCCTTTCCAGCATATTCTAGTGAGTACAAAATCTTTTCAGGCGATAGAGAACTTTTCGTTGCATCAGTAAACTCATCCTCGGAAGCTGAATCACGGCCGCCCCCACCTACATAGGCTTTTTTTATCTCCTTGGTGGGAATCGTCAGGCCACTGCGCCATTCAGAAAAAAATGATATTGAAGTTGAACTTAGAACTGATAGTATATGTGTGATCTCTGTGCTGCCATTTTGGAGAACTTCTGCAGCGTCCCCAATATTACCAATGAAGAGATTCTCGCGGACTAGGTATGGCATGACAAAGAAAATTTTCCAACCTTCTAGATTATCAGTTCCTGCAAACAGTAAAATAAATTCCAGTTCAGTTTCACTGTTTTAAAGACAAGCTTATCTAGATTGAACTACCACAGAAGCCAGGAGGGGGGTGAATAACAACAATATCACCATTATGAGAATTGAGAATACAGATTTCAGCACAAGTGGTTAGCAAAAGTACTTATGAGCTAAGCTCAAGTAGTTGGTATGAATCAAGTACTTTAGCAGTTCAAAAAAAAGCAAGTACTCTAGCTCAACAGCTCAAGTAAACCTCTCAACGAAAATTCCGCAGAGAGGATCTTTAGTGCCTGTTTGATTCTTAAAGTATCAGTAAGAAAGGCGAAGACAAAAACCCTCAATTCTCTGCGACAAACATGCTAGCTCAGTCTTTGTTAAGTTCTACTCTGAGAAAGAGAAGCTGTGGCTTTCAGCAGAAGATGATTCAGTTGAGGTTATTAGGGTGAGGAATCGATAGAGAATAGGGAGTGTAAGAAGATGCAGGTTGAGTTTCGGGAGAGGGGATGCTTGCTTACGATAAGAGAGAGAGGGACTGAGTTACCGGAGAAGGAGACAGAGAGGGAGATTGCGATTGCGGCGGTAGAAGCGATGGAGCAAGAAAATAATATGCCAAATAGGAAATTCGGAATATACCGGCGAGGCGAAGGACGCTGACTGCCGACTGACTGCCGCTCTGAATATTTCTCTGCTTATCATCTTCTTCTTCTTCTTCTCTCTGCCTCAATTTATAAGATCCTTGCACGTGTGAACAAGTGCGATGGACATTTGCTCGTGCGAAATCAGTCATTAGTGGTGAAGGGCCCTTTTTTCTTTGCGTAAGAGGGAGGGCCCATTCTTCACCTTCGGTTTTCAGATTAATTTAATCCATGAATGTTTTACACAGAGTCATTCTTTCCGCATTCTATTCAATACAAAATCTTTTAGAAAAAATTTTAATTAGTGATTTTATACCCTAGATTAGGGATATAGGTCACCTCCGGTTAGAATCCTAACATGAGGGTTATGTTAATCAAATATCGGTCGTCCATAAAAATGGACGGTCAGGATCACCTTGATACATGTGTTGAGGTGATAAGACAGTTATTTTTTCTATTTTTTTTCTTTATCTTTTTCTTATATTGAATATGAATCGTCCATTTTTGAAATGGATGATCCAGACATAACAAATCATTTTACTCTAAGGAATAGAAAATGATCTAAATCTATATATTAGACTATCAGTTATATATAGACAGAACCAAAACTTACTCAATATAACATGTCACGTCATTTTTATAAACAAAAACCTTGTTAGAAGATGAAAAAATATATTTCATAAGAAGAAGTGCATATAGATTATAATTAATTAATTTCCAAACAAAAATTATTTTTGTAGGATGGATAAGTATATTTTGGGTGTTTTTAGGGGTATATACAATTTTAGAATCTTATTTTGTAATATAGCCAATAATTTTTATCTTTAGCAATTTAACCCATAAGGTAAAAAAGTCAACAAAAAAGCTATAAAGTTTTACAATTATCTTAATATTAATCTATATTATATTAAAAGGTGCTTAAAGGGGAGAAACTTTTTATTCTTATTTTTTACCATTTAAAATCTATTAAAATATAGCACAAATTAGGTATTTCACCTCTTTTCTCATTTNATTTTGTTACGAGAAATTATCTCTTAATATGATATAATTATTATTAAGAATATGAAAAATTAATGAAATAAAATTATTTTATATACTATTCAAATAACATTATAATTTTAATATTATAAATCATCTATTATTACTATTATTTCACTTTTAGTTTAGATGTAGAAAATTTTTAAAGATGATGTATTAATTTTATTGTTAACATCAGTATGAAATTATATGTATATTTTAAATAAGTTGAATAAACGAAGCATGTACGTTCCGACTAATAAGAAAAAATATAAAAAATATATTTAATTGAGAAGTCAAAATACCAAGATTTCATAGTCACCCTTACTTGGCTTCTAAAAGCCAATATTTTTGCTTGTCATTGATCACCAATATTTCTCATGTCCAAATATGCCTTACAATCTCTAAAATGCCAAGAGTCGTATAGCATTTGTAACCAATAGAAGTCAGGTTATCAAACCAATTCTATCCTACTATTTTCAATAAATTTAGATCATTGATTTTGTTACAATGCTTGAGATATGCCATTCCCTAAATTTTATTTTTCTAATGCGTAAATAATAAAATACACGCTAAAAATATCTTTTAACTATTAGAAAAACCAACCACTTAGATCCACCGAAAATGAACCGGATCAAAATCCACTAAACCAACCACTTTTTCCTATACTACTTGTAATATCCGACCATTATATTTTCCTAACATTAATTTAAAGATGATATGATTTAAAAATTAAAATTTTTTAAAAATTTTAAAAAGAGTTTTATTATATAATTTTTTAAGCTCACTCACACATATGTGTGAATACACCCAAAATTAACCCTAACATTTTTATGACATTCGACAATATCTCTCCCCGTTCTCATACCATTGTGTATACACCCTAGTGTAACTACTCCATTCTTCATCTCTTTTGCATGAACCCCTCTCCTGTAACTGCACTGTTTTCTCTAAACTGACGCCTCCTAGCAAACTGCTTTCAATTCATTTTGTAGCCCTCTCTCCCTAAATTGCCTCACGCAGCCAAACAAAATCATTTCTTTCCGTTTCATTCTTCATCGTGCTGAGCATAACCTTGTTGTCGTTCTAAGTCCGGTACGTCTTCTTCGCTCTTGTTTGTCGTCTTCCTCTCTTTGATTTACTTCATGCCCTCCCTTAATTTCATCTGTAATTTCAGCAAATGTTTTCTTCTCCTTGGCTCCTATCTGTGTTTTGTCAACGTCTCTGTCATTCTTAATTCGATAAGCTTCTTCTCTCTATTTTCTCTCTATCTTCTCTCTCGTTGCTTTTCTGTGTCTCGGGTTCGCTCGTGCTCTATTTATTGGCTCTCTCTCATCCATGCCCCTCTCTCCGTTCCTGTTTCAATTCCCTGCATCATCTAGCTTTGTACTGATAGCAGAAGCTTAGTCCTTATCTCCCTTTCTACCCTCCTGAACTCGATTTTAACCAGCGAGTCAAGATGGGTATTTTCAAAATATTTTTGTGAAATAATATTCCAATGCGATTCTGATTAACTAGTTTTGATTAATTCTCAAGTTAATGTTAGTACTTCATCCGTGTGGATTCCATGCAATCAATTTAATGAGTGGTTTTTACATAATTAAATAGAAATTCAATTATTTGATTTAAAGGGTGTGGTTTTATTATTCATTGGACAATTGAATTAAACATTTCATTTATATGTACTATACCAAAGCAATTGATTTGAATTTTGATAAGAATTTCTTACTATCTGAGTGAGTTTATTTTCAAAACAATATATCATTTATTTGATTCAGATGCAGAGCAACCCGATCTGCATATGTTTGCCTCAACCGAATTACTCAGACCCATTTGATTCGATTGAGTCAAACCCAAAAATACTAATTCAATTCAATCCAACCCTAATCATCATTCTTAATTAAATCTATATATTTATATGATTTTAAAAATGTGTTTATTAATAACAGTTTATACGGAACAATATTGTGATTAGAGATATTTGATTTCAGGTTATTAGTCGATTGCTAGATATTTTCTACTGGTCCAGGTAAGTGGACTTATATAATAATGTCACTCTAATGTTATAATTTTATCATGTATTTATATTTATTATCTATTATACTATTTTCAAAAAAGTCTATATTTCGTTAACACTTTGATAATTACTTACTGTTAAGTTATTAATTTGATTATCATAAGATAAATATTTGTGTATGACTGATTAAATGTTAGTATAAATATTTAGGTATGACTGTTAAAGTCAGTTATTCAAATAGTTTATTTACGTTATGTTCTTCTACGAATTATGATGATGAAAACTTTATGAATTATGAATTTCAAGTTTTAACTTTATTTCAGAGTTTAATTATGTTTAAGTCTTGAAGCAAATCATAAAACTGAAAATCATAAATTCCTATGATCCAACTTAATATGGCAATCTCTCATTCATATTGCTCGTCATCACCATCTACATCATAAACGACTATGTGGCGATGAGTATTTTAAAATACTCAGTAAGCAAACTCACATAATAACATGCATCTGCGTGTCATAAATGTAATCATGCATAACTGAACTTGGCATATATCATAAATGAAATAACATAACGTACTTGATCATGACTTAGCTCAACCTAGCATGTAAATAACACGTGTCTCAAACAGAATCATATAATAATCTTAATCATATCTTGCTTAGCATATTCCCTACTTAACAATCTAACCAGCATTGTTCACACGTGATTTGAAACATAACATTACGAATTGAGTGATATTGTAACTGTTATCACTTAAGGTTATCGAAACTCCAAGAACATTGAATTTACACTTTAGGTTACCAAAACTCCAAGAACACTAAATTATTATTTAAGGTTACCGAAACCTCAAAAACATTGAATTGTTTACTCAAGGTTATTGAAACCCCATGCACATTGACTCATTACTTAAAGTTACCAAAACCTCAATAACACATAATTATTATTTTAGGTTACCGAAACCCCATGAACACTGAATTATTACTTAAGGTTACCAAAACCTCAAGAACATTAAATTATTACTTAACTTTACCAAAACCCTAATAGCGTTACATTATTACTTAAGGTTACCAAAACCCTAAAAATATTAAATTATCACTTACATATTTTAACTTCATGGTTGGTAATATCCAATTCATGATTACGACTAAACCTTAAACGTAAACATGATCATATGATTCACAAAAAACATATAATGCATATTGATACATGTAACAGAATCAAACATGATAGCATACTAACATAAAATCAGTCATACCCAAATATTTTGTCATGATAATCAAGTTAATAATTGAACAGTAAACAATTATCAAAGTGTTAATGAAATATAAACATTATTGAAAATGATTTAATAGATAATAAATATAAACACACGATACAGTTATATCATCGGAGTCGCATTATTAAATAATTCCACTTACCTGGACTGGTATAATTTCACATGTCACAAATGTAATCATGATAAAACATAATTGAACTTGACATATATCATAAATGAAATAACATAACGTACTTGATCATGACTTGGCTCAACCTAGCACGTAAATAACACGTGTCTCAAACAAAATTATATAACAATCTTAATCATATCTTGTCTTAGCGTAATTCAGTTATTAATTTGATTATCATGAGATAAATATTTGAGTATGACTAATTTTACGTTTGTATGTTATCATGTTTGATTATGTTACATGTATCAGTATGCATTATATGTTTACTTGTGAATCATATGACAATGTTTACGTTTAAGGTTTAGTCGTAATCATGAATTGGATATTACAAACCATGGAGTTAAAATATGTAAGTGATAATTTAATGTTCTTAGGGTTTTGGTAACCTTAAGTAATAATGGAACGCTCTTAGGATTTTGGTAAACTTAAGTAATAATTCAGTGCTCTTGAGGTTTCGGTAACCTTAAGTAATAATTCAGTGTTCATGGGGTTTTGGTAACCTAAAGTAATAATTATGTGTTCTTGAGATTTTGGTAACCTTAAGTAATGATTCAATGTGCATGAGGTTTCGGTAATCTTGAGTAAACAATTCAGTGTTCTTAGGGTTTCGGTAACCTTAAGTAACAATTCAATGTTCTTGGAGTTTCGGTAACCTTAACTGTTAACTCAGTGTTCTTGGAGTTTCGGTAACCTTATGTAATATCCCGACTCTTCCTAAATGAGTATTTTTGTAAAATTGATTTCAAAGATAAAATGATTTTGAAAAGTGAATATTTGTAATTTTGGTAAATAATTTTATTTATATATGGTTTAGTTTAAATTTCAATTATTCAATTTTAAAATAATTTTAATTTATATTATAAAATTATTGCTCACTCACACCATATATTATGTATACCCTAATATTAATCTAACACTATTTTATCCTTGATCAAGCAATCCCAACCCTCAATTGAAAATCACTCACACTACATGCATTTACACCCTAAAACAACATTTAACCTATTATATATATTCCAAAACAGTAATTTCCTTCTCTCGCATCCCTCTCCTCCCCCTCGCAGCCTCTCCTCCCCCGCGCAGCCTCTCCTCCCCCGCGCAGCCAGCAACTCTTCTCCTTCGGCTGGTCTCTCTCTAATTGAATTTTGGTAATCTTCTTCTCTTTCTTTAATCTCTTTCTCTCTCTGATTCGTCTCTCTCTCTCTCTCTTTCTTTAATTCTCACTGATTTTTGTCTCTCTTATTCACTCTTAGTTTCTTTTCCCTCTTGCCTTGCTCGTTACCTCTATTTCTGTTCTCCTTACTTCTTCTTTTTCTTCTCTGCTTCTCCCTCTTTTACTTCGTCTACCTCTCCTTGTTTCTTCCCCTCTCTATTTTTCTCTCTTTACGTCTCTCTCTACTTCTCTCTATATCCCTCTCTGCATCCTTCTTCTTTCTCTCTCTCTCTCTCTCTCTCCCTTTGCTTCTGCCATCACCGGTGGTTTATCACCGAGGCTCCTTCCCCCTTCCCTATGTTTCCCTTTCTCTTGTCCTCTGTTTTTCTTTCTCTATCACTGTCTCTCTTCATCCCTCTCTCTTTATTCCCCTCTCAGTTTCCCTCACTGTTTCTCTTCCCCTCTTTGTTCTCTCTCCTTCTCGTTTTCTCTCTCTCTCTTCCGCTCCCTGTTTCTCGTGTTTTCTATTCTGCAACTGCTTTTGCAACCAGTTGCTCGGCCCTGAACCGGTCCATCAGATAAAATCGAACCAAACTGGTCCGCTGTTTTAATTAAATCTATATTTTCTATTTTATGATATTAAAAATGTATTTATATTATTTTATTTCAAAATAATTTAGTGATTATATTTTTTTGGGATTTCAGGTCATTAATTGTTCAATTCATTCTTCCGCTTCAGGTAAGTGGACTTATATAATGATGTGACTCCCGTTGTTATAAATGTATATGCTTTGTGTAAGTGAAAGTCTATCGTAATGTGACCCATGCGTGATAAATATATATGCTTGTGTAAGTGAATTTACATGTGTTATTCTCATCAGCTTTAATTGTCTATAAGCATGTTACTTTCATAAATATGTTTGGGTAAATTGACTTATATAACGATGTGACTCTGATGTTATAATTGTATCATGTATTTGTTAACTGTTTAACCATTTTTTCGATAATTATTATATTTGATTAACAATTTGGTAATTTATTTATGTTCAGTTATTAATGTAATTATCATAAGATAAATGTCAGAGTATGATTGATTTTGCTTAGTATGTTATCATGTTTGATTCTGTTATATATATCAGTATGCATTATATGATTAATTTTTGTCATACGTTGGATTCTGCAAGTTATGAGGTTAATTCATTCAAGTGGTAATTAAGCAACATACGAACTCAAGCATGATCTTTAGTTAACAAGAAATCAGGATTATTCACGTTATATTCTGTTAAACGAATGGGTGTCATATGTTCATGCTTTCGTCACACATATGGTGTCATTTGTTCATGTTTTGGTCATTGGGTGTCATCTGTTCATGTTTTGGTCATTCATTGGGTGTCATCTGTAAATGTTTTCCGTCACTCATGAGGTGCCATCTGTTCACGTTTTAGGTCACCTATGAGTGCCATCTGTTCTTTCGCCCAATGAGTGTCATCTGTTTCGTTGCCCGATGTGTGCCATCTATTTCGTCGCCCAATTCCTCATGATGTGTTTCAGTTAACATGTGATCAGTTCTGATTAGGTTGTTAACTAGAGGATATGACAAGCCAAGATATGATTAAGATTGTTAAATGATTCTGTTTGAGACATGTATTATTTGCGTGCTATGTTAATCCATGTCATGATCAAGTACGTTATTTTATTACATTTATGATATATGTCAACTTCAGTTATGTTATGTCATGATTGTATTTATGACATGTGGATGCATGTTATTATGTGAGTTTGCTTACTGAGTATTTTAAAATACTCATTCCCCCACAGTTAATTATGAAGCAGGTGGTGATGGCGAGCAGCATGAGTGGGAGACTGCCATAACCAGTTAGATCAGATGAATTTATGTTTTCAGTTTATGATTTGATTAAAAACTTAGGAAAACATTTTCTGTTAAACTTGGTTATTCAAGTAGTTTATTTTACGATATGATTTTTTACGAACTATGATGAGTGAACGTTTCATGAATTATGGATTTCAAGTTTTGACTTTCTTTCAGAATATAATTCAGTTTTTCGAGGCTTTATTAATTATGCATTTAAGACATTTTATCGCTTCCGCTATATTATGATTAAGATTCTGATCATGGATAAGTTTAATGCTTCCGCTATTTAAGGTCAGGGTTTTTTCCCATCATGGTAAATTACGAATTTTAAATTTGGGAATTTTCTCAAAATTAGGGTTTGTTTCGAATTGGAGATTTCAAAATTATGAAATTACACGTATATTTAACCCTCGGGGATCGGGGCGTCACACCTTAAGTGGCAACAATTACAATATCACTCAATTCGTCATGTTACGTTTCAGTTCACGTGTAAACAATGCTAGTTAGATTGTTAACTAGGAAATATGCTAAGACAATATGTGATTAAGATTGTTATATGATTCTGTTTGAGACACGCGTTATTTACGTGCTAGGTTGAGTCAAGTCATGATCAACGTTACGTTATTTCATTTATGATATATGTCAAGTTCAGTTATATTTTGTCATGATTGCATTTATGATATATGTCAAGTTCAGTTATATTTTGTCATGATTGCATTTATGACATGTGGATGCATGTTATTATGTGAATTTGTTTATTAAGTATTTTAAAATACTCATCCCCCCATAGTTGCTCATGATGCAGATGGTGATGGCGAGCAGTATGAGTGAGAGACTCACATAACTAGTTGGATCATAGGAATTTATGATTTTCAGTTTTATGATTTGCTTCAAGACTTGAGAAAACACTTTCTATTAAAGTTAGTTATTCAAGTAGTTTATTTTACGCTATGTTCTTCTACGAATTAGGATGGTGAAAACTTCATGAATTATGAATTTTAAGTTTTGACTTTATTTGAGAGTTTAATTATGTTTTATCGAAATTTTTTATGAACTATGCATTTAAAACATTTTATTGCTTTCGCTATTTAATGATTAAGATTCCGATCATAGATAAGTTTAATGTTTCCATTATTTAAAGTCAAGGTTTTTCTATCATGGACAGATTTTCAATTTGAGAATTTTCTCAAAATTAGGGTTTGTTTCGATTTGAGAATTCTGAAATTGTGAAATTACACGTATATTTACCTTCGAGAATCGGGCGTTACACTCCTATATAAGAAACTAAAGAATTTTTCATTTCTTCTCCACAAATAGTTCAAACCCTTCTAATAATCAACCATAGTTTCAAGAGCGATGCTGATATTATTTATCTTATCGGCAATATTGGGGCAATCCCAATCTGAATTCCTTCCTGATTGTCTTGCCCGATGTGGTAATCTTCAAATCCCATACGCATTTGGCATGTCAGAAAGCTGTTACTACAGTCCTAGTTTCCTCATTACATGGAACACCTTCCTACACCCCTCCCAAAGCCTTTCTACTAAAGTCTTCCATAGACGTCACTCACATTTCCATCGACGGTGAAATACAGATTTTGGAGTACAATGCCCAAGACTGCTACAATCAGACCGGCCACCAGCTACTCGACTACTGGACCTGGCTCAAAGTTCCCAATAGGAATGAGAAACTTTAGTCTCACCATTCGTAGTAATAGCAATCACACTGGTGTTTTTTATTTTAACCCATGTGGGGTATGCTTTTGTCGTGGACAAAACCAAGTTTAATTTTACATTCTCTAGGTATCTAAGTAGTTATACTGATGAATTGCTTCCCTTGGTGCTTGATTGAGTGATTGAGAATGAGACATGTGAAGAGGCTCAAAAGAAGCCTAAATATGCATGCAAAGAGAAGAGTAGTTGCTGTGAATTCCCTAGTTTGAATGGTTATCGTTGCAAATGCTCGGATGGTTACCAAGGTAACCCGTATCTCTATAATGGCTGTCAAATTTCATTACCATTACCCAATCAGGTTGACCCTTAATTTACCTTTTTTAGTACCTGTTGCTCCATGCAATGCTAAATTATAAGAACCTAAATTATAAGTTTATAACAATTACTCACTTATCAGTTGTGATGCTGATGGTGATCCCTTATGTCAATTTCGTACAATTTGCTTTTGTTCTGTTTTCTTATATACTAAATATTCACTTTTCAGTTTATGTCATGGGAACTTAAGATTACATTTTGGTGAGAGTAACTAAATTTAATATATATTTTTATATTTTTTAATTATGGCCAAGAAATATTAATTATATATCTTTAACGAATGTCAATACACACATTATAAGTTTTAAAAGTTATGGAATAAATTAGTAGTATTTTTCAAATAATTACGTAATTAAATGATGATATAATTACTTTCATGTCTAAAATTAGAATAAAAGAAAAAATAATGCAAGGTATATTAGTTAATCAAAATTTTCTCCACTCAAGTATCTATTGTATATGCTAGCTAGTTCTGTAGTAAGTGCGGTACACGTGATTTAATATTTCAGCATGTAAAATATTTTATTGTGTTGCATAGTACAAAAGTATTTATAGTAGATAGAAATAGAAAAAAAGTGATAAGTTAGAGAAAATTCAAGTAGTTTTTTATTTGAATTAGAGTATAGATAAAAACAATAATAAAATATGTTTCTTTCAATTAAAGCAAAATGAAATAGAAAAAACAAAAATATAATAGTGAAACAAACACAACTTATCCTAATCTTAATATTAATCTTATCTTAATCTTAATATCTACTATGTTAAAAGAGGCTTAAAAAGGAAACTTTTGATTTTCCCTTTTACCCTTTAAGCCCCACTAAATATAGTATAAGGTTAAATTTGTTTGTATTTAATTTATTTATAATTCTATTCAATAATTATTCTTATATGAATATTTTATAAAATTTAGTATTTTATATTATTATGTTATTGGGAATGTGAATGATCGTGTATAAGAATTTAGAGATCCTTACATCACAAACATTATTTCAGTCAATAACAATGAGTTATCGTTTGTCGGTAAGATTGTTGTTTAATCAAATCATTGTTCGAGGCCCATGATTTTTTTATTTTTATAATTAATGTAATAATTTCCAATGTCCATTATCCTCTTAGTAAAATAGTTTGTCGGATTTAATTTTCTCTTCTCAAGTATTTTCTTTTAGTTTTTTTTTCATCTTATCTAATGATATGAATTTGTTAGGATCGTGTGATTTTTAATTCAAAAAATCTTGTAAATAATTTATCATCTCGAGATCATGCATGATTAATTCAAGTTTCATTCTATTTGTATTAGTTTTATTATAAATATATTATCTCCAGGTGATGCACGACTTATTCAAATTTTTTTATTTACAATACTTTAAATGTCAACATGAGAAAATTACCATTATTATTTTATTTTGTTTTAGATTTTCAACATTTTGAAAGTTAATGTATTTATTATTTCAACGTTAATAATAATTTTAAATGTTATTGTATAATTTTAAAATTTTCAACACATACGCAGCACATGCTTTTCGACTAGTATTAAAATAGATTTAAATGGGAGAAACTTTTGATTCTCCTTATACCATTCAAACCTCCTTAAAATATATCACAATTTATAATTTTCTCATATTTTCTCATTTAAGATCATTCATGCAATGGGATATTATTTTTATTTAATAATAATTTTCTTAAAAATAATTTACAAAATTAAATATTTTTGTGACATAATACAAATAGAAACATAAATATCCATAAAGATGAATTTTGAGGTTAAAAAATTAAATATTATATAGGAATATCATTTTTATTTAATAATAATTTGTTTGAAAACAATTTGTAAAATTAAATATTTGTGTAACATAATACAAATAAAAACATAAATATCCATTAAGATAAATTTTCAGGTTATAAAATTAAATATTATATAATATTTATTATACTATCAGAACATTAAAATTCATATGGGCGCGAGCCTGATTTTCTTAGTAAAGTCAAGTTTTGGTTCCCTAAAGACTAAAGAAATGGATCAAAAAAGGGGGGACTTCCGCAACGGGCTATGCCACCCAAACCAACTGAGGGAAGTCGCATCCGTCCCATCGCAAGCACCTACAATGTCATGATCACATTGGCTTACCCCTTTTACTTTGGCATTCATTGTTGGTCTGGCTGCTGGTCTGGCGATCCCTCCTAGCCGCCTAGAGTGCATCCCGTTTGTTGAAGATCGTAACATAAGTAACTCAGTGCTCCATACGGGGGAAATGAAAGCAGAATTCGTTTGGATCCTCCCACATGTTCAATCTTTTTTAGCGGTTTCCCCAGAGATCTTTATCATTAATGCAACTTTCATTTTGCTCATTCATGGAGTTGTATTTAGTACCTCTAAGAAAGATCATTATCCACCGTTAGTCAGTAATGTGGGTTGGCTTGGATTACTTAGTGTTGCGCGCCTAGGAGGGCAACGCGCTTTGGGATGCGGAGGAGCTATTATCGCCCAGCTCCCTAACCTAATGCGGCACCGGGTTCGGACCGCAGGGAACTGTAGCATGGGGGGACGTCTAATCCCTAATACTATAGAGTAAAATTTCAACAATAATATTAACAAACTAATGTACTTATTATTACTATTATTTTACTTTGAGTTTAGATTTACAATCATTTTAAAAAATAATGCATTTATTATATTATTATTAATTTAAATTCTATATATATTTTAACTTACTTAACACGTACGAAACACGTAATTGTTGACTAGTATATTAAGATGGGTTTAAAGGGGATAAATTTTTTATTCTCTTTTTTGTCATTTAAGCCGCCTTAAAATATAATACAACTTAGGGATTTCACTTTGTCATTTAATTTAATAAGCTATAATGAAATTGATTTCTATTCAATAATATTTTTTTATAAATAATTTGTATAATTAAATATTTCATAATATTTTACAATTAGAAACCTAAATATTCATAAAGATGAATTTCAATATGTTTTGAGATTATTTTTAACTCAATAGTAATTTATTCGTTAGACATATATAAAATTAAATATTATGTAATACTTATGCTATCAAACATGAAACTTCATATAAATGAATTGAGAGAAATATTTTCGAATCAGATAAATTATCTTTTAATATAATAAAATCTTAAAAATTGTTGAATAATCATTTTATATATTATTCAAATAGTAATGATATATTGCGCAATTTCAACACTATTATAAACCACCGAATATATTTATTATTATTTTACTTTTAATTTAAATTTACAATTATTTTCAAAAATAACATTTATTTCAACGTTTATATTAATTTCAATTTGTACATATATTTCACGTGCGAAGCACGTACTTTTCAACTAGTAACCCTAAATATATAGAATATTAATATAATATTTGTCTAATTATTGAAATTACATATAATTAATGAAAATAATTTTATTAATAAGATGGAGCATTAAATAAGGAAAAGAATTCTAACCGAATTGATAATTAATATATTTAAATAAATGTTTAGATATGTTTATCTAAGTAAAACAAAATATCTAAAAATATGTAGATTTGCTTATTTAAATTTATATAGATTTACTTAGATTTGAATTTACTTATTTTGCTTGTTATGGGTGCTTTCTAAACCACCAAGGACCAATGACACGTGTTACACCGCACTGGGAAGGCCCCTCAAGGAAGGAAAGGTTTGGAAGAAAATAGTCGACCTCATCTTGTCAGCCTCTATAGAGCTCGGGACGCCTGGACCCGAGCACATAAAAGGACAGGAATAGAGTTTACCTAGAAAGCTCGGTTGACCCGACCACAAGGCCATCATTTCTCTCCGGAAGTAGCTCTTAATAGGCATGACATGATGTCACACTAGACTCCAGACCGTCACCTCAAAAGCACATCGACAACCAGTGCATATCAAATGACGTGGAAGGTCACCTCCTTTAGTCCAATCAAGGACAGACCTCGTGTTCCCCGAACTTCCCGGGTACACCTCTTAGAGACTTCTTCGACACGCTACCTACGGCCCTGAGGACTCAGGTATAAATTCTTCACTTAATCGCCAGAAGATGTATGTCTACTCTCCCCTAAGAAAATTATGCCAGAATATTGATTGACAACTGACTTAGGCATCGAAGGCCCTTAGACAAGGCAACCCCCCTTTCCCCGGGGTTCCTCGCTCTTTGAGTTCTTTGTTTGTGTTTTGCAGACATTGAGGATGCAAGGAGCTCAATCTGGAGGGAAGACTATACGAAGAATGTTATTGAGGTTTTTTTCGTCTGTGAAGAATGACTCCAAAACAGTTGGTTTTTTTACTCGTAAATAAATATACTAATTATTTCGAATGATTAATTTATTTATTATTTAATCATTAATATTGAATATATTAGAAAATTGTGAAATGAGAATAGAAAATTATGGTCAAACTAAATTAATTATCAACTTAATTAAGTTTAAAAATACCTAAAAAATTAAAACATCCTACTAAAATAGTTAAATGCTACATTTTTTTGTCATTTTCTCATTAATTAAATTTATTCGCATGAATCCACCCAAAGCAAATTGGAGGGGAGACCGAACGAAATATAACTCAAACCCACAAGCTTTAATGTATGAATATGTGTGCTTAACCAACTTTAATCAACCCAACTTGTTAAAAGGCTTAACCATCTTGAGGATGTAATCATTTAGACGGAAAAATGCTAAATATTCAAGATGCCCAATGTGATGATAAATTGTTGAGTGTTATCCCACGACAGTTGTGAAAGAGACTAGTAATCAAATTATAAGTGTGAGGTCACTTAACTAAGGTGCTAACTTTTAGTGCATCGTACAGTTCCGATACCATAAATTTTTTTTGGATGAAACAAAATATAAGAGTACTGAATAAGATAAGATAGAGATGACAGAAGAAACTTATTGGAAGACAAAAGTGGCAGATACACAAGAGGATAAACCTCAAAAGACCACAAAACTCACTTAAAAAGCACTAGTTTTTAAGCAGTTTTTCACTAATTCTAATTCATCTATCTTAATCTCACTGTACAATCCTCTAAATTCAACCAACCCCCACCAATCATCATCATTCAAACAAGATAAACAAACACTTTCATATGTGAAAAATGAAAAATAATTAATACTTTCTTAAGGCATCAATGTCACGTTGCTCTTGCTTTTCTGGTTTGCAGCTCTTCCTTTCTACCAATTCATACATTGGCTTATGCAAGGCATCTCAAACTCGGCATCATATTTTTGTCTGTTTGATCGATACGGCGAAGGAGAATGACAGGAAAGATTGATTATTGTTGTGCCGTTCGGGATATGCTCTTTAAGCCTTTTGGAACAAGCGGGAAGATATGCCGTGTAGAAGTCGGACAAATCCCAAGAAACTTAACTTCCCATCTGAATGTCTTATCCAGTCCTGGAGAACTACGTGAACTGGTACCGACGGGCTAAGTCCAAGTTCCTGAATAAGATTAAATACATGACATAGACGTTGTATATGCTGGAGATAACATTGCTATCGGTTGTATCAAACACTCGTTTATTGGTGACAAGTTGGTTATTGATACAGAAAGTAAAAAAAGACTTCATCGTGAAGAACGTATACAAAACAAAGATTCTACATCGTCAGTATTGTTCCTTCAGAATGTTGGCATGTGAGCCAACATCCTGTCATGTGACATAGACTTGATAGGCTATGTCACAGTCCAAACCTGAGCGCGAGTGTCTAAACTAAAAAAAAAGAAAGAATGTTGTATTTTAATTAACTATAGTTTTTTAGTTTAACAGTAAACACTTAACCCAGCACGTAAGACTATGTTACAAAGCATTCAAAAATTATATCTTTATTCGAAAATTTGTGATGGATAGCACCGAGAAAAGAAAAAACGGCATTTGCCCCTTGGCCTGTTTGAAGGAATGTGGTCATTTATAGGGGAAATGCTAAGTTGCCCTTGCTAGACTATAGTCGAGCAAAAATTTTCAGCTAGATGATCATTGTCTAGTATTTTGATGATAAAATTAACACTTACTAGAGTGCAACATTTGAAGATTATATCATACGCGTAAACACACATACAAATAGAGAGAGAGAGTACCGAGGCAAGTTCCTCGATCATAATCGGTCTGTTTCCGTCCTTCTCGAAAAGTTCATAGGCACGCCTTGCATGTTGCTCCCAGCTATCCATTCCTTCTAACTGATGCACACTTATGGCAGCTGCACAGAATTCTTCAAAATCCAATTTTCTATACTGAATTGAACTAACCTACAACCACATAAGAAAATAATCAGCTTCAAATCCGATCATGTCGCTTTTCCATGAAAGTAAACAAAATTAACTTATTCCAAAAGAAAAATCAGTACAATTCATAAGAAAGAAAGCTGCGAATTTGATCAATTACCATGTTGGCATAATCCGAGACTCTCGAGTCCTTCATTGCATCGGTCGATTGCTTGATTAGAGCCTGCCGATTTACAACGTTATTTATTAATACGCAACGAAAGTACTACCAGCCACTGAGAAGATACAGATAAAGAACTCACTGTCTTAAAGCTCTGCATAGATATAAATCCGCTTTTATTTGGCACCAACAGTGCAAATTGCTCCTGTAGATAAGCTAACTGAGCAACGCTCAATGTCTTTGCAAGAGCCTGCCAAAAATGGAAAAAAAAAAAACAAATTCTACTTTTAATTTTTGTCGATTGTCCCGTTATCTAGATAGTCAGAGTAACATTACTTGGAAGGAATTCGGTTTAATTCATATCGACGTTATGGGGTCGGATTAATACTGCCTTACCAATTATACTATTCAGTCTTAAATGATCAAACCTTACAAACAATTTAGTTAAATCAGATCGAAATAAACTAAATCAGCAATTTTATATCTTTGGATGATTATAACAAAACTAAATTTCAAACGTGATGCAAATCGAGCAAATATTACATGACAAAATAAACTATAATTAAATGATACAAAAATGGAAGAAAAATAATTGTGTATTAGCACGTACGAAAAAACAGAAACTAAGCAGTTAAGCAATGGAGTAATACTTACACCCAACGCTGATTTACGCAAAGAAGACGAGCATACGTAAACTTTAACAAGCTTGTAAACTATCATATCCAATGGGCATCTGACATCATGATTATTGGCTACCCACGGGTGACCTACAAGAAAATATTGTACTTTGAGATTAAGAAATTCACATCAACTTTACTAAAAAACAGATTATGTCAATATTAAGACTTACACAGTGCCTGAGCAGCTGTTAATCTCTTACGATAGTCCTTGTTCAATAATCTCTTAACAAAATCTACTGCATCGGGAGATAAAGAAGGCCAAGGAGCTTCTTCAAAGCTTGGGTCTGCCTTTAGGACAGCTCGGAAAATTCCGGACTCTGTTCGTGCCCAAAAAGGTCTACTTCCACAAAGAAGTATATACGCAATTACACCAATACTCCACATGTCGGCCTCAGTTCCGTATGATCTATGTAGAACTTCAGGAGCCACGTAATATGCACTTCCTACAATGTCATTCAATCTCTCATCTGAAAAACTTTAAAAAGTCAGCATTAGAGATTAAACATGGCGCGGTCAATGTGCAATCTCTTAAAGAAGTTTCTGACCTGGCTTTACGTAGTCAGAAAGTCCGAAATCAATTGCCTTAAGTGGGGAAGTTTCCTCCTTGGAAGTGAAAAGAAAATTCTGATGCAGCATGTCATATCAAAATAAATATTAGAAAACCAACAGAAAGAGAGGGAGTGAGGGGGGGAGAGAGAGAAGAAATTTTTTTTATCGTTTGTTAGATGGAGAAAATTCAGGGAAGTAACAGTCGGATTCTTAATAAGGAAGCCGATCAGTCCATTTGACAAAATGTTCATATAGCTATGCAGTGGGAAGTTCAGCTTCTTAAGAGTAGTTGGCATAATTTCATGTTTTTGATTCAATGCAGAATCATTAACACAAGCTATGCAGTGGGAAGTTCTTCTTAAGGTGAAAAAAGGAGGAATTCTATTGTTTATTTAATTTTGGGTTATTTGTAATTCTATATCTTTTCCACGTTGTCTAAGGATTTTTGTACCCTTTCTACACCTCTAGCCCACCACAATTAACATCAAGTCAAATTAACTTTTTCTTTCCTCATCATTTATTTCTCTTCCCCATACAAAAATCACATCAACCTATACCTATTCCCCCACACTCTAAGCTCTCCTTCTATTCAACAAAACGCCATTCTTCTTCTTCTCTTCGTTTCTGACCAGACTAAGCGACTGTGGCGATGGATTCAACGGTTTGACCATTTCACTGAAACTTTTGAGTACTGTAATCGATGTCGGTTTGTAGATTTTAGTGTTAATTGGAGGCGGAGTTGAGGAGCTCTTCAAAATCGAGCATGGCCGATGAGGGGTTCAAGATTGATTACTGTGTGGATGGTATCAATTTCTGTATCAAGGTTGCTCACTAACAGAAGATAAAAATGACTACTTGAAAGGTTCAAGTAATATTTTTTTTACTACTTGAACCATTCAAGTAGTCACATGCCCTCTGTATAAATATTTGCATGAAACAAAATGATTATTTGAGCCCTTCAAGTAGTTACATGCATCTATATAAAACTGACGACAACAAATAATTTGACTACTTGAACCCATCAAGTAATCAGTTTGATTCCTACAGTCAATTTTTCAGTGAGCATGTGACTACTTAAAGAGTTCAAGTAGTCATTTTTTACTACTTCAACCCTTCAAGTAGTTTTTTTCTCTTGAAGTTTGATGTCCAGTAAGCTCGTCACTACTTGGAGGGTTCAAGTAGTGATGTGGACGGTGCACGGTGCAATTTTTTTGTTAACTAAAAAATTGTTTTTTAAAATAAAAAACTTCATTCTCGATTATTATTAACTAAAACAAGTAATTGTTTTTTTATACAGAAAGCGTATGACTGACAAAAAAACTACTTGAACACTTCAAGTAGTCACCTGGTGTATGGGTAACTGACTGACAAAAAAAAAATAACTACTTGAACCCTTCAAGTTGTCACTTAGTGTATGAGTGTTGACTGACAAAAAACAAAACAATTACTTGAAGGGTTCAAGTAGTAAAAAAAAACTACTTGAACCATTCAAGTGAGAAAAAGTTTCGTTGAAAAATAAAGAAGAAGAAGAAGAAGAAGAAGAATAAAATATTATTAAATTAAAACCTTCAAGTAGTCACCTGGTGTATGGGTAATTGACTAACAAAAAAAACTACTTGAACCCTTCAAGTAGTCATAAACAACTATTTTTTTACTACTTGAACGTAGTATTTTGTTTCATGCAGTGATTTATACAGAGAGCGTGTGACTACTAGAAGGGTTTAAGTGGTAAAAAAATATTATGTGAACCCTTCAGTAGTCAAATTGTTTGTTGTCGGCGGTTTACAGGAGAGCATGTAACTACTTGTAGGGTTCAAGTAGTCATTTTAATTCATGCAGTGATTTATACAGAAAGCGTGTGACTACTTAAAGGGTTCAAGTAGTAAAAAAATATTACTTGAACCCTTCAAGTAATCAAATTGTTTGTTGCCGTCAGTTTATACAGAATACATGTAACTACTTGAATGGTTCAAGTAGTATTTTATGACTACTTGAACCCTTCAAGTAGTCATCTTATCTCTCGTTAGTGAGCAATCTAGATACAGAAATTGTCACCATCCACACAGTAATCAACATTGAAATCCTAATTAGTTTATAAATACTTGAATCCCGATCAACAAACATATCCAATCAACACCAAAACTTATAATCCAAAACAGTGTATAAGAATTCACCAGTTAGATTTATCAAAGTGTCTTCCCTGAAGATGTAGATCTTGAAATTAAGAGAAGGGAAAGTGCAACGGACAATCCGGGTAAGGACCCGAGGACTCGCCCGGTCGAACTCCGCCGCAATGAAGTGAAAAAGACGTTTTTTGGGCACGAAGCGTGTCTAAGGACCGAATGAACGGCAGCCATGGAGCCTCGGAGGTACTCGAAGTCTAAGGTCATCACAATGTGAACCAAAGCCGGATCGCAGGACGACACCGTTTCTCTGCTGGTCGAAACGGGACACTCCGCCCCATTACAGTACTTCAGAGCTTCAGTGAAATGGTCAAACCATTGAATCCATCGCCACCGTCGCTTAGTCTGGTCGAAAACGAAAAGAAGTAGAAGAAGAGAAAAAGAATGGTGTTTCGTTGAATAAAAGAAGAGCTTAGAGTGTGGGGGAGTGGGTATAGGTTGATGTGATTTTTGCAAGGGGAAGAGAAATAAATGATGAGGAACGAGAAAGTTAATTTGGCTTGATGTTGATTGTAGTGGGCCAGAGGTATAGAATTCTGAATTTTGAGAAAGGGGTATAAAAATCTTTAAACAACGTGGAAAAGGTGTAGAATTACAAATAACCCTTTAATTTTTTCTTAAAAGATTGTAATGCTGATCCTAATTATGTACCTATCTTAAAAATAACATTATTAGTAATAATAAATTAATAATACATCCATAGATGGAGCGGATTGAAAAATATGAGAATAAGGAATTAATGTGCCAATAGGTATGATTTAAATATTTAGAATTCAAGGCACAGTGAGGAAAAATAATTGAAAAGCTGTTTGGATGTGGAACTTAGAACATTATGTCACACACACATAATGATTAGAAGCTCCGAGCATAAAAAGATATCCTATGAAGGTAAAATCTTCTTTTATATTATGATATTTATAAAACTCAAAAGAAATATGGTGGACTTCCAAAAATTGCAAATATTTGCATAAAACACATTTTTCTGAGTAAATTACGATATGCATGAAAACACATGTTAATAATCTTTAAATTAATTACCTCTGGCTTAAGGTCACGGTGAACGACACCTTGGAGGTGACAATAGGAAACGACACTCAATATCTGAACCATAACAACCTTTGCATCTTGTTCCGAGTATTTACCACCCCTAAAGAACGCAATCAGAAAAGCAGCCATTAAGATATCTATACAAGCTAAAGATTCACAGAAAGATTCGTTTACTTCATTTTCAGATGGTTTCACAAAGGAAAAATGTTAAGAAAAAATTTATTACCTTGAGAGTATCTTATCCAACAATTCACCTCCTTTGCATAACCTGAAGCACATCGCAAGAACAAAACGGTGAGCTCAAGAAATTGTACAAAATAAAAATTATAGGACCCGATCTTTTGCTTAAGTTATTCCTATCAAATGCTTAGTAGTTTAGTAACTAATTGCTTTACTTGGGAGTGCATATAAAAGGGTATGAGCACTAGAAATCTTATGCCAAAAGTTCAATCTTTTGAAGTGCAGTCCGTCCATGCCCTTTTAACTAGAAATAATAAGTGAATATGCCAGAAAACATGTTGAGTTATATGTCCAACTGCCTCTAAATTCCACAATCAACTCACGTTGCCAAAAAACATAAACAATTAAGTCCTTGTATCCTAAATGTCGAGTTAACAATTCATTTGAGTACATATAATGATAAAAATCTATAGCACTACAATGAAACATATACATACTCCATAACAATATAAATGTTATCTTCATCTTCATAGGCATCATAGAATTGCACTAGGTTCTTATGTCCAGTTAGAGCCCGTAATATCTTCACTTCTCTTCTCACATCCTCTATAGCTATAGCCGTCGTCATCTGCAAAACAAGTGCTTTCAATGAGAACAAGCAAACTACTTCAGAGATTTTTACAGTTGTTGGGAGGAAGTATTGATTCAGAGTGTAACAGTCAAAGAAATTGACAATTTAACTTTAAGTGAAAGTAATGATCGTTTCTCTTGACAGGTAATTAATAGAACAATGTCAAATTTTCTAAATGAACACATAGATATGTTTTATCAGCAAGCATGTACTATTATTGACCTTTAAGTAATCCAAGAGTCCAACACTGTAGGATTGGTCAATAGTTTTTTCTCTCTTTTTTGACTTAAGGAGAGGAGATTGATGAAGAACAGAATATAATAGTCGTAAAAGTAAACTAAAAACTAAAAATGATCATTGAAAAAAAAATTAAATTCTCTTAACCTTCCTGAAATTGGTTTTTACTTTTAACTCTTCCTACAACACAAAACAGTAGACAAAATATGCAAATTATTCAATACAGTAGTCAATCACCATACATGGCTACAACAGATATACGACCGAGACAAACATTTCACTGCAATATCACGATTTTTAAGAAAAAGTCCCAACAAGACATTTCGGTAGAATGATTCTCCATAAATTATCATAGATAAAACATATATACACTATGCAAATCTGTATAAGAACCATATAAATATCGATTGTGGCAAAATCCTTAAATATCAGAGATAAAATCTGGACCTTCGATTTTGGGATAACCTTGACAGCCACATCCTGACCCTTCAAGCCCCCTTTTCTGGCCTTTGCCGAGCAAGTATACCCAAAATGTCCCCGCCCCACTTCTTCTCCAAGCTCGTAATGACCTGCAAAATTCTTGGAGAATCCGAAAGTTTTATCCAATGCTACATCACATTCACTGCCTTCAGGAATTGAGGCTTCATTCGGCTTGACCGAGCCATGCCTTCGAGCAAGCAATGCCCGAATGTGCTTAGCCGGAGAAGGAGGGGGAAACGGGCGCTTGAAAATGCGCAAGGGCGTCGAGCTCACGCTTGAGTTCGCCGGCGAGTTCTTGAAGAGACTAGACAGTGGACTTGGGCTGTAAAATGGGAAGTTCGAGGATTTGTTGGCCTGCGTATTGGGTACCGCATTGTTTTCACTGTGAATCACTAAGGTTTCAGATTTGGGCTGTGGGTTTTCAATGGGTTTTCCATGGCAAAGCCCCATGGGATCTGAAAGCCAGTGGAAGAGATTGCGAAAGTGAACGAGAAAATTGAAAAAGTGGCGATTTGCTGAGGATTCAACAAAGAATTACAGTATTTACTTTTAGACCCATTAGAAATAGAAAGTAAGTGAACAAATGAAGAATTTTGATGCCCAAAAAATTGTTTATACAATCAAAAAAGGGAAATCAACTATCTCTGAGTAGAGGGGAAAAAATCCCAGTGAGACTAAGTTGTCAGATTGATCAGCAAAACCATAAGCCAAATGATTTCTCAGGAAACAAACACACTAAATTACATAAGAAAAAGTAAATTTGAACGACTGACAGCTTCTCAAATTAAATGAACAGTGGCGAAAAGCAAACCCAGTAGAAGACTCACCCAAAACAAGAAGCAAATTATAGCAGAAGAAGAGGGGATGAAAGAAGATAGTAGGAATCAAAGCAAGGAAAAAATAACCCAGTAAAAAAATTCCAAGAGGATGGAAAAATAAAAGGTGAGAAAAAGATGCTTAGCAGAGACCACAAGAAAAGAAAAGGAAAGAACCTCCCCAATCCTCCTTTTCCTGCTTTTTGTAAGCTTTTCTTGTTAATGGTTTTGTGTGTGGCAATATCAATTCTTTTACCATTTTATTTCTTCTTTAACAATTATGGAAGTGGGGTTGTGTTCGGATCCTTCCAGCCTGTCCTCATCGATCCCCAAAACCGATCATTGTTATTTCATTAACTTTGTATTGAGAAACTGAACCACCCTTTGCCTCTGTTACACACAGTATGAACTTCGACTAGTTTTTTTGTTGGACTTTGAAAGTCACCTGTCATTTTTCTTTCTTCTCTAGTTTTTATATCCTTAATTAATTGTTTTATTTCCTTTTAATTATTTTTTATTGAGAGTGTCCGTGAGTTATTCATGATTGAAAAAAACACTCTTGATCCGATTAGGGATGTACACAGTTCGATCGATCAATTTGATATTTTTATAATGAAATTAAATTTATCGGTAAACGATATAATCGAATCGAACTGAATCAGTGTAATTATACGAACTGAACCGAATATAATCAAAGTAATAGGTTTAGTTTGATTATTTTTAACCGGTTCGGCTGCACCTGTAAAATTTCTTAAAATAACAAGAATTTTAAAAACATCAATAGATCGATAATAAAAAATAATTTTCATTACTATATACACTAACCTCCGCTCATTTTTAATACTACCAAATCCAAATATCCAACAAAATATCAGCATGTTACAATAATTAGAGCCCAATAATATGAAATGAAAAGTTTACAACATCCATAGAAGACAGCAAACTTCATGTCCATATTCATAATCTAAAAGAAAAAAAACAACAACAAACCGAACACATTCATGCCCGCCATCATCGACACCTTCAAGTCTGTCATGTCGTTGTTATTATAGACTGAGACTCTTCCATCACGTTCACACGTTCTATTAAAGAAACCGTGAAAGAATAAATAATAACCACATTATAGTATTAAAAGATATATAATGATATGAAAAACAATGTTGTAAATTTAAAATGTGTTATCATGTTCAGTTGACACTATCTCATTAAATGATTCATTAAGATCCACTTGCATTGGTCTACTTAGAAGCCAATTCTACGCATAATGAGAGCTTCAACTGTCTTAGGAGCCAATGCACTGTGAAATGGATCCATTATACAGCCATTGGTACTAAAGGCAGACTTAGTGGCACTGTGGAGATGGGAATTGCCAAGACATCTCTTGCCATATGACTAAGGACCTCGAATCTTGAAGAGTTTACCTTCCATCAGTTGAGAATGTCAAAATCAACATCATGTTTTTCATTAGGCTCAGATAAGTACCTATCAATCTCTGAGTTGCTATGCGAGTTACCAACCTTAGACATGTTTTGCAGATATTGAGGCCAAAATAATATTATCTTGATCATCATCAACTCGGACGTCTACTGATTTTGACGATTAACCCACATCTCATTTTTTAGATTGACTAAGTATAGCTTACCTTCGTATTCATCGTACATTCTCTCCAAAGTAGCATCCAATTTCTTTTTCAAATCAATAGCGAGCTCAGAGTCATAAATAAGATCAAAGCAACAATCAAATAATCTCATTTCCATCGAGGATCAAGCACAACAACAACGTACAACAAAAAGTAGGCGAATTTGCAGACATCTACAGTAATGAAAGACACTTTAGAACTGTCACATAGATTTAAACATAAAGAAGAAGAACAATCGAATCATAACCAAATTCACACGAATCAGCTAAGGTACAAGAATCAAACAATCGAAACAGTAAAAAATACATACAGAATCAAAGCTAACAGTTACAGAGGGAAGAGATAGCAATATCAAAGCTAATAGTTATAGAGAGAGGAGAGGCAGTCTAGAAAATCGAAGCTAACAATTCTAAGCTAAGTTTGAACCCGTATATACCTTCAAAGAGACAGAGAGACTACCTTTAATTTCAAGAGACAGAGAGACTCGGACATTTGAACGATGAAAGCTTCAAGCTCGATGTGAAGCTTCGAGCTTGACGATTGAAGCTTCGAGTCGACGATAGAAGCTTCGAGTTGGGGAGACTAGAACATGGTGGACGAGGGATTGAGGGAGACGATGGTTGTTGAGAGGGAGAGGAAAGAAAATGAAGGCGCGAGGTGAGTGTTAGAGTTTTTGTTTGGGCGTTTGGTTAATTGGTTTTAATTTTATTTTTTACTTCAACTCAATAACAATAATTAATAATATAAACTATATATTAGAAAATAGTTGTAATCGGTTCGAACCAATTATAGAGTTATTGAAAAAAATAATCGAACAAAAAATACGGTTATTAAAAATAACCGAACTGAAAATACGGTTTTTAAAAATAACTGAACCGATTATAATTACTATATTAAAAGAACCGACTGAACCAACCAAACTGATTCAGTTCAGTTCGGTTCAGTCGGTTAAAAAAAATCTGCCCACCCCTAGATCAAGCCAGTCTTAGTGATTGTTACATGACTTAAAATTTGCTCATCCAAATCGTGTGTTCTAATTATAATAGACAGAGAGACTTCTAATTCACTCGGTGCATGGTTTTGAATATAACGTGAGTGAAAATGCGTCAAGGATTTATCTTTCTACCAAAATGACCCTTAAATTAGGAGAGTTAGGAGGCTTCTCGTCATGAGAAATAATATTAAACTGACAAATTTTAGATAATATTCATATAAAAATGTAAAATAGTGCCAATAAATAGAATAACATGTCATCATGTTAAATTAAAAAATAAAGACATAATGACATATTAAACTGTGGACATTAACATAGTAGTGCACTTTTTTCTGTCTTAATATAGGAATTGAATTATAGGAGCGACAGACACAGTATTGAATCTGATCCCTTTAATCAGATTTAAAGGGATCAGGTCCATTAAAAAAATAAAAAATAATAATATTTTAATATAAAAATAATTGAGTCAAATCTAATTCATTCAGATCTGAATAAACAGTCAAATACAAGTCAGCTGCTCTCATTTACATAATACTTTAAATTGGTACACAATGTGTCTCATATTTTCAATTCAAACAAGCTAAAGTTAACCTTCTCTCCTTTTCTCTCTCCCATATTTAAGAAAAGCTGTTTGACTCTTAAATTTAAGCAAAAGATTTGTATGAGATTCCCAAATATATGAGTATAATTTATTTTTCAAAACCCACAACCTTAAGTACAATGTGTATCTCAAAATTGGTAGGGTATTATTTTATTTGGCTCAAAAGTAGGTATATCTACCTTCACTTCTTTAAAATTAGCAATATGATATTTAGGTTTGTGATTGGACATTGCAAAACATGAAAGAAAAATGAGATAAATTTAGGATCTCTATACATCTCTACCTTAAAAATCATTCAATTTTCTTTCAAACACTATTATAATGCAAAAATAGAAGAAGAAAAATTGGACCAGTGAATGTATACTGAAATTTGAGAGATGATCAATTACACACAAGGCAAAACTAAAACTTAATTAAGCACAAATATTACACTAATTTAAGCACGTAAGGAATTCATTGGAATATGGTAAATGTGTTGAACAAAGAAACATGTTAGCGGTGTGACGACAGAACACTCAAAATGTTTGGTGTTTTTACATTTGACCCGTTGAAATTATTGAAAGTACTTTGGCAGTTGGGATAATTTCATGTATCAAATTTGCCGCGTGGATGGGGGACTTTTCATAATATATATATATATATTATATTTTGGACATTTGAGTAAATGGCCAAATTGTACCAATCAACATGACGCATAGATACGTATAGATATTTAAAGACACAAAACCCATATAAGGACATTGATCTAACGTCTTATGTGGCTCACGGTCACCTAAGAAATACTACACTTTTTCTCCTTCTTACACCTCCTCCCATGGTTTTTATTATCACTATTAAAAATTACTCAAATATTTATGTGACTTCTATTTGTGTGTAGTATATACACATAATTCACCTTAGGAGATATACAAGATTGAACAAGAATAAGACATGATATAATTATATTCATGCATGAATTATATCAAACTTATAAATGTTTAATAGAATTAATAAATTATAGTTTTAAAATTGGTTGGCCTGTATTAACTCTATGCTACTTAAAGTCATGATTTTGATCCCATGAGAAATAAGGATGTTCACGGTCCGGTTTCGATTGATTTTTTGTGAAAAACTTAACCGAACTTAAACTTCAGTTCGGTAATATTGTCGAACAAAATTGAAACTTTGGGTCTTCGATTCGGCGTTAATAATAATTTTTTTTTAACATTTTTAAAGAATATTTTCAAAAAAATACAAAGCTAAAGTTTTGTTCGGTTTGGTTCGGTTCAGTTCGGTTTGATATGAAATTATATATAAAAAATAAAAAATAGAAAAGTGAAGTTTCGGTTTAGATTGATTTGAAAACTGTCATGATTTTGAACCGAACCAAAATTTCGATTCTTTAATTCGAACTGAACAAAACCGAATCTACATAAATAATCGATCAAACTGATTTTTTTATTCGGTTCGATTAGTTCATTACTAAAAATTTTACCCCTAATGAGAATCTAAATGCATAATTTATGGGAAGTTTGTTTTTTCCTCTAGGTGGCTAGGTGATGAGCCTGAATACTAAACATCATATATGGCATTGAAGCTAGATAAGTTGTTTATGCAACAAAGATAAAATATCCAACTTACCAAATGGTCTGTTCAAGTGAAAACTTATTAGTTACATAATACTCTACTTGAATTGAACACAAAGGACATTGCTCAGCCAATGAAATCTATGAATCATCCTCATTAATATATATAAAAAAACATGATTAGCAACCAGCTAATTAATCATTTTGTGTTCTCATGGCAATTAATGTCAAATTGTTTGACCCTTATCACTCTTTATAATAGACTTAATAACAAAGTTTTCGGTTGTCCTCTTGACTATTTATTTATTTTCCATTTTTTTAAATTCTTCACTTAAATTCTTCAAATAATATGGGCAATCTCGGGCGTGGCATTCTAAGTTCTTTATCATATTGTATGTCATTGACATTTTGGTTCACTCTTTCCGGATAATGTAATTTCGTATATTTTTTTCGTCAAAGTTATATTACAAATTTTAAAGAGAATGTAGGATATGATTCGAACTCACGATTTCTAAAGTATGAGTGTGGAGACTTAATCAATTGCATCGACTCATCTTGTCATGTAATTTAGTATATGAAAGACCATAAATCATAAATTTGTTTGAAAACTTAATTCTCAATATTATTATTTCAAAATTATTTTAAGAATTTCAATTTTTATTAAATAATTAATTCATTGGCAATAGATTTCTCTTACAACATAATTTTAGACCTTTTTATCTTGATTCTCATTTCAGTCCATAAACTATATATATATATATATATAATGTGTCATTTGAGTTCATAAAGTATCATAATTATTGGAAATAACTCAAATATTCTGGAATATATGTTGGCTTCAAACTTTATGGAAAGGTAATTCTCATATATCTAGAGGTAAGATAGGGAAAGGACAATGTTATGGGTTTGTGGGGTTCAAGGAATTGATTCTTGATAAAATTTACAACTTTTCTCGGTTTATATATATATAAGTTATATTTAAATTTTGTAGAATCTTTCATTTTGAAAAGTTTTTTCGAATTCAATCTCTTAAAGCTTCCAATTTATTCTTTTCATGCATGATTGACAAAATGCTAAACAACAAATTAGCTAGATATGTGTAAATGGAAAATAATATCATAAACAATGGCAATTTATACAAAAAAAATGTAAGTAAAACTTTCTGTGAGATATAATTCTTTTTTTCATTTTCTTTTCATAATCTTATATCGATATGGAATGAAACAAACTTTTGAATTTATAAATATATAGTTATCTCTCATCCATAGAAATAAATGCTCACTGTTAATTTAATTTCATAACTAATGCTAATTAGTAAGCCGAAAGTGAACAAATTAACTAATATAATAAATGAGATATGCAAAGCAAAAATATTAAGTAAAGTAAAACTTTATCAAAGATTTATAAAACGTCAAATACAATCTATATTCCCTCCCATTCAAGTCATATTGTTCCCTATGATTTTTATTTGTCGGATCAGACCCTATATTTTAAGTTTCTTGTCAATTTGCTCCCTATAATTTATTTAAATTTTGTGAACATTCAGTCCTGACTCCTTACATTTTTTACTACAGTTCAAACATTCAGTTCATCTCTGATGGTTCAGCCATCATGCTCGTGAATATATGTTCTAAATTGAAATTGACAATTTACAAGGGAAAATTTGACAACATGACCATATGAGTTTGCATATTGTATCTTACCCTTCTATTGATTCAGTTGACACTGCTAATTATTTGTCCGTCCTTCGAAAGGGCTAATAATTTTCTGTTATTTAACATCCTCCTTTTTAAGATTAGATCAAAGTTAATACTGATATTGTCTCTTTGATTACTTCGGCTGTAAGTATTTTTCGTACTTATGTTAAAGATTTTCTCGATCTCTTTTTAGTACAACTTTTGCGTTTGAAACTGAGATATATGCGGTCATCTATGCTATTGAGTATGCTTGAAATTTAGTTAGAAAATGATCTGGTTGGATAGTGTTTCATCATTGATTGTTCATCTTCTTTCCACTCATTTTAAGGATTTTAGGGAAGATGATATGGAATCATTGACTTTATTTTATTGCTCATATTTTTAGATCTTTATATTTATTAAAAAAAAGTAATATGTTGTTGAGATTCTCTAGCTTCTTGTGCCACTTTCATTTTTTTTAATCAAAACAGAGATTATATTAAGAGAAAGAGAATACATTAATGAGGTTTGAAACCACCTATAGAGAAATGTTTGTCTCTCGCAATTAAAAGAGAAATATCATGAAGAATTTGAAGAAGATTATTTATATTACAGCTCTAATCATTGCTATATCTTGCTATAACATCAACAACTATATTATAATTCCTACAAACCTAAGTTACATGACATTTTTAAAATAGCTAAAATAACTCTTGATGTAAATGACAAAATATTGGAGAGCTCTCAATGAGGGAATGAACCATTCAGAAAGTCAAGAACTTTTTTAGAATCACTTTCTATCACAATATTAACACATCCTTTGTTTTTAGCCAACGCCAACCCATCTTTGATAGCTTTTAGTTCTGCTTGATCTATACTATCACTATAAGTTCTTTTTCCTGAGTCACCATCAACATCACTGATGAGTGCATTTCAAACTCATATTTTAGATAATCTTAACTTTAATTTTATTGATTCTTTGAGTCTTATTATTTGATTTATATTCGTTTTACTTTTATTTTGTTGATAAGATATTCTAGTGCATTTGGATTGATTTGAAAAGATTTGAAAGGTACAAATGATAAATTGAAAAACGAGCGGACTTGGATAGAAGGGCCAGTGCGGCGCTAGCTTCCAGCGTCGTGGCGCTGGCTTCCAACACCGTGACTCTAGCATGACATCAAGAGATCCAGAATATCAACGCCGCGACGCTGGCGCGATAATGATTTTGCTATTTTTGATTTTTACTCTAATTTTATCCTTATCAGACTCTAGTATATAAATAGAATATAAAAGGGGGTTTAGAGGACTTTTGGGACATGAGAGTCAAAGGAGAAAGCTCTTAGAGATGAGAACAAGAAGATGAAACCTGGAAATGAATCTCAACTTCAAATTGATCCTCAAAATCTAGTTTTTCTTCTCTTTTTTCTCTATGTTCATGAATATTAGTAAGTTATTTTCTTATTTTACTATGTTTGAAATTTTCTTATCTAGGGTTACGATGTAGTCAAACTATGATTGTTCATATATTTTGATTTTCAATTCAACCGATGATTATTTAGTATTATTGGGTGTTATAATCCGTTCTTAATGCTTGTGACAGTCCGACTAACTGTTGCATGATTTTGGATTTAATTTTGAGATTGAGAAGTGATGATTAAATTTATTTTTTGTTTATAACACCATTAGAATTTCATAAGTTAGAGATAATTATAGATCCAGTGTAGCAATTATAATTTCTTATGCTTAATGAGTTTCAATTTATTTAATCTTGACAGAGATGTAGGATTATTATTTTTAATTCATTGTTATTGATGCTTGAGAAATATTAATAATTACATTAGAAAAATTCACTGTCAATAATTTAATAAACATTGATTGATTGAGATTTAGAATTTAGACTATGTTTGATTTGGTGAAATCGAAAACCCTAGAGTTTTTAATTAGTCAAATTAAATTTTTCTCCTTATCAAGTTTTAATCTTTTTTAGTTTAAATTTTCATTCAAAAAATCTCTACTCTTCGTGTGGATGATACTCTACTTTTATAAAAATTTATTACAATTGCACTATAAAAAAGTCAGAACAGGCTTTTGGCGCCGTTGCTGGGGATTGATGTTGTTTATTAATATTTGAGTTACGTATCCTTAACGCCATGTTATTACTACCAATAATTTATTAAGCCAGCTATCATTCACATGATGCAAGTAAATCAGTTCAGTGGCATGCCTAATGATCCAAATGTTCACATAGCTACTTTCCTCGTAATTTATGAGACATTCAAGCACAACAATGTCTCAACTGATGCAATTAGGCTGAGATTATTCTCATTTTCACTTCGAAATAAGACTAAGAGTTGGTTGAACTCTTTACCCGCTGGATCAATCATCACATGGAATGGACTTTTTGAGAAATTTTTGACTATATTCTTTCCACCAGCTAAAACAATCAAGATGAGAAATGAGATCACTACTTTTATCCAATATGATATGAAGTCTCTTTATGAAGCTTGGGGGAGGTTTAAAGAGATGTTGAGAGGATGCCCACATCATGGACTCCCTAGATGGCTACAAGTATAAACTTTCTACAATGGTTTGGGAAATTCAACGAGAACACTAGTTGATGTAGCAATAGTAGGAGCTTTAATGGGCAAAAATACATGATAAGGCTTATGCTTTGCTTGAAGAAATGAATGCTAATGCCAATCAATGGCCAATTGAGCGCAACGTACTGAGAAAGATTCATGGAGTTCATGAAGTCGATGCTCTTACCGCTCTGACTGCCAAGTAGCTACACTATCCAAGCAATTGAGCTCTTTCACCGCCAATGCTAGTGCTATTCGTGCTTCACAAGAAGTTTGTAATTTGTGTAATGGACATCATCGTAGTACGGAATGCCAATCTGGTAATCCTTTTACTCCTTCTCAGTCTGAACAAGCTAACTTTGTTGGAAACTACAATAGATAGAATAATCCATTCTCCAACACCTACAACCAAAGATGGTGAAATCACCCCAATTTCTCTTGAAAGAATAGTCAAAATGTGATTAATCCATCAGTTGCTACTCAACCTCAGTTTCAGTCTCAGCAGCCTAAATGTTCTTTAGAAGATGCTCTTGCCCAGCTCACAGTCAATACTACTCAATTTATGGTAAGAACATATGCTACACTTCATAGGCAAGAAACAAGTATTCAGAGGTAAGATACAGGTATTCAGAGTCTAGCTGTGTCAATTCGGAATTTAGAGTTTCAAATGGGTCAAATGTCAGAAATACTAACTCAGAGACCACAAAATTCTCTATCGAGCAACACTGAGAGGAATCCAAAAGAACAAGTAAACGCCATTACTTTTCGCAGTGGCAAGGAGTTAGCAAAACCTCAGAAAGCCACTATTGAAAGTTCTCAGCCAATTGAAGCAGAAGCTGAGACACTAGGTGATGATCTTGCCAAGAGCTCAGAAAAGAAGGAAGGCAAGCCTAAGTCAAAGCTCTTTCCTGATAATCCTCCACCATATGTCCACCTATTCCATACCCTCAGCGGTTCCAAAAGTAGAAATTGAACAAGCAGTTTTCTAAGTTTATTAATGTGTTTAGGAAACTATATATAAGCAGCCATTTTGCTGATGCATTGGAACCCTAGACATAGTCCTTTCAGGCAGTGGCCGTTTAGTCCATGGTCCATTAGATGGTCGGTGCAAGGCCAAAAATTGGAACATATTGATTTCAATCATTCCTGTCCTTCGCTTCACCGCTTGTCCCTCGGTATGGTCAGTACTCCGTACTGTCGGGCAGCGAAGCTTACACTTGTTCACTAATTATGACGGTTCTCCAGGGCCACCTTCCTCCTCCCTTTTCTGCTCACTCGTAAGGGAAGGGGGAGGGAGTCGACTGAACATCTCAGCCATTGGTGGGAATTTTTTCCTCATCCAATACCCAATTATTGTTCACCTCAGATGATCGTGTTGGGTGAATTGAAAGTAGATCTTGGTCCATAGAGTCCCAAGAAGGTAAAAACTCCAACCTGTCTGATGGTTCTTCAACCAAATACAATATACAAGTGGGACCTGCACTATGAGCAAGCTAAATGCCTGAGTTATGTTAAATTCATGAAGGATATTCTCTCAAACGCCTGACTGATCTAATTGCTAGAGAGCCTTTCACTGTGTACTCGTCGATCTCACTTAGTTCATCTATTACCGCAGCAATTTCTTGATGACAGCCAAAGATACCCAATTAGGAGGCATGCCTTGAATTTGAACTCACATCGTACATCTGTCAAAATATAGTTCTAAAGGCTGAGAGTCAGCTTCATATTCTTTCACTATTAGGAGGTTGCCATGGTCCTTTGGTTTTAGACATTATAAGGTTTAGACATTGGAAGAGGAATAAATTCTTGTACAGGACCTTCAGCTGCAGACCATTCTCAATACCCCAGTTTTTTCCTCAAGACTGTTAGCATAACTGTAGGGTTGATGCTTCTTTCAGAAAGGAGCTTACCCATTAACCATCCTTCAGTATTTATACTCTGGTTTTGAAGAATATCACCGAGATTCAGAATGCATTCAAGATCTCCAACCAGAGTTTCCATCGCTACTTCTAAGAGATCAGATTCCAAGAGAAACATAATAAGAAAATGAAATTTGAGAGAGAGAAGAAGAGTTTTGTTGAAGTATATAGAAGAGTGATATGAAGAAGATAAGAGTATAGAGAAGAAAGTAGATGAGATTCGTGAGGATAAAGAGGAGTATTCGATAACGACTAATTTCTTTCTAAAAAAAGAAAGAGAAATAGAAAACGGAAAGCTTTATGGGCTTTTAAAGACGATGGGTTTTTCTCGGAGGCATTCATGGAGCCAAATTCCAAACTTCACATCCTTCTTGTTGAAGATGAAAATAAAATAGTTGTTAGACATTCTCGTACTACTTCTTTGAATGGAGTTTGTTGGTGATTCAACGCTCTAGAACTTTTTTATAATTTATTAAAAGAAAATGATTTTGTAGGTCGTGCTTCGTTTCTTTTAGATGGTGGCTTTTATTTGAGTGTGTATGCTTGTTTTTTGGGGTTTACGTGCATGTTCTCTTTTGGGTCTGCATGACATGTTAATTTTGAAACTACTTGTATTTTCTTCTTTTTATATATGGATACTGCCTGACAGCCTGACAGCCTGACAGCCTGATACCAGTTTTTCAGTATACTAGTTCATAAATGTGTGTTGTATATAACAAATTTAACATAATAAAAATTTAATTAAAATAATATCTCAAATGTAAAAAATATTAAATATATAGTAGTTGAATAGTGAAAAAAATGTTATAAGATTATCAAGTTTAGTATAACTCATAAAAATATATTAAATTCCACTTCAATATATATAATTTCTTTAAATTCTAGTGTTTTTAATAATAAACTTTTATTTATAAAATAATAATTATTTTTTCTTTTTTCATGTGTCATGATTTTATTCTATATATTTTAAAGTGTATTATTTTAATAAATTTAAGTTATTCAATTAATTGCATTGAGAACAAAGTTTAATACAATGTAACTAGCGAATATATAAAATGTAGTTATAAAATAATTATACAAAGTGATACTGAATAATTATTCATATTGTTACATAAATAGTTTAAAATATTTAACTACTACGTTCGTAAAGGGCAGACTAAGAATTTTTAAAAATAATTTTAGACAATATTGCCTAAAAGTAAACGCCTAATTAATCATTTAGTTTAATATTATTAATCTTTAATCTTCATATTTATAAAGGACAATTAAGAAATTTCATAGTGAAAATAACTTATGTCTAAAAAATATTTCTCCATACATGAAATATTTTCTCCTTCATCTGTCAGTTCATTTTATAAAAAAATTGATATTATAATTCCAAAACTCTAGCAATCCATATTTTAAATCGTGCCACTCAAATCGAAAATCACTACTACATTATTTCCTAGTAATAAATGTGCCATACGGCTACTTAGAGACAAACTGACACTCTAAAATCCTCGTAAATAGTGACAAAATTCATTACCTTAAAAAACCTTTGAAGTTATATATTTAAAATAATGAGAGCCACTAGACTGTGATAGAAATATGTAAAAATTGGGAAAGAGAAACAAAGGGACAAAAACTGATGGTTCTTTATTGGAGAGTGGAGTTTTTGTGCAAAGACAAAAAGAAATTCTTATTCCTTGATTCCCCACCCCTAGCTTCTTCTTTTTTATAAGGAATAAAGTTAGTGTAGAAGTGGTAATCTATTGAATTAAAGAACATGGAATACAGATGTTTCCAAACAGCCTCATTACTGAAATTCCTTCAACTTTAATACAACATTACCCGAATATCATTTTGGTCAAATATTAGTTTAATTACTCTCTCTATTATGATGATAAATAAGGAGAATCCAATGTTAGGGTTTCCACCTATCCCGAATTTCATTTTCCTTAATAATTTGTCATAAGATTAATTATAATAGTATATTTGGTATTTCAAATATTCACATAAATTAATAACTATTTTGTAGTGAGTCATTTGAAAAGTAATAATTAAAGTCCTAAACTTACCCTAATCTTATTTGTGAAAAGACATTACCATTCTTATTACTACTATATTTTATTACATATCATCACTACAAGAAAAATAGTTTTTCCCAACGACTTTACGGCGGCGGTTATGTCAACTGTCAGAAAAAAAATCTGTAAAACCTTTTGCGGTGATTTTTAAACACCACCGCCAAATATTTTACGTGTAGTGGCGGTTTTTAGGACATGTTGCGGCGGTGTTAAAATCGTAGCTAAATAATATTTAGAACCCTTATTTTTCCTTTTCGCCAAAACACGCGAGAGATGGTTTACATGTAGCGGCGGTTTTAAGACATTTTGCGCCGGTTTTAAAAGCGCCGCTAAAAACCTTTAAATCCCTAATTTTTCTTTTCGCCTAGACTTGCACGATTTCCCTCTCTCTCTCTGCAACAGGCGACGCGAACTTTCACCGCTAGCTCCTCCACCGCAAGCTCCCCCACCGCGAGCTCCTCCACAATCTACAGGTACCATCTCGATGCTTGGAGTTTTAATTTGATCTAATTGCCTTGATTTATGTCTTATTATGCAGAGTTATAATTTGCACTTGGAATTTTTGAGCTACTATCTTGCTGAGTTAAGTCTATTAGATTACAATTGTTTCAAATTTTTGCCATCTTTGGTTGCTGCTTCCTCTATTTTTGTTGCAAGATTCATAATCCAGCCAAAGACACATCCTTGTGTAAGACAGACTTGGTTGAAGCTTTCTATTAGTAGTTTTAGCTTTCTTTACTGGATGAGATATACTAATGTTTCTACAATTAAGCAGAGTACTACCCTGAAAAAACATACTGGATATAGTCCTATTGATTTGAAGAACTGTGTTCTTCTCTTACATGACTTGTATCTTAGCAGACGAGGAGTTCTTTGCAATCGATAAGAGACAAATACAAGCAGCATAAGGCAGGGCTTTAATTATGTCTTTGGTTTGGTCTTATTATGAAAGAACAAAAAATTTATTTTAAGTTGTCACAAAGACATTGAATTTGTTTATTTGGGTTTTGTGATATAGAACAGTTACACTTTTGAGAAAAATTTCTGAATATTACTGTCGTAACGTGCGTGCGACGCGGAGCGGCGATAAAAAAAATTCATTTTTGTTTTAGGAAAAAGAAATTTATAGTCGTCACCAATCATTTTGGGGTGTGATTGGTCACCCAATTTTAAGATGAAAATT
>QANY01008895.1:0-95965 GCA_003255025.1 Datisca glomerata | reverse complement strand
AGCTGCGTTGCAGCTCTTGCAGCAACAGAGGAGCTTTCCTCTGTTGCGTTTTAACGCAACAGAGGAAAGTTTCCTCTGTTGCACCATTCTTTGGTATTTTTTTTTAAATAATTTAGTTTTCTTTACGTTATTCTTGCATTTTTAATCTCAACATTTTATGTTTTCTATAATTTGACATCCTATGACTTATCTCTATTCTTTTACTTCCATTTTGTTGTAATTATTAACATTAATTTCCTTTACATGTTTATTTATTTAGCATTTTGTATCGTCATGCTTATAATACGATTCTTGCATTATTCCTTTATTATCATGATTAATGTTTATGTATGCATGGATTATAATTTTAATAATTAAATTTAGATTTTGTTACTTCTATTATTTAATTTTCACTAAAAAAGGCCGACGATGGACTTTGAGATTTTTGGGATACCAAACTTCTCGAACTACTGAGGTGAGGAGTTATTCTTGGGATACCGAAAATAACTCTAATAATGCTTTGATTTAAAATGGATATGAGAATACAAAAAAAAGGTAATTTTCTTTTAATGGTCTTTGAGCCACCCATTAAAAAGTAATTTATTTTGTTCATTTCTATGATACAAAATTCCTCAAATGGGACATTCAAAAAATAAATCTCTTTAACCTTTGCATTAAATGAAAAAATGGATAGCATTTGATCAAATTTGGTAACCATTTTACAATGGGTGTTGTGGGGTGCTAATACCTTCCCCACACACAAACGACTCCCGAACCAACTTTGAGTTTTCGTAGACCAAAAAAAATTTTCATCTTAAAATTGGGTGACCAATCACACCCTAAAATGATTGGTGGCGACTCTAAATTTCTTTTTCCTAAAACAAAAATGAATTTTTTTTAATCGCCGCTCCGCGTCGCACACACGTTGCGACACTAACGGATCATATATTGATTTTTTTAAGTGCTAATTCTAGAATTGAATGGTTATTGAGCTCAAATTTATAATAGAATTATAAATTGACCATTCACTAGTGAAGTGAATTTATGAGATTTAAGGATCAAGAGATGATTAGAACGGAAAAACTATAATTTTGACCAGCTTTAATTTACGAATCAATAACTAAAGGACAGAACTACATGAAGTGATTATATCAATAGACTATACAAGAATACTCTGTAAATATATTCTGTAATTACTAATAGTACAATTCCATATTTATAGTGGAGTAATAATAAAATTAATAAATAAGATTATTTAATTAAATAATTTATTTAATAATCTGGTTTATTGAAGCTTAGACTTATGGGTTCATGGTCCGTAAGTCACCTTTGTACTACACAGTTTAGGGGTGAATATTTCAGGACATAAGAAAATGACTAACTTGTGATAGGAATTAATTTTTTGGGGTAAATATGTAATTATCTGATAATTATATATAATTAATTAAATTATTTAATGTAATTTTCAAAAAGTATAATTAAGTAATTTTATCGATTAATTTGTGTTGATCGATAAGTGAGACAGAAATTTGATTTATGAAATTAAATAATATTAAATCATTATGAGATAATGATTTGATTTGGTTCATCTAATCTGTTAATTAACAGATAATATAATTGATTGGGAGATCAGATAAGTTAATTTTAAATTAACTGATATCTAGATATTTATCTTATTAAAATAAATAATAAATTTGAAAAATTGTGACATGTCAATTACTGATTTTGAATAAGAGATTGACATAGACTAATGTAGTGTCACGTGGCACTACAGTACACATATGACACACTGTAGTGCCTCACGGCACTACAGTGGTGCCATGAGTCATCAGTGCTGTGAGGCACGACACTATAGTGTGACGTGAGTCATCAGTGTTGTGAGGCACGACACTACAGTGTGCCGTGAGTCATCAGTGCTGTGAGGCATTGTGGCCTTCACGGCACACTACAGTGTCAGTCATGATAAAATCTTGGTTTATCTAATCATTAATCATCAGAGACTCCCAAGCACTTGAATTCTCTATAATAGATAAATTAGGGTTTGTTATTCAACAGTATAACATGACTTATATACCCATGCCAACCGATATCAACATCCATAGATATATGTGCGGCACTACAGTGTTGCTCAATTGCAGTGGGTTACACTACAATGACACATTTGTAATAATTTATTAATTTGTGTACATCACCAAAAAATAAGATGAGCCTTGACCTAGAAATTATATATTGATATTATTATATTGGTATCAGTGCTGTAACTGCAATCAGTGTGTAATTTATGATTAAATGTTAATAAAAAAACTCTGTGAGTTTTCCTAATTCTCTCAGTATTTTGTCTCACAATAATCTTTCTTGAAAATCTCTAGATCTCATATGTTGAATACATCTAGAGATAGAAAAATATCTTTGATTTATTATACATGCCCACACACGTCCTAATGTGTTTAAGGATTGACGTGAAAGATCTTGGTGTGGATCTCGTAATCTGTTGTTCGTGAGATTACAAGTTTGTTGTTTGCAAAGACGTTTGATAGACTACAAGAGGTATAATTCATATATTCGTATGTCTTAGATTTAATGTATAGATATATAATAGATCTGATTTGAAAACGTATTTTTCAATTAAAAAGTTTTCATCTTTGGGATCTACGACGATGCGATTATTTATCGTTTTATAATTTTTTTTAAAACACCACCGCACCTTCCGCCACGAATTCCAACAGAGTATGCGTGTAAATCAGCCAAATATTAACCTTTCTTTTGGCCGGTCAATATCCACATGAACTACATTCACATAACCATCTTAATACTTAAAATAAATTAATCTCCACAAGAGATGTTACTTGGTAACATGTTGTTTCAATCAATTTATATTATAATGTCAAGCACTAAAATGAAATAATAATACCATAATTTGAATTTGATTGAAACAAAAAATGCCTTAATTAAATTGAATCAATTTAATTTTTTTAAGGTTAACAATGCTACAGTACTGTTCCCGTGAATCAGGGATAATTTTCATTTTCTGTACGGTACCTCAAATAAGAGAATAATTCCCTACACCGGTACGCTACCGCAAAACAGGGAATAATTCCCCTGTACTTCTATGCTACCGTGAAGCAGAGAATAAGTTCCCTACCGCTGTAGGGTATCGTGCTTAGGGAATAACTTCCCTTCTCTTCTAAATCGTCTCCTGCAATAGGAGACGATTCCTTTGCCTTTTGAAATGTATCCTTATGCAGGAAACGTTTCCTTGCCTCTGTTGGATGCTGATGCACATATTCCCAATTTTAGTTTCCTTATCCACGGGCATGGTGTCTGCCATGGCAGTTCGAAGTCCTCCTTTTTTTAATAGATTTATCCTTAACCTCTAATCAACACAAAATTGATCTAAAGATCATCATACAAATTTAATTCTTCAAACTAAAAATAGAACACCGAAGCAGCAACCACTAAAATTCCTTTTAAGTTATAAAAGTCAACTATAAATAAAGAATTTTGAATTCTATATCCTTGAGATTTAGAACCTTGAACAATAACCTCATATAACAAAGAAACATAGTTTTCTATTTGATAAAAAATAAAAATGAACACTCTTATTATGAAAATCATAAATCCATGAACAACAACGCAATAAAATGAAACCATAAATTTTATTCAAGAAGAAAACTTGATTCTCAATGGTCTAACGTGGAGATGCTTTGACACCACTTGTAAGAAAATCATTAAAACCAAAATCTAGAGACAACATAATTCAATCAAGATTCTCCATGACAAATCATTGAAATAATGAAAACGGAAGCGTATCTTAATCTATGTAAATAAATTATTGTTGACTATTGATCTTCTGATTCAACGAGGTTTTTCTTAGTGAGAAATATTTGTATTTTTAATGATTATGAGATGTCAGAGAGAATAAGAATAATGATTGTACCAATTGTATCAAATATCATAACCCTTATATATACGAATATTTTTTTTCAAATTCTATTTTGGCCATCATAAAATTAAAAATATAGAATTATGTTTTTACATATAATAAATTCATAACATATAAATAAATGCTCTAAATCGAATCACAGTAAACCTTAACAAGATCACTTTAAATGGACCCATCACTTTACAATAACTTTTAATACACATTTAATTACATATATTGATCCAAATATTTTATTATTTTTCAATATTGTTAACAAGAGGTGATGCGAAATTTCAATGACATATGAGATGACTCGCCACAATTGAAACACTAAAAAAGTACTATGTGCATGCAGTATTTTGATTGACTCACCGATATTTTAAGCCAAATTGTTAGATATGTTTTGCCCAATGGTAGAACTCCAACATACTCTAAACTCGAGAAAAATATAAAAATTTCAGTAAAACTCAGAATAACAAATCACATAAGAAAGTAATTAAATTTCATGTGCGGTATCTATGATGTGTAGGTTTATATTATTTTAATTGTTTCTTATACATTACGTATTTATATAAATATTTTTTTGAATAATATATATTTATTAGTAAATAAAATTTAAAAAGCTACAATTATAACTCTTATGCTTTTCATAATTAAGTCTTATTCATCAAAATATTTTTAATTAAGTTAGTTATGCTAGAACAACATCATTTATATATTTTTTTAGTTAAATTCTTGTAGTATATTATTTCTTTGATCTCTATTTGACAAATGTACCTACAAATATATTTTATTATTTAATTGATTATTGATTGAATTTTTCTAATATATATCTTACGATGAAATAACTTAATATATTTCTATGTCTAAAAATATAAAATGAAAAGTTTACTCAAGAGATACATTATTATGAGAAATAAGAAAAGAAAAAAATTATCATTAATGATGCACCATTAATAGACTCAAGTGTAATTTTAAAATTGTAAAATAAGGAGTGAATAAAATAGTCAAAAAATATATTTCATTCTCATCCCACTTTTAATATACTAGCAAAAAAGCATGTGTTTCGCACATATTGAAGAATTTTAAAATTATTATTAACACTGAAAAAAATACATTAGTTTTCAAAATACTATAAATCTAAAACAACATAAAGACAAAAATGATAAATTATCATATTTACAGTTAAATTATTGTAGATAAAAGGAAAGCGGTCATGTCATGCATTATCTGAAGATTACATATTTACAGTATAGTTATTACAGATAGAATGAAACTTGAATAAGGCGTGCTAAGGCGTGCATAATCTCGAGATGTTAAATTATCTACAAGAATTTTTAAATAAAAGAATGCACAATCTTAACAAATTTAACATCATAAGATAAGATGAAAAAAAGTTAGAATTATTTGAAAAAATTTACATCTGACAAACTATTTTACTACGGATAATGGTCATTGAAAATTATTACATTTGTTATAAAAATAAGAAAACTAAACAACAACAATATTCATGATATAAAGATATCTAAAATAATATACATGATTCATCACATTCCTAATAACATAATAATATTAAATACTAAATCTTATAAAGTAGTAGTAAAGAGTAATTACAAAAATAGAATTTAAATTACTTAAATAACTAAAAAAACTTAATATATATACTATATTTAACGGGGATTAAAGGGTAAAAAGAAAAATCTAAAGTTTCCCTCCATTAAATTTATTTTTAATATAGTAGAGATTAAAGATTAAAATATAATTAAAGAAAACCCCAAAAATGCCAAATAACAAATTTAAAAAAAAAATCTCTTCATAGTAAAAAAAAAATCGAAATAGCGAGGGATTGGGGGGTTTTTGCCAGTTGAGGAGCAAGTAACTCGATAGAGACCACACTTAGATGTGGACCATAAAATTTATTTTGACAGATCAGATCTATCCAAATGCAAAAAGATAATAAAGAAAGTTTTTTTAGTTCAACTGTTTTAGGTCGTTCAATTTATCAAACGATGTATCAAAATTCTCTGTCGTTTAGAGTGCCAGCGGAAGAAAATCCACTTGCATTTCAGTGTACCGCACAATAAACTGCAGGAATGTTGTAATCTTGCAGGATGCCACGTGCACAAAAATGCCCAACCGAGTTTTTACGTTTGGTAGTTGAATACTTGTGCATTGCACAGAACAATGTATAATTAAATTTGAAATTTTATTAAAATAAAATTATCAATTATAAGTAAAATTTACAATTCTTCAAATAGTAACTGTTGATAAATAAATTAAAATTTGTTAATTCTAAAACGTTCAGGTGATAGTATGATACGATCTGTACACGTGTATTTTATTTTACTCTTTTTTGATTACTTGATCATAATTTAAAAAAGAATAATTAACCCATCATTTTTCAAAGGCATACAAAAAGTATTTGTCTTTAAAATTGGATAACCATATATAGTGTTCTCTTATTGAAATTGTATATAGCACATATTTTATAACGTCATAATGTCTTAGTTAAGTGTATATATATATATATATATATATATATATATATATATAAACAAACCTTATAGCCATAGTGATATGATAAATTCCTTGTAAGATGGTCCCATGATTTACTTTCTCTAAAGAAGCAATATTTTCTAATAAGAGTATGTTACTGTTTTTCTGTTTTAAAAGCTAATATATGCCGCAAATCGAAGAACAACCTCATAAGCCAATCAAAACTGAAGAAGAAGAAGCTTTTTTAGGCAAAGAAGAAAAGAGTTAGGGGGCAAGATGTTTTAAGTGTTTTTTGGTGGGTGGGTGGGGGGATCTGCACACATATTTATATAAATGTATAATTAATTAATTTTGTCTATCAATCATAATTTCTTTTTTTCTCTCATTAAAAATGAAGATTCACACTCTCATTTTAATAGTAGGATGAATATTAATGATATTTATAATTGTGATTTTTGAGAAGATACTTGTAGTCGTGGTTAATGAGCTTAGTGACCCATGATAGGAGTGTAAGTGTAGGTAGATTGACGGTTATGAGTCTTTTATATTTTTTGAGAGAACGATTGGGGTCTTGAGTAAGAGTTGAATATAATGCAATTTTTTTAAGATATAGTAATAGTATAGAGTTAATCGGATTGAGTTTTGGAAAATATATTACATGCTTGGTATAATGTCCAATGTAAAAATATGAAAGAAACTAATCTTATAAACAACAAACAAACAAGTATTAAGTTTTGAGTTTATAAATTATTTAGAACACTTTATATATTGTGAAATGTCACACTTTAATAATTGATTTTTAATTCTTATTTAACTAATATATATTTATAATAAATAATTAATTATATATTTTGTGTATATTTAATATCCAACTTGTTTATATTTTTGAAAAATATATTTTATAGAAACAAATGCAATTATTAATAGAATTAAATTTAAAGATACGTAACACTTGGTGCAAGTAGAGGGAAATAAAATTGGCACTTGACGTAAGTAGAAAGAATAAAAATTGACACTTGACGCAGCACCGTCATGAACATACATATCCAAATTTGTATAAGATTTGATCGTGTTGCTATGATGTAACATGTAGGTCGTCCCAAGGCAGCAAAGATGAATGGTATAGAGCTCCTTGCTTTCTCTCCATTAAAGTCTCAGCTACTATATATATTTGCAGTAGATTAAATCTATGCATTATTTTTGGAGATGCACACCATTTTGATGATGGATTATTAGTTATTCTTCATGAACTATCGATTACCAAATTTATTTATTACTTTTGACGATTCACACGTGCTTCAGGAAATTAAAAAATCATGAACTTACAAAACATTTGTAATAAAATTAGGATATAAATAAAATTCAAAGTAAAGAGTAAACTAAATAGATCATTTCAATATCATATACATTGTAGTATTTAGGGGAAATGAAAGTTACAAAGAATATAAGAATTTAGGGTACTTCTTTTCTTGAATGATAAAGATGAAATAATTTTTAAATTAATATACATTGCATTCACCTTCATCAAGATGCAATATTACGTCTATTCATAGAGTGTTACTATCATTTTTAGTGCATTTTTGTAGTCCGTTTTTTAGGAAAGAGTCTCTCTAATTGGATACCTATAAGTTCCCCCTCCAAGAAACAGAGCAAAATATGAACAATACACTTAAAGAATGGAAAAAAAATTATAGTTTGAAATAAATTTATTTGATTTTAACATGATATTTTTGTATATTGAAAATCTTTAGTTCTTCTTTGGCTTTTTCCTGCATAAAAGAGCTAATATTGACTAAAAAACAACCTCCGTCTTTTTCCTTTTCTGGAACATTGCTAATGTTTCCTGTGCATAAATTTTGCATCACAAAGAAGAATTGAAGAGATCGAATTCATGTCTCTCACAGAATTTGAGATAATGTAATGAAGCACAAGTTGAGAAGTAATAGAAGAATTAGCAAAATAAAACTGGTCCGGCGAAGAGTCGTAACATTCTCAAACTTTTCGGTGAAGTCTTACGTTATAGATACGGCGGTGGAAGAAGACTTGGAATCCAAGTTTGAAGAAACTGGTAGAAGCGGCAGAGGGATAAGAGGATGAGATTTTGAAACTTCTTCGAGACCAACGACGATTATTCGCCAAATCTCTTTAAGGATATTATGGTAAGAACATAATACAATTTAAATTTGTTTATTTTGTACAAACAATATAATTTTGCCCATTCAGAGCAATTTCCCAAAGAGCTTTCATCACTATTAGCAATATAATAGAGACTAAACACAGAAAAAACTCAATATTTTACCAAACATCAAGTCCACCGCTTTACAAATAATATTTATCATAATTAGGTTATTTTTTAAAAATATCATCAGAAATAACCGCAAGTATAAAAAATATCAAAACTTATCATTTTAAGAGCGCATGTTCCTTGAAAAATAATTTTTGACCTTAAACAAAATATATATTATATATTATATATACAGTATTATATTGACATTTTGTGTTTCACGAAATTTGTGGTGTTTTTTAATATATATGTTATATATATGGTATGCATTAAATACTATATTTCACATTAGTTAGGTTTTGCGATAATAAGAATGTTAGATGATCTTTTTTTTCTATTTATTGCATGTATAAAATATATTTTGTAATATATGCAATCACATGTATACATACGTTGCTTGAAATATTAAATTTCATTAATACAAAATTAATACAAGTATACTCACAATCTCACACTGAGAGAAACACACATATGTTCTTCAACACATGATTATTTTGATACTATTATGTGGAGTGATGGTGGTAGATGGGTGAGTACTTAGATATATAATCAGCTAAAATATTAATTGATTAATTTAATTAATGAAAATATTAATTAATCAATCAATCAAGTTTATTATTCAAGAAAATGAGATAAATAGAAAAGAGAGAATAAATCCGTTATTTAAGTGAAGGGAGTGGGCTGGGTGCCTAAGTGGGGGAGGGAAGTGGGCTGGGTGGGAGGGGCGTGAGGGAGGGGATGTGAGCGGGTAGGGTGGAGTGGGTTGGGAGGTGAAAAGTTGGAAAGGGGAATGATGAGCTTGGGTTGGGTGGCGGCGGATTGGTCTGGAGAAGTGGGCTTTGAAATGTTAGTAGCTATTTTTAATTGGCTCAATTAGAGAACTAATCTAATATTAAAAATAATGAAGATGATAGCCCAAAAATTAATAAATTGCACAAGTTCTTAAATTTTATAGTGGTCCAACATGAAAATCTAACAAAAATAGTGAACTGGCAAAAATACTATTATTTAACAAAAGGAAACCATAGTTACTCACGTAACATTTATGCGAAAATGCACGAAGAAAGAAAACCCTAACCACCAAACTCTCTCATGTCGTAATTCGACGAAATCTTTCGAAACGACACGTCTGCTGCAAAAACTAAGAGAAAATCATCGCAATACATACGAGATTCACAAAATACAAAAAAACGTGAAAGTCAAAATCAAAAGCAAGTTTTTTGTGCTTGTGATTTGAGCTTAATTTAAAGTTCTCACCTGATTTTTATGAAATTTTTTATTGTTATGAGTTTTTTTTTTGCTGAATTTATTTGAGTTTTTCTTTCATGAAACTTACTTAATATACCTATTTTGTGAGTTAACAGTTTCCCCCTCTGTTTTGCTATGTTTTCTAGAGGTAAACCAGTGTATTTTTTCCTTAAGAATTCCCTATTCTTGATGAAAGTCCATTTTACAGATTTACTAGTATATCCATAGCTCAGTTGGTAGAGCAATGGGCTTTTCAATCTCAAAGAATGTTGGTTTTAAGAATGAGTGATTGTCATTTTCCAACCCTTACTGCCCAACCGGAGAGCAGACGGCTAGCGAAGGTCTACCACTTGCTTTGCCTCGTAGTCAAATCTGATGATACGCTTTGGCGATCTGGCATGTTTCGGTCCTCTTCCCCATTACTTAGAAAAGGTGAGTCACCGGTTCAGGTACAAGATACTATCATTACCGCCTAGACAATTAGACATCCATCCCACAATCGCAACGACCCAATTCTAAGAGCAGAGCTCTATCAACTGAGCTATATCCCCCCGAGCCAAGTGGGGCATGCATGAAGGAGTCAGATCTTGCCTATGCTTTATAAATTTCTTTTGCACAAAATAGGAAATAGCCTTTCCAACGCATAAATGGTTGGGAATTCACGTTTTCATCATCTTTGGTAAAATCAAGTTCATCTCGTAGACATTCATAAACAACTCTATCGTAATTCTTAGCGAAAAATCCCAACTAGCGGATACAGTTGATGAATGAAGTGAGTTCATTAAAAAAATCTAAGACGCAAAATGACAAAAGCAAAAAAGAAAGCATTCATTCACCTTCTTTATCTTGCATCTATAGTATTTTTGCCTTGGTGAATCTCTCTTTCATTTAATCAAACCCTAAAATCTTGGATTACTAATTGGTGGAGAAGCACTAGGAAGAACAATAAGTTCTTTAAGTATAAGGATTCATTTTTATAGGTGATGTTATATAGAATGATTCACATTTGAGTTGATTTCATTCAATTCAACGATTGAACAAAAGAAAAAAATAAAAAAATCTTACAAATTTTAGAATGTATTAATGGAAAAACTGGTTAAGAGGTCATTATCAATATGATTTATATTCGATTAGATGGTTCAGATTAATACCACAATTATGGTGAAATAGAGTCAATCAAAGTCGTATGACCCAAAAAAAAAGATTTAAACAAATGTGATTCATATGAAAAAACCTATTAATTCATTATAAAAAATAAAATGATTTTGAAAAATATTACTCATTATCGAATCAAAAAGAAAATTAAGTTAGTAAAAAAACACATTCTCTTTCTCTCGTATCTATTAAAATTTCTCTCTCCCATAAAAACAATCTTCTCCCTCCCCTCTCATCAAAATTTTAAAAAAATTCCCTCACTCCTCTTTACCAGATTTTGTTTGAAATGTCTCACCCTCCCTCTAGCAAAAATCTCAAAATCTCGTGGAATTGTGATGTGTGTACTTATGCGTACAAAAAACATACACATGTATATAATAATAAATAAATATTATATATGTATTTATGTGTAAGTATATAGGCTCACATACTCATGTGTTATAGCATGTATATACATATTCTCGAGCACTTTTTGTGTATATTATATATTATATATTGTTCTATCGATCGTATATAACATTTAATATGTGTCTATGGTATGTGTGTATATATCATTTGTACATAGCATATATAACACTAAATGCTATACAGTAGATATTATATATACCACTATTGCATGAAGAAAAAAATCCCAAAATTTTTGAACTTTTTTCTCATCTCTCCCAGAATTTTTGAACAATTTCTCTCTCCTCTATTCCAAATTCTTTTTAGAATTCTCTCTTCTCACTTCATCAAATTGCAATTAAAACAAAATGAGATAAATAAGGAAGGAAATGTGTCCTCTCTTCTCTCTCTTTTAATTAAATAATTGAGGTTAAACTAATTTGGTTTAATAAAATTGAAAATGAGAGTTTCAGCATAATAGTAGCTATTTTTAATTTAAAATGTAAAACTTGTCTGCATAGTATCATTTTTATTTCCCAAAGCATTTGAATAGCGAGTAAATATTAGATCTTTCGTCAAAATTAGCAACATATTAGAAAATAAATACAAAAAACTCATTTTTTACAAAATATCAGAAATAGCCATTTTAGTAAGCCCCACTTAAAAAATCCAACTACTATTATATAAATTTACTAGTATATGTATATCTCTATATTAAACCAGTCTACAAATTTTCCTCACTCCTTTCCGAATTTTTTTTTGAAAAGTTCTCTCTGCTTGTGCCAAAGTTTTCAAACTCTTGGAAATCCCGTGTGTATATATACAAACACCTGACTGTATGCAAGTATGTATACGAATGTATACTATATATACACATACACCAATGTTTATGTATATGCATGCATGTATAAGTATATAGACAAACACACATATGTTATACCATGTGTAAACATATGATTCAACAATTTGTGTACATATTTAGCGTATAGATACACATATATGCTATATATACACGCAATATATATATACACACACATACACCATATATATTACACAAAGACACACACTATATACATATATATACGCACTATATATACACGCGTGAGTACGCACGTGTACTATACATGGTAATTAGTGGGTTTAGGTAGGGTATGTATATATCCATTAAATAGACATGTTAAATTCTTACTACCCATATCCTACTCATACCCATTTTAAACTAAATAGGTGGGTGTGGGTAGTACTCATTAATACATGTATATCCAATAGGTACTTATATATATTTTTCTCTTTTTTGATTTGGAATTAAAGGACTATTCTTTATTTTTTTTCTATTCAACCAACAATTTTATTTTCACCATTCACTTCTTCCTTTTCACTAAACTATGATCATAGAGATCAACGGTTCAATTAAAATTACTCACTCCAAATTGATACGCTGTACAATAATTTTCATCATAAATTGCTTAAATTGGAAATTGAGTTAATAAACCTAATAAAATTTATGAATTTTAGTTTGGTTAATCGATTATGAAATTGATGATCAATTAGTCCAGTTGTATGATTATTCGATTGTAAAACTTATGAACCAATTGACTTCCATTGTAAAATTAACGAACTATAATTTGATTATTCAATTATAAAATTGATGATCCAGTTTGGTTTGATAGTAAAATTGATGACTTTCAATTCTAACTTATTGTAGAATTGATGAATTTGATGTTATTCAAATGTAAAATTTATGAACTTTGGTTCAATTAGACTATAATTGGTGAATTTTAGTTTTAGTTATTCAATTGATGATTCGGTTTGGTCTTTATGATAACATTAATGAACTCTAATTTAGTTCGATTATAAAATTGACGATTCAGTTTGGTGCAGTCGTAAACTTGATAAATTTTAGTTTGGTTATTCGATTATAAAACTGTGATACAATTGAATTTGGTTGTAAAAAAATTAACTCCATTTTTGTTTGATTATAAAATTGATAAATGTTATTGTTATTTGATTGTAACATTTATAAATTATAGTTCGATTCAGTTATAAAATTTTTATCTTTAATTCGGCTATTCAATTCATAATTCAATTTAGTTCGATTAAAAATTATAAAATTGATGAAATCCAATTATCAATCATGAGTGAAAATGATAATTACACCACAGTTTTCATTATATATATTGTTGTCTTTTGGAGAATCATCGAAGATGAAGAAAATGCCCTTAATCGGAGTTGCATGAGAAATTGAGGTATAACCTTTTTAGAATAATTGGGTACCCAATGAGTATTGGGTATTACCCATACCTATCCATTTATAATGAGTAAAAAATTACCCACCTAATAAAATCTTATACCCATTTATAATATTTTAAAGTAACTCATTAAATCAGATACCAACGAGTATTTTTACCCATAGGCATTTTTGCCACCCTAGAGCACACACGCGTGTGTGTATTTGATGTACTATTGTATATAGCATAAATAAATAATATTTATTGTTATACGGTGTATATAACACATAAATATGTGTATATGATGTACTATTGTATTATAAATAATGTATATAGCATATAAATATGTGTCTACAGTGTATATATACATACATTTTGTGTGTGACATATATGTATGTATCATATATTACAATATAAATATGCGTTATATACAACATATAACATATATACTACTGCTTCATGAAGAAAAACTTATCAATATTCTTGAAAGTATTCCGTCTCCTCTCCCGGTATTTTTATAAAAAATTTCTCTCCTCTGTCCCAAAATTTTATTTTTTCTAATCCATCAAAATCGCTATTAAAACAACGAGAAAAATAAGGAAGGAAAATACTCTCTCTTCTCTATCCTTTTATTGAGGTTAATACTGTAAAACAATAAAACAATCTAATTGGATCTCTAAGCAAACCAGTTAATTAGTTTGAAAAAAATAAATTTAAAAAAATAAATTTTTCTACAGAGCATCATTTCTATAAATATCAAACCCTAATTATTGTGGATATGGGATTTAATTTCATAAAAAAAACACAATTTTGCAATAGATTAGCGTTTAGCCACAATATGCAATATGCAGTATGCACAAATTTGGGAACACGGATTTTGGTTGGCCTAAATTGTAGTTTCAACGTTACAATGATTTTACAAGAAAACAGGTAGGTTATCTCAAAAAAAGGAAAAAACAAGTAGGTTGCTTATGTTTCATTCGAGGTTCTCCCTGAAAATTTCTCCCGGTTAAAACGTTTACAAAACGAGCACTTGTTTCTCTCTCTCAAATTTACAATTCAACTTATTTTCTTGAGGACTATATAATAGGGCCCTACTACGTGTTTCTCGCTTTTAAACTTTTACTTGATATATGTAATTACCGATCAATTTTTTCTGTAACAATTTTTATGTACCCTCTGTAGATATCATATTTTATCCGGTCTAATACATGAAATATAAATATTTTATATTTTGACTCATATAATAATCCAAGACTATATGTATAATTTGAAAACTAATCCAATACTAAAATAAAAAAAGTGGTTCAAGGACTAAAAAGTAAAAATTGAAAAAAATGACTAAAAAATAAAAATTGAAAAAAAGACTAAAAGTAAAAAAGGCAAACCCTAATTTTGCCTATAAATAAGGATGGGGTCTTCACTTAAGGGGGTCTTTTTGGAGTAAAAAAAGGGAAGCTATTTTTTTAGAGTGAGAAAGAGAGGGGTTGGAGTGAGAAAGATATGTGATTTTAGAGAGAGGAAGAGATTCTACACTTATATTATCTTCATCTTCTTCCATTCTTTTTCTCAAGGTAGCTTAATTGTTTAGTACATTTGCTCATAATATATTTTGTACATCTCTCTTCTTCATATGAATGTAGTTAATATCTTTTGTATTTTTTATACATAAGTGGATTGTTCATTCTTTATCATTTACCTCATTTAAATCTTAACATTTTAATTTCATGCTTTGATGATTTCTTTACAAGTTGGATATTGAGATGTTTTTGTTATCAACTCAATTAATGAGGATGATGATAAAGCTTTTGAGTGGTGGAAAAATTAACCAAATGTGAATCAACCCTTTAATGGGTTGAAAGTGTACATTTGATGCAAAGATCTCCTAGGATAATTTCTCACACATAACAATGCATAAAATAGAGAGTAAAACCTCTATACAAGATTATGCAAATATCTAAGTTGTGAAATTTTCAATTTTCCTACAAGTCTTTTCTTTTTAAAATATTATGTTCATCATTTTGTGACATTTGTTTGAACTAATTATCATCCATGATCATCCCATTTGCTATTTGATTAGCAATGACTAATGAGGGAATGAAAGAAAAATGGTAATTAGTAGACTAAGTAGTAAAAAAATAGACATATTTATGTTAAAAAAATATATTGTTTATTTTTCATCATTTTACTTTCAATTTATTTATGTATTTATTTAATAATAATATTATTATTATTACTATTATATTATATTATATTATATAAAAAAGGAAAAAAAAAGAGGGACTTCCTCTGTTGCAGCAAGACCTGCAATGCAGCTCTTGCTTTATATATATTAATTTGTTTCTTTCATTTATTACATAATATGGTTTTTACTTTATTCTTGCATTATTGTTTTTTATGTATGTTTTATATAATCTCAACATTTTATGTTTTCTATAATTTGACATCCTATAACTTATCTCTATTCTTTTACTTCCACTTTGTTGTAATTATTAACATTTATTTCCTTTACATATTTATTTATTTAGCATTCTTGCATCGTCATGCTTATAATGTGATTCTTACATTATTCCTTTATTATTATAATTAATGTTTATGTATGTGTGGATTATAATTTTAATAATTAGATTTAGATTTTGTTACTTCCATTATTTAATTTTCACTAAACAAAGCCGACGATGGACTTTGAGATTTTTGGGATACCAAACTTCTCGAACTATTGAGGTGAGGAGTTATTCTTGGGATACCGAAAATAACTCTAATAATGCTTTGATTTAAAAGATATAAACAAAAAAATAATTTTTCAATGGTCTTTGAACCACCCATTAAAAGTAATTTATTTTGTTCATTTCTATGATACAAAATGCATCAAATGAGACATTCAAAAATGAATCTCTTTCACCTTTTCCTTAAAATAAAAAAAATTGGATAGCATTTGATTAAATTTGATAACCATTTTATAATGGGTGTTGTGTGGTGCTAATACCTTCCCCACACACAAACGACTCCCGAACCAATTTTGAGTTTTCTTAAACAAAAGATTTTCATCTTAAAATTGGGTGACCAATCACATCCTAAAATGATTGGTGGAGACTCCAATTTTTTTCCTTCAAAAAAATAAATTTTTTAATCGTTGCTCCGCGTCGCACGCACTTTGCGACACCCTTAGGATGATGTTAAGTGATTAGTTTTGGTTTGTTTATTCTTTCAGGGGTATTTCTGTCTTTTACCCTTCTGACAGTTTGGTTAGTTCTCTGTTTGTTTTTGAACTGAGGATTGCTTTCTGGTTTAGTGATAATCGAATACAGTAAAAAGGATTTTCTTCTCCTCTTCGTCTTTCCTCTCTTCTTCTATTCTCTTTCAATATGCTTTATTCTTCTGTTCCTTTCTTTCTTCATTGTATCAAAGCAACCTAACTCGCGTCACTGACCCATGGCAAACAATCTAGAGAATTAGTCCACTGTGCTTTCATCTGTTCTTAATCAGTCCACCGCTACTCAAGATTCTCCTGTAATTCACCCTAGCACTCAAATTAATTCTCAGAACACTACTACAAAAGGGGGTTAGATGACGGGTAAAATCCATCATTGTAACCCGATATTGACGGCTGACCTACTATCATTTACAGGACTATCATCTTTAGTCATTTAAAAAAACCATCATTATAAGGGGGTACAATGACGGGGAATCCCCGTCATCATAGGTACCGCAAAAAATAGATAGATGACGGGAAATTCCCGTCATCTTAGTTGCCGCAAAAAGAATATGGATGACGGGGCTTCCCTGTCATTTAAAGTAACTCCATGTAGACTTTAGATAATGGGGATTCCCCGTGATCTTAGGTACTGCATATAGCAAATAGATGATGGGGAATCTCCGTCATCTAAAGTTCAAGAAAAGAAAAGAAAAAGTAAAAGCTTTTATTGCTGGCCTAGCGTATTGTCATCTAATCCTCGTCATCTAATTCTAAATTGCTAAAATTTTTGCTGTTAAATTAAATTAGATATTTCTGGCCTAACATATTGTCTTAGTTTCTCATCAAAAATCAAATATGATAAAGAGGTTCTAGCAACTCTCGAATAGAAACTGCACGATTCTTCCATCATTTTTAATATACAACCAAGAGTTTATTGCCTTGAGAGGGAAGACAGATCCATTTCACCAACATACTTCATAAATACATATCTCATCTATATTTTGAATTATCATTGTTTGCAAATCATAGTCCGCCAAAACCTAGAAAACAAATCTAGAAAACTAGAAAAAAAATGTCATATTTTAGCATCTAACTCATGTGGGAAAGAACCAAACCTGATGGGAAAATGACTCTTTTCCATTCAAAATTGCATCCATTACAGCGAACTGGTCATCAAATGGACTATAAAACACTTCATAGAATCTTGTCCTGAACAATGTATGGTGTCCATAATAGTATCTTATTTCCACAATAGGTACAAAAAAATACTACTAATCATAAAACAGTAATCTAATGTGGACTTTGCACTTACCGATCTCCTTCAGAGTTGTTTTGATCCATCTTATCAAATTTCCTCGTAAGAACTTCTGCTCTAATCAGTGAAAGCAGGTGCAATATGAGAGCCTCCAGAGTTCTAAGGAAGTTATGCTGGAAAAAATAGTATAATATCACAATAGGAAAAAACAAGAAAGCTTGAGGAAAAAGGTTTAAGAATCCATATTAGACACTCAACCAACAAACAACGTAATACCGAGAAACAAGTTGTATGTTATAAATACAAATCGCACAAACCCAACATAAAATAAAATAAACCCATTGCAATTAGTCAAAAAAATGGAAGCTTTATTATCGGGGAAATAGGAACTCATAGCCATAGCAAGTAAAACGCTTTAAAGAATACATGGTTCCATATTCCAAATAATATGAGCAATTAGATCATCCTCCAACTGATATAAGGTAGGCTTATTCATTTTCCTGACTTCATCTTTTACAATAGATGCAGAATCAAATCCCAGGACGGATTGTGGTTGTTGACTGGTGAATGTATTTTACACTCATAATTTAGATAATCTTAACCTTATTTTTGTTAGTTCTTTTAGATTTATTGGTTGATTTGTGTTTATTTTTGTTTCTATCTTGTAGGTTTGATATTCAATTGCATTTGGATTGATTTAGAAGTCAAAAATTCAGAAATATCACAAAAAAAAAAGAACTGGGCTGAAGGGCTAGTGTCGCGACGTTGGCATTACAGAACTCCAGCGTCACGGCGCTTGCATTACAGAACTCCAGCGTCGCAGCGCTAGCTTCCCAGCGTGGCGAGGCTAGCACGTGACAGAGTGGATAGCGTCATGATGTTGGATCCCACCATTGCAACGCTGGCATGATTTTAGATTTTGTTTTTTGATTTTTTTTGCTCAAATCTTATCCTTGACGAACCCTAGTGCAGAAATATAATATCTTAGAGTTTAGAAGGATCTTTGGACATTTTTTGAATGTGAAAGGCAAAGGAGAAGACTTCTGGAGAGGAGAATAAGAAGATCGAACTCGGAAACGATTCTCAACTTCAATTCCATCCTCAAAACTAGTTTTTCTTCTCTTATTTCTCTATGTTTATGAATATTAGTAGAACATTTTCTTATTTTGTTATGTTCTAATTTTTTTTTATCTAGGGCTATGATGTAGCCATACCATGATTGTTCATAAATATTAATTTTTAATTCAATCGATGTTTATTCAATATTATTTAGTGTTATAATTCGTTCTTAATGCTTGTGATTGTTTGACCAATTATTGCATGATTTTGGATTTAATTTTGAGACTGAGAAGTGATGGTTGAATCTGCTCTTTGTTTATGACACCATTAGAATTCCATAAGTTAGAGATAATTATGAATCTAGGGTAGCAACTATAAATTGTTGCATTTAATGAGTTTCATTATATTGAATCTTAACAGAGATGTATGATTCGTATTTCTTTATTCATGATTATCGATACTTGAGAAAGATTGATAATTATATTAGAGAAATTTGCTATTAATGTTCTGAATAAATGTTAATTGATTGAGAATTATAATTTAGAGCATTTTGGTTTTGTGAAATAGAAAACCCTAGAGCTTTTAACTATTCAAATTTTATCTTTGTCGTTATAGTTTAATTAAAAATCCCAAATTTTTGGCATTCTAAAATAGAATTAAGGTTTAGTTAATTTCAATTATTAATATCAATCAATCTTGTGGACGATACTCTATTTTATAAAAATTTATTACTTGACGACGATAGTGTACACTTGCACTATAGAAAATTCGCAACAAGTTTTGGCGCCATTGCCGAGGATTGATTTTGTTTATTAATATTGGAGTTACAAATCTTTAATTTTACTTTGAGTCTCATTTATTTTATTTACGGTTGTTTGTTTTTTTTTAAATTTTCAGGCGTTCTTTGAGTTGTATGAGAAAATTTGGAAGCGAGAATTTGACTACCATTAATTTAAAAATTGAGTGAACTTGTCGAAGTAATAGAAAAGTAAGGAAAGAAGCTTCTAAACGACATCAAGAAACCATTGAAGACGTTCCAGAAAATCCTAAAATTGTGAACAATCAAAATAATCGGGCAATTCAAGATTATGCGATGCCAGTTTTCATGAGGCTGCATCAGCCATTCAACACCCTACTATTAATGTCAACAACTTCGAGATTAAGCCAGCTATCATTCATATAGTGCAAGCAAATCAGTTCAGTGGCCTGCCTCAGTTCAGTGGCCTGCCTCAGTTCAGTGGCCTACCTAATGATGATCCAAATATTCACATAACCACTTTCCTCAAAATTTGTGCGACATTCAAGCACAATAATGTCTCGTATGATGCAATTAGACTGAGATTATTCACATTCTCACTTCAGGATAAGGCTAAGAGGTTGTTGTGGGCACGTTGAATATTACAAGACACTTTTTCTGTCTCTAAATATTCTCATCACATGAGATTTATAGATTTATTGAGAAGGACTTTAGTGAGACAATTTTCTAAAAGAACATGATGATTATTCTTTTAGAGATTTGATTAACGTGTAATCATAAAAGAAAATCTCTCTGACACTAATCGTGTTCTCAATTCAACTCTTGATTGATGAACTGATAATCTGATCAATTGATTCTCTCCTTTTCTTTCAACCACTAAGGCCGTTAGAATAATATTTGTATATATTCTAGATAATAGCATATCATATTTTTAGGGATAAACTGAAATAAAATTACCAATTACAGTGGGACCCACTACAATTGTGGACAACTGTAGTCCCACATGGACTGCAGTGTTCTGTGAGCCAGCATAGTCCCTCACAGCATTGTGCCTCACAGCACCATTGTAGTTCCATGTGGCACTACAATGTTGCACACTCACTACTTTACTGCTACGTGACACCACATTAGTCCATGTCAAATTCGGATACCCTTTCAATGATTAACATGTGACAATTACTGCGAATTAAATATTTATTTTAATTTGATAATTATCTAAATATCAGTTCATTCAAAATTAGCATATATGATTATCCCTATCAATTAACTTATCTGTTATTTCACAAATAACAGATTTAGTTTATTTAAATTATTATCTAATAATAATTTAATTATCTAATTTCACAAATTAGATATTCTGTCTCACTTGTCCATGATAAAAAAATCGATAATAATTTATATATATAATTTTTGAAAATTATATTTAAATACATAAATAATTTAATTAATTAATCAATCACACATAATTATCTTATAATTATGTATTTGTCCCAAAATAAAAATTTCTTTTACAAGTCAGTCATTTTCTCATGCCCTGAAATATTCATACCCTAGACAATGTAATATAGAGGTGACTTAGAGACCATGGGCCTATAATCCTAAGCTCCAATAAACTAAATTATTAATTAAACTTTTTAATTAAATATTCTTATTTACTAATTTCATTATTACTCTACTATAAATATGTAACTACGCTATTAGAGATTATAGAATGTATTTACAGAGTATTATCATGTAGTACACTGACATAACCATTTCATGTAATTCTGTCCTCCAATTATTGGTTCATAAATTAGAACTGGTCAAAATTATCATTTTACCCTTCTAATTACCTGTTGATGCTGAAGTACTATTAATGCACTAGTGAATGACTAATTTATAATCTTATTATAAATTTGAGCTTAATAACCATTCAGTCTCAGAATTAACACTTAAGGGAACTGATATACGATACGTTAGGAAAGCTTAGATTCCAAATCTTGTAAGATCATGTCCTCAGCCATCCACATCACTGAATCTTCAAAACAATAATCGCTAGCTTGATTAACAAATAGACCTTAACGAGTGAACTAAAAGATCTAGTAGACATGCATATGAGTTCATGACTACTCAGGATTCAGACTGATCTATATATAATCATCGAATTGATGTGTATTAAATCTTTATGATAAACGACACGTTAATAAAGATATTAATTTCACATCGGTCCTTTCATATATAATCTTGTTAAATAAAGTACTTTCACTAAGATTTCTATCCACATCAATGATCCGGATCTAGATCACACGCATTCATAATGTTTAGTGAACAGTACTAACAACCATTCATTAAAGATTCCATACTTTAATATGTTTCTGATTATTTTATTCATTATCTATGATCTTAATCCTCTCGTACTAATACAATATCATAGTCTCTTTAAAAAATATGAAATTTTTAGATATTTATATAAATTATTTAACAATAATTTAAAAGAACAATAATAAGAAAAATGTAATCCTCTTTAAATTTCATAATAAAATGTCAATACACATGCTTTGAGGGCATAACCCCCAACAAATTCTAATTAGTGTCTTCATCTCATTTCTTTATTGGAATCTATAGATTGTGATCTTGCTCCAAGTTCCAACTGTAGGGTTTTTTGCTTGCTACTAATCAATATTGAGAAGGTACTTCTTTTATGGCTCTGTTGAACATGAATAAGTATGAAATGTAGTAACTAACATATTTTTTTGCCTATTCCATATTACTCATCGATAATTGAACGATGTTGATAATAAAAAGATTGGTCGATAGAGAAATGGTATGTTACTCATGTATGTTATTTTCTAGAGTTGATATTTAACCATTTCTATTGTCCATTATGCAACATGTATGTTTACAAAAGCATTTCACGAGGTTGCAATTGTTTAGAGTTGAATTTTGTATCTGGAATATCTTTATCAAGGGACCGCATAAATTTTTGAAATGGTGTCGGCTTTACCTCAAAATATCTTGTAGCTTGATAATTGTAGAGACTTCACTTTTACTGGATGATATGAAAGCAATATGAGTTTTAGGTATAATCAGGTTTAGATTTGACATATCATGCCAAATTCCTAGATAAGTTCCGAGCAAAAATATACAATACATAGATATACCTTCTGAAAAATATTTAACCTGGAAGAATTTCATATAGTCAGTCATCTCCTGTAAGCTATCTTAGTTGAAGTTGGAAGCATGTGAAATGCAAACCTGTAAGCTAATTAACCATTATTTATAGATGAAAACTTCATTTTGTTCTTTTTGGTCCTTATTCAATGTTATCGTCTCATCTCTTTTATTTATTATTTTGGTTCATTAATTAGAGGGAAGGTCTAATTTAGGATTTTTTAGTAAGAATAATTTGAGATATTAATTCGGTGTTTCCTTAATATTTGATAGAACCAGGTTTTATATGAAGCTTCTCTTTCTGGGATGGGTAAAATGGAGAGAGAAAGATGTGAAATTCCTAGTGGAGAGAAAGGCCATCTCTCTCTTTCACACACACACACACGCGCGCGCGCGTGCACACACACCCATACATGCATGCACACATATACAGACTAACACACACGCACATGTTCTTGTGCATGAACACTCACGAACACACGGACAGAAAACAATTGATAATTTTCAGCTTAAGTCTATAATGGGGCAGCTTTTAAAGTGATGGACATTCTCTTTTTAAATTCACAAATCAGAATTTTGATCATCTCTATCAGGCTTGCCAGAAAAAGAATTTGCAGGTGATGGAACCCCGTGTTGTCCAGGCTCTTCATGGGCTTGTTTCTGTAGTTCATGACCGTGTTAGTGTTTCTAGTCAAGGTCAATGTTGAGAATTTTCTATAGTGCAAGTTTACACTATCGTCGTCAAGCAATAAATTTCTATAAAATAGAGTATTGTTCACAAGATTGATTGATATTAATAATTGAAATTAACTAGACCTTAATTCTACTTGAAAATGTCAAAAAGTTGAGATTTTTAAATAATCTAAACTTCTAATTAAACTATAACGATAAAGATAAAATTTGATTAGTTAAAAGCTCTAGGATTTTCGATTTTACCAAACCAAACATGCTCTAAATTCTAATTCTCAATCAATTAATGTTTATTCAGAATATTGATAGCAAATTTCTCTAATATAATTATCAATATTTCTCAAGCATCGATAATCATGAATCAAAAATACGAATCATACATCTCTATCAAGATTCGATATAATGAAACTCATTAAGCACAAGAAATCATAGTTGCTACACTAGATTCATAATTATCTCTAATTTATGAAATTCTAATGGTGTTATAAACAAAGAACAGATTCAATCATCACTTCTCAGTCTCAGAATCAAATCCAAAATCATGCAATAGTTGGCCAGACAATCATAAGCATTAAGAATGATTATAACACTCGATAATACTGAATAAACATCGATTGAATTAAAAATTAATATTTATGAACAATCATAGTTTGGCTACATCGTAGTCCTAGATAAAAAAATTAGAACATAATGAAATAAGAAAACATTCTACTAATATTCATAAACATAGAGAAAGAAGAGAAGAAAAACTAGTTTTGAGGATGGAATTGAAGTTGAGAATCGTTTCCGAGTTCGATCTTCTTGTTCTCCTCTCCAAAAGTCTTCTCCTTTGCCTCTCACATTCAGAAAACATCCAAATACCCTTCTAAATCTCTAAGATATTCTATTTATACACAAGGGTTTGTCAAGGAATAGATTTGAGCAAAAAAAATTGTAAAAAAAATTCTAAAATCGCGCCAGCGTCGTGACGGTGGGATCCAGCGTTGTGAAGCTGGCCAATCTGTCACGCGCCAGCGTCGCTACCCTGGGAAGCCAGCGTCGCGACACTGGAGTTCTGTACTGCCAGTGTGTTGACGTTGGGAAGCCAGCGTCATGATGTTGGCCCTCCTGCTCAGTTCTGTTCTTTTTACGATATTTCAGAATTTTTGACTTCCAAATCTTTCCAAATCAATCTAAATGTAATTGAATATCAATCTACAAGATAGAAACAAAAAAAAACATAAATCAATCAATAAATCTAAAAGAACTAACAAAAATAAGGTTACGATTATCTAAATTATGAGTATAAAATACCGCCAAACTTAACTTTTTGCTAGTTCTCGAGCAAAACAAAACAAGAAAACAATAAACACTAATTCTAAAAAGCTAAAGAGAGAGTGACATGTTATTTTTTACTAACTAAACTTGCCTCAGAGATTCCAAAATAGTGATAACTCAAGAAAAACTTCTGAATTATGATCATGTAAAGCTTTAACACAATTACCAACTTACATTACAACTTGAAAAGTTCTGAGTATGTATGTGTGTTATCTTAAGTCATCTAATATCTTAAACCCAGATGAGTTTATACAAGTAAGTCTTGTAAAAGCATATCTAATAATCTATAAATAGATTAGAACTCCATAACCAATTTTTCACGCCAATCTCCACTAATGTAGGCAAACCACATCACTTAGGATCATTGGGATTTTCATAGGCTTGTAATGTATGGCTAGAGCTTAGGGTAGGATAAACGATATTATTTTGGTTCAATCTTTACCCATAGTCAAATATCAAATCTAGGAATCAACAAGCTTAATTCAACTCTTCTTGCAACACCCCCAAACTTCTTATTCCACCTCTTGAAATATTCAACAATGCTCAACCATTCTTTTCTTTTCTTTTTTGAATTTGATTTCCTTAAACTTCTCTTTTCCTTAACGAGTTTTCAGCTAATAGGTCCCAAACCAGTTGTTCTTAGGGTATTAGGTGTTAAGACACCCTTTCGAGCTTAGTCACTCAAGTCCAAGAGGCTATGAAATCAAACTATTCACAAATTTTTTTATAAATCAAAACTTCTCCCATTCATCCAAATTGTCATAGTTTTAAGCATATTCCTAGACCATTTAAATACTATGAGTAAAAAAGGTAAAAGAAGAGAAACTTTTTATGAGGTTGGAAAGTTGTCATGGGTGATAAAAATGGCTATGTAAGCTCAACAAGGATGACTAGGGAAACAATTATGCACAGGTTGACTTGAAAAGCTCAAACGGTCCAAATGTCCTTAGTGAAGTGTAGCCTAGAATTTTGTCATGAACAACAATCAAATCGGTTCTAGAGTTCTTATGAGATAATAATGATTTCTTAAGTCACATAAACCTTCTCTAACCAAAAAGATAATCAAACGCTCAAGGCTAGGTGCTCAATATGTCAGGATTCTCTAGTGTAATGTAAATTAATACTTGGTTCAGACACACACACTGATACCCAATTTCATCAGTAATTCAAAATCGATCTCATCATTGGTGTTATTGTTGTCAAAAACAAAATGCCAAAAAAAAATGAAATTTAAATTAAAGCCACTACCCACAAACTTAAAAACTTTCATTGTCCTCAATGAAAAAAAAATATGTAAAAGGGAGTCAGTAGAGAGGACTTCCCTGAATAATGATGAGCTATCATCTTCGCCATTCGCTGCATTATTCTTGTTGTTTCCAGCTGAGAGGAAAGTAGGGCATGAGCTAAAACCATCCATAATGTTTTTTTATATATAAAAAACTTGAAGAAAAACAAAAAAAATAAGTAAAAGAAAAAAAAATGAAATAACAGAAATATAATCGGGTTGCTTCCCAGTAGCGCTTGCTTTCATGTCTTCAACCAGACATAATGATCATCCAAGCTTCACCCGATGTCCACTGACTTTAGAATTCCCTTTGTGTTAGAAATTGATCAGCATAAGACCATTTGTTGCTCTCTCAAAACCCTCAACAGCTTGTCTTCTTGTTCACCATTTAACAAAGTAGAGATAATGATAGGAAAAGTGGATGCTTCTCCCATAAAGTTATACCGAAGGTGGAGGTCTAACACTGATGGTTTTTCAATAAATGATAGGGTGTCTAGGTTTACCTTCTCCAATTTCTGCATTATCCACCCCGAAAATAACTATTCATGTCATTTGAGTGTTTGATTGCTTTAAAAACATTAAAAATTACCTGATCATCTTGCACTCTCAGAATAAGTTCTCCTTTTTATACGTCAATCAGAGTTCTTCTCGTAGCTAAAAATGGTCTACCAAGAATAATTAGAATTTCTTGGTTTTCCTCCATGTCAAGAACAATAAATTCAGTTGGGAAGATAAATTTATCCACCTTTACCAAAACATCCTCAATAATCCCCGTTGGATATCTGATAGACCGATCAGCTAACTGTAAGGATATCCTCGTGGGCTTAGCTTCTCAAAGACCTAACTTCTTGTAAATTGAATACGACATCAAATTGATACCTTCCCCAAGATCACATAAAGTTTTTTTAAAATATGAATTCCCAATGGTGCAAGGAATAGTAAAACTCCCAGGGTCCTTCAACTTCAGAGGTAATTTATTCTGCAACATAGCACTACACTTCTCAGTAAGTGCAACTGTCTCATACTCTTCTAGCTTTCTCTTGTTTGAGAGAATATCCTTCATGAATTTGACATAGCTCAGCATTTGTTCAAAGCATCAACAAAAGAGATGTTTATATGTAGTTTTCTTAATACATCAAGAAACTTAGAAAACTGCTTGTTCAAATTTTACTTTTGGAACCGCTGAGGGTATGGATTAGGTGGAACATATGGTGGAGGATTATCAAGAAAGAGCTTTGAATTAGGCTTGCCATTCTTCTTTTCTAAGCTCTTGGCAAGATCATCACCCATTGTCTTAGCTTCTACTTCAATTAACTGAGAATTTTAATAGTGGCTTTCTGAGGTTCTGCTAACTCCTTGCCACTGTGAAGAGTAATGTCATTTACTTGTTCTTTTGGATTCCTCTCGGCGTTGTTCGGTAGAGAACCTCGTGGTCTATGAGTTAGTATTTCTGAAAGTTGACCCATTTGAAGCTCTAAATTATTGATCGACGTAGCTTGACTTTGAATACTAGTTTATTGCCTCTGAATACTTGTTTCTTGCCTCTAAAGTGTAGCATATGTTCTTGCTATAAATTGAGTAGTATTAACTGCGAGCTGGGCAATATCATCTTCTAGAGAAATTTTAGGTTGCTCAGGCTGAAACTGAGGCTAAGTTGCAATTGGTGGATTAATCACATTCTGACTATTCTTCCACAAGAAATTGGGTGATTTCTCCATCCTTGGTTGTAGGTGTTGGAGAATGGATTATTCTGCCTATTGTAGTTCTCAACAAAATTAACATGTTCTGATTGAGAAGGAGCAAATGAATTTCTAGTTTGACATTCAGTACTCGAATGAGGTCCATTGCAAAAGTTTTAAACTTCCCGTGAAGCATGGATAACACTAGCATTGACAGTGAAAGAGCTCAATTGCTTGGATAGTGTAGCTACTTGAGCAGTAAGAGTGGTAAGAGCATCGACTTCATGAACTCCATGAATCTTTCTCGATACGTTGCGCTCATTGGCCATTGATAGGCATTAGCAGCCATTTCTTCTAGCAAGGCATAAGAATCTTCATGTGTTTTACCCATCAAAGCACCTCTTGTTGCTGCATCCACTAGCGTCCTTGTTGAATTCCCTAAACCATTATAAAAAGTTTGAACTTGCAGCTATCCAGGTACTCCATGATGTGGGCATCCTCTCAACATCTCTTTAAACCTCTCCTATGATTCATAAAGAGACTACATATCATGTTGGGTAAATGTGGTGATCTAATTCCTCATTTTGGTTGTTTTAGCTGGTGGAAAGAACTTGACTAAAAATTTCTCAGAGAGACCATTCTAAGTTGTTGTTGATCCAACTAGTCCTAGTGCGTTGAAGATAACTTGGAAGATCTTAGTCTGAATCACGGTGTCTACTGATCATTGAAATGATTTTGTGGGAATGGGGAATCGATCAGTTTTTGCAAGGACACTTGATATAGACTACAAGAGATATATGATTCTTAACTTTGTATGTTGTAGATTTAACTTATAAATATTTAATGGATCCTGACTGATTGAGAAAGAGTTTTTAATAAAAAAAATTTTGTTATCGTGGCGTTGCGCAAGTTTTGTTTTAATAAAGATTCAATTTATTAAAAGTTTATTCTTTTAAAAGGCCACACGCCTCCATGCTTTCACCACGCACGCGCTACGATGACCAACAGAAGTAACATGATCCAATACAAGATGTTGGCAAAGCGACTCAAAATAATGATATCGGATATTTCAATAGGCATGATTGGATGGGCAACAATTATTAGAGAGGGGAGAGAGAAAGAGAGTGGGCGAGGAGAGAGAAAGAGAGAGTGAGAGGGGTATCATCTTTCTTAAAACATAGGGAATACTATTACAAAAACCTCAAAGATTAGACTAAACTCATACAGAAAATAGAAGGGAAGACCCATACATGAGAGAATTATTTTACGCATATGTGAAATTTAAACCTTACCACTTACCAACCTTCAAGAATGAAAAGTGCATCACCTGCATGAAGAACAACCTTTTGTAAATACTCCATTGAGCTTTTTGCTCTATGATGAATTAAATAGTCAGGGTCTTCTAAAACAACAGAATTGCCAATGAATAAAAGTTATATATATATTAGATTCAAGGTACAAGAACATTAGATGTTACCAACAAAATAGATTATCGAACTTGAAAGTTTTAATAAGTTTATCTGCATATCTATGGTTAGAGGCCTCCCCGTGTATAGGCATTGGGTATAACATGAGACTTGCAGAAGGGGGTCATAACATGACTGGGAAACATACAAACTTGTCAAGAATGACTAAATCAGACATAATATGAAACAAACAACATAGACAAACATAAAACAAATCATCGGATGACAACATCTACATAAACATTTGTCATAAAGGCAACTTTACTGAGATTTTCCTTCTTTTATTTTAGTTGTCCACAAATCCAATACTTGTTACCAATCGCTATAGTTTATTCTTATGCTGAAATTATAAAATGGAATTGTATACCCACACACCCTAACAACTGCCAACACATATAGATAAAGAAAATAGCTTATAAGTAAAGTATGGGAGAGTTTCTAGGAATTAAATGAGATTAAGAAATAGAAAACCTCCAATAAACTCACATCGTCTGGCTCAATAAAGTCATTCATGGCATTTGTATATTAACTGCAACATAGAAATTATTTAAAGCACATAAAAAACTTTCAAGTCAATATGACCCTTTCTTTTCAATCAATATGCCTAAGAAAGATGCTTGAAAAAAAAAGCTTCATACAGAAGTAGAAGGCCGTAAATAATTGAAGCAGTCACATTGTAGTCTCCTCTAAAGGACTAGATAGATCATACGCATGAATAAGAAGAAGATATAATTCGTATGGAAACTGAAAACAAAGCAGGAAGTTTAGTCGGGGAAAAACCCTTTCTAGTCGAAGCTAGCGTAGAAGTTCGCCTTGAAACCGCCATCGACGCTCTCCTAGAAGCCCCCGTCGAAGCTCGCTGTGAAGCTCGCCCGAAGCTTCTTCTCCAGAAATCTCCAATCGCCTATCGCAATCGCCCTAATCAAAGAGAAATAACACAAAAACATAAAACTAGGGTTTATGATTCTTTAAATGAGATGGTATTTTCGTAAATAAATTGAACTTTACTTTTTTCTACTGTAGAACGATGACATGTTCTTTTCCACTGTCATTATAATAATTTCTTATGACAGCCTAAAAATTAGCTGTCATAGTATATAATACATTAATGGTGGCTAATCTTTTAGCTGTCATCTTATCCAAATTACTCCATCCTACACCATTTTCCTTTGACAGATTTTAGAGAGATGTCATTATATAATGATGAGGCTGTCATTGTAAGCCAAAATTGTAGTAGTGGAATAACTCTCTGAAGTTACCCCTCTTTCTTCCTCTCACGAACCGACTTCAAACCCCTCTACAAATTTCTCTTCTTCATCATTGCTGGTCATGGCAGATTCGGCTCCTCACTCACCAATTTTTTATGCTGTCTAACATATGTAATCTTATTTCTATACGGTTATAATCCACGAATTTCATCCTCTGGAAATACCAGACTTCATCCATCTTGAAGGCTCACATGGTGTTCGGGTTTATAGACGGGTCTGTGTCCTGTCCACCTAGATGCATCAAGATTGACAATTTAGAGGTTCAAGATCCAAAATTTGATCAATGCCACACTTTCTTCTACTTCTTTTTCATACGTTGTCGGCTGCAAAACTTCAAGGGAAGTTTGGGAATCCATTGAACGCAGGTTTGCTTCTATGTCGAGAACCAATAGTTTGCAATTAAAATCTGATCTTCAATCCATATCAAAGAAACCCTCTGAAAGCATTGATTCTTATATTCAACGTAGCAAAGAAGTTAGTGATAAACTATATGTCGTATATGTTAATATTGAAGTTGAGGATCTTATCACTAAAAAATTCCACCCCTTCTAGTTCTGCAATTCAACACAGTAATCAACACTCTCGGATTCAATGTCAAATTTATCTGAAATGGATCATGGAGCGGCTGATTGTTTTCATCGAATGAATTTCTCCTATGAAGGGAGAAATCCACCCAGTAATCTTACTGCTATGACTGCTATTTCTCAAGCTTCACAACCTACAGATCCACGTGTATGGATTTCTGATATTGGCTGTAACTCGCACCTCACCCCTGACTTGGCCAACATATTCAATCCAACTAAGTACAATGGTGTGGATAACATTTCCATTGGCAAAGGGTAGTCCCTTCCCATCACACACACCAGTTCTGGTATGATTCGAACTCATTTCAACGTTTTCCCCTTATCTCAAGTCTATTGTGTACCTCAGTTGGCTATTAATTTACTTTTTGTTCATAAATTTTATCTCGATCATAATTGTTTATTCTTTCTTTATGCCCCATATTTCTTTATTCAAGAAAAATCTACAGGCATCATACTGCATAAAGGCCCTAGCATAAATGGTTTATATCATATCCCATCTTGTTACCTAAGTCCAAAGTTGCATATCTTGGCGCCAAGGCATCTAACTTTATATGGCACTCTACACTTGGTCACCCATCTAGTCATATAGTTAGATCTTGAATTCTGTTAATATACCATGTAATTCTTCTTTTGATGATGGCATTTGTATCAGTTGTATATCAAATAAAATGACCAAACTACCTTTCTCTAAATCCTGATCCTGTCTCTTTTTCTCCTTTACATAATGTGCATAGTGATGCATGGGGTCTCGCACCCACAACCTCTATTCTTAGTCATCGATATTATGTTATCTTTGTTGATGATATGTCTAGATTTACTTGGTTTTTCCCTATTTGTCATAAATCTGATATTTTGTCTATTTTCAAGAAATTGAAATGTATGGTTGAGAATCTTTTTTACTCCACTATAAAGTATTTTAGTTCTGATGGAGGTGGTGAAGACACAAACCTCTATTTTCAGAATTATTTACATGAAAGTGACATTATTCACAAAAAAACCAAAACTCCAAGTATATAGCAAATTGTGACCTAATAATATTCTTCAACTAATTACAGAAATATATAGCAAATTGTGACCTAATAATATAATTTTTTTCTTTAATCATGTAACTAATCTTAATTCTTAATTTGAGAATTATTTACATATAAGAATTAAGATTAGTTACATGATTAAAGAAAAAATTTATATTATTAGGTCACAATTTGCTATATATTTCTGTAATAATGATCATATCTAGCTAATTAGTTGAAGAATATTCCAAAAAAAGTGAATTACAAGAAGATTTCATTAGAAACTTGTCCAATTCCCTTAAAGAACATCCAACTTATTAATTACTAAAACTTTGCCTTTGCCCCTCTATTAATCTTCAAAAAGTTAACAATTCATGCAAGGGCGGCTTGCAAAAAGATGAAATCGTCCTCAACATTGTAGTTTTTATTTTAATACAAGAAAGTTATTTAATTTATTTACTATTGTTAGTCTTATATCTCAATGAGATAACTTTTGATGATAATAAAATATTGACATTGCTAATAAATTCAATCAAGTTTGCAGAGGCCATTGAAAAAATTATCACAAGACATTCCAATTGAACGTCATGAAAATATTTATTTTCATAGGAGCTCATAAAGCATAAAGATTGAAGATCATGAAGATATCTTCTTTCATATAATTTTTATTAGGAGATTACTCATTTTATTTTCCTTTATTAAAGCTCAATTTATTTAGGGATAACCATCTTTAAATTAATTCTACATCCATAAAAATTCTAAACACAAAAAATCAAATCTCACTTGTACAATAGACAAATTACATGAGATGGAGATAATGACAAAGCACAAACAAAGTAAGTTTCAATTTCAAGTAGATAAAGAGAGATAGAGCTTACCCAAATATTTTTTGACCATATTGTGTTATTTTGGGTAGGAGTTTTTCTTGCCTTTTTGGTCAATGATTTTTTGTCCTTCTTATTAAGGACGGAGTGTTTTTCCTTTGTCTATATTCAAAATATAAAATTTTCCCTCATAAACCCTAACCTCCATCTCCACTATAAATACACCTATTTCTATTCACAAAACACAAATTCATAGCCAAGAGACTTACTCTTAAAACACTCTCAATACTTTCTTAAATCTCTCTTAATATTTTGAACTTTATACTTGCAACGTTTTTTAGTGAGCAAGATTATTTTTTTGTGAGCTTAGATTGGAGATTCTACTATTTTGCGAGAGTTATTCTAAGGGGTCACTTAATGTTGAAACACGTAGCCTTGTGGGGTTTAGTTGGCACCCATAAAGCAAACTGAGTTTGTAAGGTTTAGTCTTCACCCATAAAAAGATCGTGGGGTTAAAAATCTCCATGGGAGGCCTTGGAGCGTGGAGTAGTGATAGGATTTTCCGAACCACGTAAAAATATCATATGCCTATTTTCTTCCCTTTCTTCTCTTTTTATTGTGTGCTATTTATTTTCCGCACTTAATTTTTGCAATTTAATATCCGCACTTTAAGTTTCCGTAATCATTTTATTTGCTTACTTTATATTTCCACATGTATACTATCATAAGTATTATTTACTTTAACACTTTTATCTATTACCTATTTATCATTTCAAGAGTTAAACTCGTAGAACATTGAAGTTCATTCTTGAACATTTATGTTCCACTTGAGTGCAAAAAGTTTTTAATTTGAACACGGTCACCCAATTCACCACCTTCTTGGTTGCCATATCGATCCTACAATTGGTATCAGAGCTTTGTACTCTATACGTAACACTTAATCGTCTTGAATTATGGCATCCATTAGTGGCTTTTTCGTTGAAGGTCAATCTACTACTAGGCCTCCATTTTCCAATGATAATGATTATACTTATTAAAAATCAAGAATGAGGATTTATATTCAATCGATTGACTATGAATTATGGGATGTTTTTGAAAATGGTGCTCACATTCCATTCAAAACTGTGGATGGTAAAAATATTGCCAAATCAAGTAATGAATGGAATGATGATGATAAAAGAAAAATTTCTTTAAATGTCAAGGCTATGAATGTTTTGTTTTGTGCTCTTGATAAAAATGAATTTAATAGAATTTCTACATGTGAATCCGCTAAATCTATATGGCACGTGTTAGAAGTCAGACATGGAGGTACAAATCAAGTTAAAGAATCTAAAATTATCATGGTTGTTCATAGTTATGAGTTATTTAAAATGAAGCATGACGAATGCGTACGTGATATGTTTACTCGTTTCACCGATATTATTAATGACTTGAAATCCCTTGGTAAGACTTATTCTAATGTCGAAATGGTGAGAAAAATTCTTAGGTGTCTACCAAAGAATTGGGAGGCCAAGGTGACAGCCCTCCTAGAAGTCAAAGATCTCAACACACTTCCTCTTGAAGAACTTATTGATTGTTCATTGATGACACATGAAATAAGGCTAAATGAAAATGACGAAGAAGATACATCAAAGAAGAAAAGTATTGCACTAAAACCAACACTTGAACAATCAATTTGATAGTGAGAATGATGACTATGATGAGGAAGATGACATAGCCCTACTCACTAGGCGATTCAAGAAATTCTTAAATAGAAGGAAAAATGCTCTAAGAAAATATGATAAGAAGATACCTCGTGACACACTCAGGTGCTCTGAGTGTAGAAAGCTCGGACACATAAAAACCAATTGTTCAAATATAAGTAATGCCCCAAAGAAGAGCATTCAAGTCAACTTAGCATGAGACTGATGATAACGACTCTGAAGGTGAAGAAGAAGTTGTAAACATGTGTTTCATGGCACTAGAAGATGAGGTTCTTCTAATCTAACTTTAAATGACAAACCTAGTTATGAAGAACTTAAAAATGCTTTTAAAGAGCTTTATAGTGAGTTTGAAAAACTTCACTTAAAGAACAAAATTATGAAAAATGGTTTTTCAAAACTTCAAGAAGAAAATGAGTCTTTGAAAATCAAAGCAACCTTACATGTTTTACATCGAGATCTTGTTCAAAGCCAAAATAAAGAAAAAGATTTAAATTCAACCATTTTTAAATTTACAAATAGAAGAAACAATCTTGACAAATTTCTTGGTAAGCAAATGAATGCTTCTGATAAAAGGGGATTAGGATATCATCATTTTCAAAACCAAAAATATCAAAAAAAAATTATAAAACCAACACAATATCCGTCTATCATTTGTCATTATTGTGAGGTTCAAGGTCACAAAAGTTATTCATGCTTTTAGAAAAAGAAAGCTATTTTCCATGAAAGAAATTAATGGATTCTCTACAACACTAACCCTCAAGGACCCAAAAAGATTTGAGTACCAAAAGTTAACCATTAAATTTTTAAGTTATAGGTACCATTCAAGAAGAAAGAAAAGTGGTATCTTGATAGTGGATGCTCGAGACATATGACCGAAGATGAATCAAACTTACTCAAATTTATCGAAAGAAAGGACATGTCACCTTTGGAGATGATAAGAAAGGAAAAATCATTGGTATTGGCTCCGTAAGTAATGACTCTTCTCATGCTATAGATAAAATTCTACTTGTAGATGGTCTAAAACACAATATACTTAACTTTAAGTCAACTTTGTGATAAAAAGTATAGAGTAATTTTTGAAAAGGATTTTTGTCTAATTATAGATAAAGTGTCATATGTCTCGAGCATCCAAATAAAATTTTATTTGTTGAACAAATGGACCAAAATGTCTACACTATTAATCTAAGTGAATTCTAAAATTATAATAAAATAATGTTTTCTAGTTTTTAACAACGATAGTTGACTATGACATAGAAGACTTGGGCATGCTAGCATGAATTTATGTTCAAAACTATCAAAAAGTTATTTAGTAAAATGTCTTCTAAAAATAAATTTTGTGAAAGATAAAATTTATGATGCATGCCAAAGGGGTAAACAAGTTAAGAGCTCTTTCAAATAAAAATATATAGTGTCAACCACTAGAGCATTGTAATTACTACACATGGACCTATTTGGCTCTTCAAGAATTATAAGTCTTGGGGGTAAACACTATGCATTTTGTCATAGTTGATGATTATTCAAGATATACTTGGGTTTTATTTTTCAAAATAAGGATGAAACTTTTATAGCATTTAAATTTTTTTGCAAACTAGTTCAAAATGGAAAAGGTTTTACAATTTTAAAAATTTGAAGTGATTATGGTGGAGAACTTGAAAATAGAAACTTTGAAACTTTTTATGATGAAAATGATTTTTCACATGAGTTTTTTACTCCTAGAACTCCATAACAAAATCGTATTGTTGAGAGGTAAAATCGGTCCCTACAAGAAATGACAAGAACAATGATAAATGAAAATGGCTTACTTAAGTATTTTTGGGCCGAAGCCGTTAATACATCTTGCTACATTATGAATCGTGTTTTACTTAGACCTATTTTAAATAAAACCCCTTATGAACTTTGGAAAAACAAAATTCCTAATATTAGTTATTTTAAAGTTTTTGGGTGAATGTTTTATTTTAAATAATAAGAAAAACCTTAGTAAGTTCGATTCTAAAAATGACTTAGGAATATTTTTACGATTCCACATCTAACAAATCATATAGAGTTTATAATAGAAGAACATTAGTTGTAGAAGAATCGATGCACGTAGTCTTTGATGAATCTATTCCTTCTAATATCTTTTATGATCAAGATTATGAAATTATAAGAAAGGTAGAAGGCTTTAATATCAATACTAATGAATGATCAAGTCACTCTCCCCAAGAAAATGTCAAAGTACAAGATTGTAACTAATTTTCAAAAGAATGGAAGTTTGTAAGAGATCATCGAAAGGAACTCTTAGTAGGAGACATATCAAAAAGGGTAAAGACCCGCTCTACGCTTCATAGTATGAGTAACGTTGCTTTTATTTCTCAACTTGAGCCTAAATCATTTATAGAGGCCCAAAAAGATGAATATTGGATAGTTGCTATGCAAGAAAAACTTAATCAATTTGAAAGAAGTAACGTATGAGAACTTGTAGCTAGACCCTCTAAGCACTCGGTAATTGGTACTAAGTGGGTGTTTAGAAATAAGGTAGATGAAAATGGTATTGTTACAAGAAATAAGACTAGATTAGTGGCGCACGGATATAATCAAGAAGAAGGTATAGATTATGATGAAACTTTCACTCTCGTTGCTAGACTTGAGAGTCAATAAGGATGCTATCAGCCTTCGCATGTTTCAAAGATTTTGTTTTATATCAAATGGATGTCAAGAGTGTCTTTTTAAATGGATACATTATGGAGGAAGTTTATGTAGAACAACCTCCCGATTTTCAAAGTTTGAATTTTTCAAATCACGTGTATAAACTTAAAAAGGCTCTCTATGGACTAAAACAAGCTCCTAGAGATTGGTACGAAAGGCTAAGTAAATTTATTATTGATGATGGATTTAACATGGGTAAATTAGATAACACCCTCTTCATAAAATCAAAAGGCAATGATATTTTAATTGTCCAAATATATGTAGATGATATAATTTTTGTGCAACTAACAAATTTTTGTGTAAGAATTTTCCAAGCTCTATGAGCAAGGAGTTTGAAATGAACATGATGGGAGAATTGAACTTCTTTCTTGGCAAAAAATTAAGCAAATGAAGGATGTGATCTTTATAAACCAAGAAAAATACACCAAGGATTTGCTCAAGAGGTTTGGTATAAAAATGTGAAGGCTACTAATACTCCTATGAGTACCACAATAAAGCTAGACAAAGATGAGAAAGGTAAATACATCGACATAAAGAAATATCAAGGTATGGTTGGATAATCTACTTTACTTAAATGCTAGTAGACCCGATATCATGTTTAGTGTATGTTTATGTGCTCGTTTTCAAACTTGTCCCAAAGAATCACATTTATAACATATTAAAAGAATTTTTAAGTATTTACTTGGAACAACTAAATTTGGCCTTTTGTATCCAAAATGTGATAATCTTGACTTAATTTGGTATTCTGATTCAGATTTTGCTAAGAGCTTAACCGATAGAAAAAGTATGAGTAGTACATGTCAATTTTTAGGACACTCACTTATTTCTTGGTTTAGCAAAAAGAAAAATTCAGTAGCACTATCAACCGCTGAAGCCGAATATATTTTTGCCGATAGTTGTTGTGCTTAAATTTTGTGGATGACGCAAACTCTAAAAAGTTTTGGTTTAGTTTTTGAAAATGTTCCTATTAGATGTGATAATATTAGCGCAATAATGTATCCAAAAATCCTATTTTACATTCTCATACTAAGCATATATATATATCTTAGACATCATTTTATTCGAGATCATGTGCAAAAAGAAGATATTTCACTAGAGTTTTTAAACACTACAAATCAACTTGCAGATATTTTCACAAAACCATTAAATGTCGAAAGTTTTATAAAAAGAGGCTTGCTTTGGAAATTTTAGATATTAGTTAATTTTTTTTCTACTTACCTTGTCAAGATAAAAGTATTTTTCCTCATTATTATTGGCTTATTCTTTCAAATGATAACAAAGGGGGAGAAAATAGAATGTTCTTAAGAGTTATGTTTTTATCTTGATAGATAAGCATATATTTAAGGGGAAGTAAATTAAATTTATTTGATTAAATATATTTTTTTATCTCAGTAGTCTGTCATCATAATTAAGGGGGATATTTTTAGCTCTATATCTCTATGAGATGACTTTTGATGATGATAAAATATTAACGTTGCTAATAAATTTAATCAAGTTTGCAGAGGCCATTGAAAAAATTAACACAAGACATTCCAATTGAAGATCATGCAAATACTTATTTTCATAGGAGCTCATAGAGTATGAAGATTGAAGATCATGGAGATATCTAGTTACTGTAATTTTTATTAGGAGCTTACTCATTTTATTTGCCTTTATTAAAGCTCAATTTATTTAGGAATAATCATCCTTAAATAATTCTACATCCATAAAAATCCTAAATACAAAAAAATACTCTTGTACGATAGACAAAATACATGAGATGGATATAATGACAAAGCACAAATAAAGTAAGTTTCAATTTCAAGCAGATAAAGAGATATGGAGTTTACCCAAATAGTTTTTGACCATATTGTATTATTTTGGGTAAAAGTTTTTCTTGCCTTTTTGGTCAAGGATTTTGTGTCCTTATTAAGGATGGAATGTCATTTCCTTTGTCTATATTTAAAATTTGAAATTTTTTCTCATAAACCCAAACCTCCATCTTCTCTATAAATACACCACATTTCTATTCACAAAACACAAATTCATAGCCAAGAGACTTGCTCTTAAAACTCTCCCAATACTCTCCTAAATCTCTCTTAATATTTTGAGCTTTATACTTATAAATTTTTTGAGTGAGCAAGATTATTATTTTTTGTGAGCTTAGATTGGGGATTTTACTCTTTTGAGAGAGTTATTCTAAGGGGTTACTTAATATCGAAACACATTGCCTTGTGAGGTTTAGTTGGCACCCATAAAGTAAATTGGGTTTGTAAGGTTTGATATTCACCTTTAAGAAGATCGTGAGATTTAAAATCTCTAAGGTGACCTTGAAGCGTGGACGTAGGGATAGAATTTTTCGAACCACGTAAAAATATCGTGTGCCTGTCTTCTTCTCCTTCTTCTCCTTTTATTTTGTGTTATTTATTTTTTGCACCTAATTTTCACAATTTAATATTCGCACTTATGGTTTCCGTAATTATTTTATTTACTTGCTTTATATTTTCGCATTTATGTTATCACAAGCATTATTTATTTCAACACTTTTATCTATTACTTATTTATCTTTTTAAGAGTTAAACTCGTGAAACATTGAAGTTCATTCTTGAACATTTATTTTCTACTTGAGTGCAAAAAAAATTAATTTGAACATGATCACTCAATTCACCCCGTTTTGAGTTTTCATATCAATCCTACAATTTTAATCTTGAGTTTATAAAAAAACAAAACATCATTTCTATTGAAGGGTGTTCATCCAAACATGCAAATTATTTCCTTAAGAAGATAATTGGTTCTTTACAATCTAATTAACGGACGATTAGTGTTTACAAAAAAGTTCCCTTAAAATGGGTGAAAAAGCAAAGACATGATTGGTTATAAATACATCAAAAGAAAAGGATTCATGGGACGGTTAATAGCAAAAAAAAAAAAGAATCTTTGACCAGAACATTTTCTACTTTTTCTTTCAATTATAATGGTCTTTTTTGGTCAAAGATTTACAATTTGAAAAGATTGTAAAAATGTTGAGCAAAAGATCAGCAACTTTGATCTTAGTTCAAACATCTTATGGTTATTTGTTGGGTTCAACTTACTCTAAATGTAGAAAAAGGGATGTGAAGAACATGAGATGATGTTTTGAAGGTGGGAATGAAAAGGAGAAAGCTTTTGAGCTTTGTGTGTTTATGAAAAAAAAAATGCTTTTATTTTCATGGGTTCTAAAAAAATAATTAGGTTAACATATGTATAAAAGGGCAGAACAAAAGAACGGTGTTCTTTGCGGGCCAATATATTATGATTGATTGCATGTATTATTCATAGTGACAATTTTATATAATTTATTATTATTATTAGTATTATAAAACTAAGCGTTAATCTCTCTTTATTTGGTTATGGCTTAGATGATGACAGAGAGAAAGCCAAGCTATCTTACCATATTAGACTTATTTTTAGTCTAGGTATCTCCTATGGGATCAACAAAAAAATTCTAATATTCATGAAATATATAAAAATTAAAACTAATGATCTTTCTCAGAGGTCAACTTAGTGATTGAGCATGTAACCTGTGAGTAATTATCTTCCTCTGTTGTTTCAATTCACAATGGAGGCAAAAAAACATTTGATTTACCTTAGTATACAAGGTTAAAAATTTTGTGCGCGATTGTGACATACGATCAAAATTTGCATCTATACCCAAGTGGTCTGTAAATCAGAGGATTCATCACATATTTTTTAAAATTGCATGAGTCTAAGTTGGCCTTAGTGATGGAGCCAAATTAACTTAGTTATTTTGTTGTATATTAGTTATCTAGCAAGCACTTTTGTTTAACATAAGAGGGTTGCTTTCAAGCAAGTTTATTACAATATAAACAAAATATTGAAAGGTTATAAGGAGTTTTTGTCACAAGAAAGTTTATATAAAGTTAATCAGATGAAAGAAACAACTAGCTAGTTTGAGGCTTTGAAAAAACTCACGATTATCACAATTTTTACCAAGTAAATTTATATAATTTTATTTGAGGTATATGATAAGAAGACTTGACGTAATAATTAAGCCTAACATTTACACTATAAATATTTAAGCTTGAGTCATGAATATTTTTGAATTCCCGTAGAATTATAGCTTTGACAAGTCAGTTATTATGGCTCATTGTCTTCATATAATTCGAAACTAAAAGCTATTGTGTTTTCTAGCTAGCAAAATCATCCTATTATTCTAACCTAATCCAACTTTCTCAATGAAGCCAACAAAGTAAACAGAGAAAAATATATATTAAACAAAAAAAATTAAGGCATTGTTAATTGAAAAGAAACAGAAAAAAAAACTAATTAAAAAATCACTCTTATATATGGGGTACCACCATGAAAACTTGTTTTTTTTTTCTAATGAAGTGGAGTCTTACGCATCCCTGCTGTCTTCAAACTTAAATAAAGTAAAATCAAAAAGTAAAATCATCGTTTTCTATCTCTTGGAGTTGCCTTGAAAAATCCCGACATCGACATGTAATAACACCCTCTACTCCACTCTTTCAGTGTCTTCATTCTATGTAGTGTAAGTAGTAGCACACATTTTTAATTGAACCCATTCAAATGGCCCCGAAAATAACCTTGTCCACTCTCTCTCTCGCTCTCTTTTCCTCTCTTCACTCAAAACTCGAAATATCTTAGGTATTTAAAAAATCTGGACAAACAATTTATAGAAAATTCTACAGCACAGTAATTGTGCTGTTATTGGTCATTAGATCATCGCTAGTAGACTTCACGTGAGATAATCCAAAGATATTTTATGCTCATATTAAGCACAGTTCCTATACTGTAGTAGAGCCCAGAATTTATATGTTTCGAGTGAACATCAAGTGATCAATAATAAATCTTTAGATCAAGTCATAAGATCACAGAGTTAAACTTATTTATCATTATTAATATAATAATTAAAAAAAATAATACTACAGTAGTAAAGCATTTTTTTATTTATAAATAAGCGGTTGATTGGATAATAAGACTGAAAAAAATTCACATCTTATCTACAATTCTTTTTATTTTTAACTTGTTTTAGTTTATAATCCACTAAAATTTTAAGTGCAACCCCACTAAAAGTTTTAGTTGAGTCTTTTTTTACGTCAGGTTTAGTTCTCTTTTTTTTAACATCACTTAAATCTCTAACCTTGCTCAGCAACTCTTCTTCCTCGATTTCAATACTCAATTTACTTTTTCATATTTTCCTAATTTTTTTAACGAAATTAAGAAATTCACAATCTTCTTTTAATTTCAAAAAGGCATGTTGAGGTAAATGGAACTTCAAACCTTGGATTAAGAATTCAAATAACTTTTTTATAAAATAGATTGTAAAAGAAAATAACGCAGTAAAAGATTTTTCTAGCTCATCCCCTGCTAATACTTGCTTGACATGAGTTTATCTCCCATTATCATTTTGTTAGGAGTAAACATACTCTAGTTTCCATCCTATGCGAGAAACCTAATTAAGCTTCATGCTTTTTCTTTCTTTTGTCTAAGTAATTTAACTTAATTCAAAATATAAAGAAAAAATTAAAATTTATTTTTTGTTATGTGACACTCAAAAGAAGTTAAAATTGAGATTAATTCCAAACTTCATATATTTTAGTTAGTTAGTGCTGATAATATTAATTATTATATTGATTTTTTATCCATTTTACATCATTTATAAGTAATAACATACACAATTTAAGATAATTAGTTAACATACACACTTTTTTGAACGAATAAACTCAATCTTAAAGTGTCTCACTCAATCTTAATGTGTCCGAGAATTGTTGGGCTGAGTGTAAAGGAATACATAATTGAGTAAAGAATTTGACAGAATAACAATATTCACGTTCTTAATGAATGAGACTGATATGAAGGTGTATTATAGAGGTTTTATTACAAGCTACGATGCTGATCAGAGGCTTACAATAATGTAACAACTAGTTGGTCAGAAGCTGTTATCTAAGCGACTAACCAACTGCTAATTGATATCAGTTTATTGATACCAGCATCAGTTGCTGATAAACTAATATCAGTTTAACAACAATGACATACACTCGGATGACAGAGAGATTGAGTGTTATTGAGATATCCTTAGCTCTACTATCACTAAGCTTCTCCTTAGCCACTATTATTAAGATTCTCTTTAGCATCCCCTCTCAAGTGAGAGAGGGATGGAATCACCTTGAGCTTGGACTTTAAGTTCTTTTTTTACTGTAGTACTGGGCAATATTAAAAGATTGGATAATAATATTTTAGTACTATCATGTGTTTGGTTTGACAGTCTGTCCATATTAGCTAATATGGTCATAGTAACTAGTTCTCATATCACCGTATTAACTAATACGGTCATCATCATTGAGATTTTCTTTTGGTATGCTATTTTTCACATATTTATATAATATTCTCATTTTATTTAATAACTGAATGTCTATTAAATTGTTCTTTATATATTTTAAAGAATTTTTAATAATGGAATGTATTGTCTACTTGAAAATATGAAATATTTTTGTTTGTGATTGGAAATGCAAAATAACATGTAAATTCATGAATAAATGATAAAAAATAATTTTACAATCTAGTTCTATCATGTACCAAACAATGCACAAGTAGTATGGTTTTTTAACCGATATAGCACCAAACATTGGACTGCACTATTTAATCTAATACAATACAATATAGTCCAATCTGATAGATTTAGTACAGTACTATCTTGACTGCCAAATGAGGCCTGAGTACAAAAACCTCGGAGTAGATAAGGTTTTGGTGAGTACGTCTGCTAGTTGGTCAGTTGAAGAAACAAATCAAATGTCAAGTTGTCTGTTTTGCACTTTTGTCTCTCGTGAACTGTATATCAAGCTCTATGTTCATAGTTCTGGCATGTAGGATCGGGTTTGAGGCTAGTAAAATGGCATTGGTGTTATCAACTCATAAATTTGGAGGTTGTCTCAGATGAAAACATAACTCAAGTGTAAACTTTGAAACCAGGCAATCTCTATTGCGGCATTTGGCAAGACGTGTATTCACTTTCTACACTAGACCTTTCAATCACATTATATTTCTTAGAAGATCAAGACAACAAGTTTCCTCTCAAGAAAATCATGTCGGCACTAGAAGACCTCATATCATCTAGGTTCTGTTGCCCAATCTACATCTCTGTAGGCTTGTAAAACCAATGATGTGAAGGCTTGTGATGAATTCTTCCTGTGATAGTACCATTTAAGTACTTGAGTATCATTTTGCAAGCCTTCCAATGCAACTCAGTAGGTTTGTTAAAGAGCTAACTCAGTTTGTTCATCATGAATCCAATGTTTGGTCTGGTTAGAGAAAGGTATTGTCGAACCCAAACTATACTTCTAAATAAGGTCACATCTTTCATATGTTCACCTGTTGTCAAAGAGAGAATGACTTAAACAAAACCTAGTGATGGTACAGGTTTAACTCTTTCCATCTTAGTTCTTTTAAGCAACTCTTTTGTGTACATGATTTGAGACAAATAGAGGCCACTCTTGTCCCTATAGTTCTCAAATCTATTAGTGCAAAAGATTTGTTCAGATCTGTAATCAATTTATGCAACAGGTGAGAATTATTACCAATGATCAATATATCATCTACATAAATAAGAAGAAAATAATATCTAATGCATTATGAAACACAAATAGCTAGGGAGGTATCATACTTAGCATTTGAGAAACCCAATTGTATAAGAATTGTCTTAAATTTATCATATCAAGTTCTAGGGGCTTGCTTAAGGCTATATAACCCTTTTCTAAGTCTGCAAACATGATAAAGCTTATTATTCTCTTCAAACTCTTCTGGTTAGGCCATATACACTGTCTCACAGATAATGTCATTAATGAAGACATTATTGACATCTAGTTTCCTTGCTTCCCAACCAAAACTCACTGCCAAATGAAGATTAGTTCTTATACTGGTAGGCTTAATGACAGGGTTGAAAGTCTCTGTAAAGTCTAACCAATTGTTTGCTGAGAAATCTTGGCTACTAATCTAACCTTATACCTTTGGTTACGGCCTTCAAGATTCAAATTTCAGCTTAAAACTCACTTGTTACCTAAAACTGACATAGGAGGTTGAAAGTCCACCAAATCCCTGGTTTGATTTTTTTATTAAGGCAATGTATTCTTCAAGCATTTCCCTCTGCCACTTAGGATTAGCAAGAGCTTATTTTACTGATTTTGGCTTACTTGGTAAAGACAAAGTGTCTGAAGGGTGTTTAGTCATAGATAAGGCCTTTTGTTTGAAGATGTTGTTTTTGGATCTTGTTTACATTAGGTGTATGAAGATGGTGGTGGTGATTTGTGGTTGAGGTTGATTTATGGATTCAATGGGTAGATCTATGACCAGATTATTAGAAATAGAGGGAAAATCAGTTATACTAGGTACATCAAAGATAATAATATTAATTAAAGTTCCAATATCAATTTGTTGATAAATATTTATATTTATATTAGTATTACCTACCAGAGAAAGGTGCCTATACTTATCCTGATGATGTGAGTCAGGTAGAGAATTTAACAAAGAAAAATGAAAGGAATTTCTAAAAATGTTATAGCAGAACTAGAATTTTTTTGAGATTGAGATAAAGGAAACATATGTTGATAAGGAAAGTAATACTCATTGAACATGGCATTTCTAGAGATATACAACCATCATGACTTATGAAAAAATTTATAACCCTTATGTTCATTTGTATGGCCTAAAAATAGGTTCAAGTATGGTGAAAATCCAACTTATGTATGTTGTAAGGTCTTAAATGAGGGTAATAAACACATCCCAAAGCTTTTAGTTGAGTATAATCTGGTTTTTTATGGTACAACTTCTGATAAGGAGATAAGAACTCCATAATATGTGTACGGAGTCTATTTATTAGATAGATATATGTCTAAAAGGCTTTCCACCTGAAGGATAAGTGCATGGAAGATTGAGCTAAGAGAGTGAGTCACATTTATACTACATGTCTATGCTTTCCTTCTACTTTTCCATTTTTCTGATGAATAGGACATGGATGTCTAAACCTTATTCCTTGGCTTTGTAATAATTTGGCAAAAGTCCTAAACTCTCCACCCCAATCTGACTGAAATATCTTGATTGTTTTCTGATATTGCTTTTGAAGCATAGTTTTGAAACTGACGAAAACCTCTAAGGCTCCTGATTCTAGTTTTAATGGATACAACCATGAAAATCTAGAGTAATCATCAAGGAAGCATATATAGTATTTAAAGCCTTATGTTGATAGGTGTTAGATTCTAACCCAAAACCAATTGGTATTAGGTGGAGAGGCTCATCATGTATATAAGTACAAACAGATCCTTATCCACAGTCGATGTGGGATAACATTTCTTAACACCCCCTCACATGGAATGTCATGAGTTAGACATGCACAGACGGAGACAAAGACAAACAGAGATCGAGCCTGAGGTAACATAGAATCAAGCTCTGATACCATATTAGATTCCAATCCAAAATCAATTGGTGTTAGGTAGAGAGGCCCAACATGTATATAAGCACAGACAGATCCTCATCTACAATCGATGTGGGATAACATAAAGCATATATTTAGTACATGTGTATTTAGATCGATTGCTTGACTACATTCACATTTACTATATATGCTAACAACAGGTTTGGGGTAAGTCTCAAAAAATCAACATGTATTTGGGTGAGTATTTTTTATGAGGGATGTCCTAGCATTTGGTGTCATATCTTATTATAAGTATTTGCATCATTCATGTCTAACACAGATTTTTCACAGTATAATGTTTAGTTGTAAATGATGCTTCATAAGTGTCATAACCATTTAAGCTAGAAAATATATCATGACAGGGAAAAGTATTCTGATTAGATTCAACTAATTTGGAAGACAATAATTTATTTTTATTCAAGACAAAAATTGAATCTTTATAGTTTCCAATCTTAACAAGATTGACATTTAGACATATCACTATGGAACTCACAAATCCCTTTTACAAAGCTATTTCTAGACTCAGACGTTGAGATATATTTAGAAGTAATTTGACTACTTTGAATGTTGTAGTTGAGAGCTAATAGTTTTTTAATATTAGGATCAGCCAGCAGGTATAGTCCTCCTTCAAGTATTCCCTGCAACAAGATTACTCATGTTGTTTTTTCCTTCACCAAACAAGAATCAGAGTGAAACTCAATGTAAACATCATTATCCCGTGTTAGTTTAGGAACAAAAATTAGGTTTTTCTTTATTTCTGGTATCCTAAGTATTGTTTTTAGATTTAGTAATACATTTTTTGCTAGGAAGAGGTAATAACGAAGAGCCAATAAGTGTGATGATAAGTTGCTTACTATTCTTAAGTGCCAGTTTATCATTACCTCCATATCCATGTGCTAGATTAAGATTGCCAAGATCAACAGTGATATGATTGGTTATTGCACTGTCAGCATACCAAGCCATGTCACTAACTGTGTCAAGGGTTGTCATATAGACTACTAGTGAGACCATATAGGCTGAGGGTCCTGAGTTTGAGTAGGTATTTTGTTGTTGTGAATTGTTTTGTCCATGAAAAGAGTTTTTTTCATACCTGTAATAACACACTGTTACATTGTAGCCAAGTTTTGCACACGCTTGACATATGAATCTATTCTTTCCTTTTCCTTCTCATCTTCCATTAAACCTCCTATGTTAAACTGGTTTTGTCCTCTATTGAAGTTTTTGTTTTCATTTTGCTACGTTCCATTCTGTTATCTTTTGAAGTTTGTGTTTGTAGCCATATTTACACTCATCTTGAGACTTGCTATCATTTCTAGGTGTTGCTTTTTCAACATGTTTTCATGACACATGTGCAATGACTAGACTTCATCCAGATCAAGTTCTCATTCTCTTGTTATTATGTTGACTACCATTGGATCAAATTCTGATCCAAGACCATTTAATACATAAGAAATTAGTTCTTGATCATTGATTGTTTGACTAGCTGCAGTCAGACCATCTATTGTCCTCCTCATTCTATTATAGTAATGTGTTATAGAATCACTCCATTTCTTGTCAGTTTGTAGTGAGTCTCTGAGTGGCAAGAATCTTGCCTTGGAGTGATTTGCAAAGTTCCTTTCTAGAGACCACCATACTTCTTCAGAACTATTGTATTATGTAACAATTCCAAAAGTTCCTTCCCTCATTAATGCTCTTAACCATCCTAGCAAAATCTAATCTTTCATCAAAACCATGTCCAAAAAGCATTTGCACTATCTACGACTCCCAAGGGACATAATTGTTTTTTTCTACCTTTACTGACACTGAGCTATTGAATGTGTTTGGGAACACACAACTAAGATTTGTTACACTGCTGTTATTCTGAGTCCCACATGATGTGGTTGTGTGTTTAGCTGTGGACGTGAGTCTTGATAAGCTCTGATACCATGTAAAACAATATATAATCGAGTAAAGAATTTGACAGAATAACAGTACTCACATTCTCAATGAGTGAGAGTGATATAAATGTGTGTTTATAGAGGTATCATTACAAGCTACTATGTTGATCAGAGGCTTACAACAGTGTAACAACTAGTTGGTTAGAAACTGTTATCTAAGGAACTAATTAACTTATAAGTGATATCAGTTTACCGATATCAGCATCAGTTGTTGATAAAATGATATCAGTTTGATATCAGCTTAACAATAATGACATACACTCAAGTGAGAGAGAGATAAAGTGTTATTGAGATATACTTAGCTCTATTATTACTGAGCTTCTCCTTAGCCTTCTCCTTAACACAGTATATTCAAATTCATTATGTGGGATAATTACATTATTAATTGCATTACGAAATTTATAACTTGCTTTTTATTCACTATAATTTCATGACAATAGTTAAGTTTGATTCAGTATTACCATATTTTTATTTCACATTGCAATTAACCTTCTGAATTTTCTTTGCAAAAAAGTAGCGAACTTTTTTCAAGTTCAGACAATCATACTAGACCCCCTCATTCAGATCCGCTATTGGTCTTTTGTCGACATAGGTGCCATAAAGTACATTACAAGATATGATTTAAGTGATGTAGGATAATAATTTGTGAATATNCAATCATATATATATATATATATATATAAAGTTGATATAATGCATTTTTAATTTGGCACAAAACCCTTGATAATTTTCACAAAATGGTCAGACAAATTGTAGTAGGTGACTGCAATTTGATGAAACAAATGTCCCTTATGTTGGTTGACGTTATAATTGAAGATGATTGGAGAGTGATTAGATGCCCATTTGGGTTCCTGGTGCAGCCTCCACTTACTCACATTTCCAGCGTTAATTCCGTCTTTAAGGTAGAAAAATGCTATTTTAATTCATTAATTAAATACTCCATCCCCTCCGTCATTAATAAATAAAAATAATTAGCTTCGAATTAAATAATTAAGTGAAGTTAAAGTAAAAATAATTAACTCCGAGTCAAGTAGCGTTTACTTGTGGTTATGTGAAGTTAAATTAATTGAATAAGAAGGAATGTGAATTTGGACACTGTATTGCAGAAAATATTATACAATGATTTGATATTTCTACGGTATGCATAATAATCAGAATACATATGAAAATGAATATTTAGAGGAAACATGATTATAAATGGCATGTGTCCTGTTACGTCAAGGGCCATATTATTTATATATATTATTTATGACTAAATAAGTACACTTGGCACTTATTCATTAATATTCAGAATTGTTCACTAACTCTTCTAGAATTGGCATGTGATTTGATTGGCGTTTGCAAGATGAACTGCATCAATAGCGTCATATTTTATTATCACAAATCCACTAAAGTGAATATCAAGATTAGTTAAATCCAAAACCCACAAACTAATTAAAAATAAAAAAGGAGAATATTAAGATCCACATATGCAAAAAGATAAATAATATCGAAAACATTTAAGTAATTAAAAATAAAATTGATTAAAATAGCTGAGTTTAGAATAAATAGGGTTGAGTTTGGTACCCAAAACTTAAGAAATTGTTAGCATCAGTTAATAATTTATTATTAAGTTAGGCTGATAAGTAGTTTTTTATTCTTTTGCGAAAACCAATAAGCAGGTAATTGAAGACGGATAAATTAAGATGTAAAAATGGACCAAATTTTTTAATAATTTTCTGAAGTTTCCAAATACTTTTCTATGAGCCTATTTCTTTTTACAATTTCCCCTGAATTGTGAAGAACAAATATTTCACTGGTTTTTTTCTTCACGTGCCTGTTGGATTAATACAATATAGGAATTAAATATAATTTGTTGCTTTAAAGTAGATTCTTAGCAAATCAAATATCCTTGCCATCACGATAGAAACCAAGTTGCTTATATTCACATCAAAATCAAATAAGAATTCCCACAGAATTTAGTAGCATCAAACAAAAAATATAAGTTATCAAAAAATGATTTGAAAATAGGTTTTCATCTTATCAATTATAAGAATTGATTCTCCAATTAGTATTTTCATCATGATGTGACAATTGATATAGTATATATATGATCACGTAATATAAAATTCTAAAACGTCAAATTTCAGTCTGGTGATTGAAAGCATGGTTTGAGAGCGTTTGATCTCTTATATACTGTGTTCAAATGACAACTAACGTGAAAATTCCCTAACCAACTTGATGAACCCACATTAGAGAAGGCGTAACAAAGTTCATCTTCATATAAAAAAAAAGTCTTCAACACAAATGGTAGACAACAATATGGTAGGGACAGAACATGAGGATCGGACAACTTGAAAAATATATACTAATTAAGTTGTTACCATATTAAAGAGTTATATTTAGTGCATGCTGAGCAACATGCATGAGAATAATAATTGTACGTGACTATAACATATATTTGGGATAAAAGTATAGCATATCTGTGTGATTCTGAATGCCTTGTAAGTCTTTAATGTATAACTCCCAAACTAATAATAGGATTACCACTTTTATTTTGTACTGAAGGAGGCTGGTATTTTATATTAAAGTATCACTTTTTTTTAAATTTTTTATTTATTTTTTATATCATATAATAAAAAATAAGTATTCAAAACATTATGCGCAATCTTAAAGTTCTTAAAATAGTATTACTTTTCTTATCCTTAATTAATGGTTAGTTTAATGAATTTTTAAGAATAAAGGGAGAGAGTAATTGCTCGCTCATTTACTATTTTTTTTAGAATTGTCAGAAAAAAAAACAAAAACAAAATGGCTAAATGGACAAGTAAACAACTTCTTAATTAAAATAGATTACCTACAACAAAAATTTTACTTTTCTAAACTTACAGGGAAATCAAGTCTGTCGTCAACCAAATCAAAGTTAATAGCTCAAATGATCATTATAAGATTTTATCTCTACGTGCTATATTAGAATTCTATCATCACAAAATTTTCATTACCACCCTTTGACAAAAAAGTGTAAGTGTGTCATCATTGCCCTCATTTTAACGTATGATATATGGTCTAACAAAACGCAATTAATAAAAACATGTAAATTGTAAAATCAACTATTTAGAGAAATGACTTTGTGAGGTAATCAATTAATATAGTACCATCTGTCTCTTTTGTTTGTGAACTTACATGATTATTAAACTTCCATTAGATCAAATATTTGTTAATTAACCTACCAGACAAAAAAAACCACCTAACAAAAAAAGCCACTCTAATTGATGGGAACCACATCAGTCTTATTACATGGATAAGTTACAAGATTCTCACACGCTTAACCCCTCCCCCCACCTCTGTTTCAAAAGCCTATAAATAAGAGTGATGGCTACCATTATTCACTAAGGAAATACACCAACTTCTCAAGTGTACTCATTTCCTAATCAATCACCCCTCTCATTTGAGTTATTTACTCCAAATTTCTCCCAAGAACAATGGAAAAAATGGGATGTTTTGGTAACTTTATACAGAGAGCTAAGCCTTACATAGCAATGATCTCATTGCAATTTGGGTATGCTGGAATGAACATAATCACAAAGGTTTCACTCAACCGTGGGATGAGCCATTATGTTCTTGTTGTTTACAGACATGCCTTTGCCACAGCTGCTATTGCTCCTTTTGCTCTTGTTCTTGAAAGGTGAAACTTACTCTGTTTCTTAATTTTCTCAGAAAAGCTTGGAAACCCATTACTTGTATTGGTTTTTCTCAGCTCCTTTTCTGTTTGGTTCTTGCAGGAAAGTTCGACCCAAGATTACTTTTCCTATTTTCATGCAGATTTTCGTTCTGGGTCTTCTTGGGTTAGTTTAAAAATCCTCTCTCTACCCACTATACAATTCCTAGAAAAAAAATTTGAAAAAAAAAGTAGAATCACTTGGTTTTAAATTTATAAATAAACAAAAATATTGTTTGTTTAAAATTCAGTGTCCACAACTTAGACTCGAGCTTCATCGAGCCTACAAGTGAACATAGGATTAAAAGATAATTAATATAATAATTCTTCTTAAACTAAGTTTTCTTCTTACTATATATGTTGTTACAGGCCAGTGATTGATCAAAATTTCTACTATGCTGGCCTAAAATTCACATCACCAACATTCTCATGTGCCATGAGCAACATGCTACCAGCAATGACATTTGTGATGGCAGTAATTTTCAGGTACATAATAAAGATAATTATCATTTTCTCATAATCTCTCTGTTTAATTAACATTTAATATTTTATTCTTTGACTAATAAATGATGAAATATTATTTTGATGAAAAGGATGGAGAAGGTGAATATAAAGAAATTACGATGTCAAGCGAAGGTGTTAGGGACAGTCGTGACAGTATTCGGAGCAATGTTAATGACATTGTACAAAGGAAATGTCATTAATTTCTTTTGGTCTAAAAGTCTTCATCATGTTGACTCTACTTCTGTTGAAGTTACTGATCAAGATTGGGTTAAGGGTTCTATTCTTCTTATTATTGCTACTTTGGCTTGGGCTTCCTTCTTCATCCTTCAGGTACATCGAGACTAAAAGATTATTTATTTTCTTTTTTTTTCACCCTCTGAATTTGACTCGGTTCTAAATTTGGCCCATTTTGTTCTAATTTTATGAATTTATACCCTGATTTTTTAAAATTATATAGACTAAATTAACAAAATTAAATTATAAGCATAATGATGAGGACTACATCTAATAATATTTCTTAGAAAATAAAAAAATGTAGTTTTTAATTGTTTGTAAAAATTTTATTTACAGGCAGTAACAATGAAGAAATACACAGCTCATCTTTCACTCACAAGCCTAGTTTGCTTCATGGGAACACTCCAGTCAATTGCTGTCACTTTTGTAATGGAACATAAGCCCTCTGCTTGGACCATTGGGTGGGACATGAATCTTCTTGCTGCTGCTTATGCTGTAACTCTCTCTCTCTCTCTCTCTCTCTCTCTCTCTCTCTCTCTCTCTCTCTCTCGATCAGATCAGATCACTATTGGAATATGAAAAGTGTTAAAAACTTTGGTAAGTGAAAACAAGATCAATGGTTTTGATTTACGAAAAAGAACAAGAACATTAAAGGGTCTAAATCCTATAAAATTTGCTTATGTTGGGATTAAATTTGTAAACATTATCAAACTTGGTTTAAATCTATAGTTTATTTTGGACAGGGGATAGTGTCATCAAGCATAGCATACTATGTTCAAGGATTAGTAATGCAGAAAAGAGGGCCTGTTTTTGTGACAGCATTCAGCCCTTTGATGATGATCATTGTAGCAATCATGGGCTCTTTCATTCTAGCTGAGAAAATCTATCTTGGAGGGTAATTAAATTCCTTCCCTTCATTCAATTCTTTAATCTATATATGCAGTCATCTTATTCTAAATGCTATCTCCAATAGTTTTTGAATTATACGATAAGATGAGTTAGTAGTTTTTGCTTCATCCAGTCGTTCAATCACACGCATAACATGAAAGGATAAAATTTAAAATCACATGCTCAACCACTAGACTAACTCTCTGAAAGATAAATTTATATTATATTATTCTCTATTCTCATTAATCTAATTATCTTATCTTTTCTTTTCTTTTTATTATAGAATTCTTGGAGGAGTGCTCATAATAATGGGGCTATATTCAGTTCTGTGGGGAAAATACAAGGAATACAAAGAGAAGGAAAATGAAGTAGTTGAAGCAATCAAAGGTGGTGGAGCAAATGGTCAAATGACCACAATAATTGAAGACGTGGAAGCAAATGACATTGAAATTCACAAGAAGGAAGACTTTGTGACCTCTACATCTATTCTGGTTATTACTGCTCCAATCCCACAGCCTCCAATGATAGCTGTGAAAGCTCCAAAAGCTTAGTTTGAGAAGAATGAGAAGGAGAGAGCTAACAGAACTTGAGAGGGACTTTTTTGTATTTTTCACTTCTTCTTTTTATAATTTTAACCCTTTCATCTTTTTTTTTCAATTACTTTTGTATATTTTCTGAGGTAAATTATGGGGTTATCTTCGTGTAATATCATATTTTGAATTTTTCAATGGAAGGAAATTGAGGAAATTGCATGTTGTCTTAATGAATATTCAATGTTAATAATGTGATGCAGTTATAATTAATTTTCATTAGCATGAGCAATAATGATAAACATTTTTTTTACAAAACTAAGCTACATTAATAACAAAAGCTTAAACTGTGTTTAAAATAAATGCCAATTTAAATAAATTCTAAATATACTACATACAATTGCATATTCTTCCTTTTTACACATTAATTTAAATATGTTTTTGTTAAAAATTAAACTACCAATATATATTAACGTGATTCCCTCGTGTTAATTGCTAAAATGGGAGAACTAGACAATACATTTTAAACTTGGTATTCCACAAATCTCGGTGGAATGGAATCATATGATTAATTAATATAGAGAATATATTTGGCGTAGAATTTTATGGTAAAATTATAAACTGATAAGAAGAAGAAAGATTCAAGAAGAGAAGTGACAGAGAAGAAGAAGCCGCAAGAAAACAAATTGTATTCTTACTACATAATTATTTCATTACAATATTTCTATATCTATAGGACAAGAGTACATGATAACTAAGCAACCATATTACCTGACAACTAACTAAACCATTAACTAGTTACCGTATTAGCTAATAATGCCAGACCGATACAATTGGTCAGTTTATATCAGTTATACAATACTCATCATTCCCCATCAAACACATGTCACGGGTAACAACCTTGACTTTGGACCTTAGGATGGAGAACAGTGGAGTAGAAAGAGCCTTACTGAATAAGTCAACAAGTTGAAGTTAAGTGTCAACATGTTTTATAGTGAAGTCTTTCTTAACGGCACGTTCTCTTACAAAGTAGTGGCCATCTCAACATGCTTTGTTCTAGCATGAAAGATAGGATTGGAAGCATGGATAATTGCTGACATGTTGTCACACCATAAAGTTGGAGGATTATTCAAGTAGATGTGTAAGTCACATAGTAATTGTTTTAGCCTAGATAGCTCAATTGTAGTATTGGCAAGAGCTGTATATTCTGCCTCAATGGATGACCTGCAAACTGTCGGCTACTTCTCTGCACTCCAAAAGATGAGATTGAAGCCTACAAGGATGATAAAACCAGTAATATAGCGCTTGTTAGATGGATCTCTAGCCCAGCCTACATTACTAAAGGCATGGAGATGGAGCTGTCCCACCAGGTACTTGAGAATTCTTTTAAGTATTACAAAGTGTGGTGAGGTAGGAGCATGCACATATTGGCAAACTCTCTTGACATCATATGTTGTCTGGCCAAGTGTAAGTCTCGTACAGCCCACCAACTATGCTTCCATATGTCGTAACATCAGATAAAGGAGATCCACTATGACTGTATAAAGGTGCTTTAGTAGAATAGGGAGAATTGCATGGTTTTGCATTAGATATACCAGCTTTAAGTAGAAGGTCTTTAACATACTTGAGCTGATTAACAAAGATTCCAGAAGAGGAGTGTGTGACTTCAAGACCAAGGAAATACTTAAGTTCTCCAAGATCTGTCTTAACAAATTCCAACTGTAGAATCTTGATGAGCTCCTCAATATAGGTAAAATTCGTTCATGTGAGGATGATACCATCTATATATAAGAGTAGATGGGTAATAGAGGAACCTGACTTTCTTATGAACATGGAGGAATCTGTTTGAGAAGCTGTGAAGTCCAATGTAGCAAGGTGCGATGTAAATATGTCAAACCAGGCTCTTAGAGCATGTTTTTAGCCATAAAGAGGCTTGTGTAATTTACAAACCAGGAGTGCATCAACAAATCCAAGAGGTTGGGACATATATATCTCTTCTTTAAGCAAACCATGAATAAGTCTTATTGTGGGCTTATTAATCATTGGGTTGAAAGTCTCCTCATAATCAATGTCTGCATATTGATGAAAGCCCTTTTGCAACCAATCTTGCTTTTATGCCATGCAATGCTACCATCAAGGTTATATTTAAGCTTATAGACCCACTTACATCCAATTAGGATTTTATGAGGAAGCAGAGGAATTAGAGACCATGTTTGCTGAGATTTGAGAGTTTTATGCTCCTTAGACATAGCCTTAACACATGCTGGATTTTTTAAGCAACCTTAAAAGTGGCAGGTTCAAGTTCATTACTGATAACATAAGAATATGTTAGAAAGGCCTCTTTTTTAGATATGTCTGCTTTGGACCTAGTTTGCATAAGTATGGTTGTTCTATGACATGAGGTAAGTGAACTATTAGTGGGATTTGTAGAGTGGGTTTAAGGAATAGAGATATCAAAAAATAAAGGAAGATGATATATTAGGTGGTGAGATAGTAAAAGAAATTGTGTTCGTTGAGGATGTATCAGTTACTACATCAAAATGTGTATCAATAGATGAATTAGGAGTTGTGTGTTGTGAAACTCAATTATGATGTTATGAATAGAGAAAAGAATGAAGGAAATGTGTAAGATCAGCATTGGTAGGATGCAAAGTAGATGCAACAGATGTATCAATAGCAGTATTATGGTGAGATGCATATGGAAAAACAGTTTCAAACATTACATGTCTTAATTTATAAAATTTGTCATTGGATAGATTAAAGCACAAAAAACATTTATATTTCTGAGCATAACCTAAGAAAATATACTGAGTAGTTTTAGACTGGAGTTTATAAGTATTGTAGGGTTTAAGGAGAGGATTATACGCACATTCAAAGATTTTGAGATGTATGTAGTCCGGTACATGACCAAATAAAGACTCAAATGGAGAAATATTATTTGGTGTGGGTGATACCAAAATGTAAGAGGAAAATAAGAGGAAAATAAGCCTTATGCATCATTGTTAGAGCTGTTTCTACTAAATGCTTATGCTTTCTCTCTGCAATGTTCATTCCGTTCACTGTATAAGAACATGATTTTTTATAAATAATACCATGGTTTTTCAAGAAATGTTTTAGTTCATTACTAGTGTATTCACCACCACCATCACTCTTAAGAGTTCTAATGTGTTTGAAGAGTAGATTCAGATTTATGTACCAAAGGAAAGATCCATGTGTATTTAGAGAGATTGTCTATGAAAGAAACATAGAACATTTAGCACTTCAGAGATACAATAGGAGAAGGTCTTCACACATCACCATGAACTAATTCTATTGGAGTTAGAGAGACAGATTGGATAATGCAAAATGGTAACTTTGTCATTTTACTAACAAGACATCTTTGAAATATACATTATCTTTGAAGAAGAATTACAAGAAATTTGTGCGTTTGTAAGAATTTTCTTTATTACAGTATTGGAGGCATGTCCAAGTTTGTCATGCCATGTAGTGTCTAATAATTTTATACCAAAGAATGTTGTTGATGCAGCTAATACAATTGATGTAGAAGAAGATGCTTGTATTGTGGATGGAAGAGTGTATAGGCCATTCTTACTAGGACATTTGTATAGAAGTTTTCTTGATATTTTATCCTATATTTCAAAATAATAAGCAACAAAATTGAAGAGACAATGATTTCTAAACAGAATTGATGGACAAAAAGGAGATTTGAGGAAATTTGAGAAAATTTGAGGAACATAGAGAATTTTGTTTATAGAAAAGGTGTGAAAGGGAACATAAATTGAGCTTTAACATGTGTGTGTAATTGAAAGTTGTTATCCATTACCAACAGTTATATGATCCTTACCATTATTCTCTGTAGGAAATGAGATGTTATTCACATTAGAAGTGACATGAGAATTGTGTCCTAAATCTGCTAGTCACACTGGTGAATCTGATGAAGGAGTTGACTGATTACACATAACAACCATTGTAGATAACATTTCTGGTGGATTCTTGCCTTGGAATGAATAATTCTTTCTTTGATAGTAGTCAAGAGCTACATGCCTTGGTTTATGACAAATTTGACGATAAATCTTATCACCTTGAGCTTGATGGTTCATATCAGATGAGTAGTTTGTGCTACCTTTATTCTGAGAAGGTTGTTGTGATGTTGGATCACCAAAAACTGATGGAAAATGATTGAAATTAAAACATTTCTACCTTTCTAGTTTTAACCTCTTCCAAAACGTGTTTTTCCACCTCTATAATAGGCCCTACCTCCTCTACCTCTAGTATTACCCTATATGCTAAAGTGTGAATTTTGTGTGGCCATCAAAGCAGTGGTATAAAGTAAAGATTCTTGTTGCTTGTTTTGTGTCTTAATGAATTTTTCTTTTGCCTTCAATATAGCGCATGGAATTCTTTTAAAGTCATAGGTTCAGCCATAATCCTTATAGAAGTTCTATGAGTGTTGAATTCAGATGGTAGCTCATTTATTGTGTAGATTAGTACATCCTTATCCTCTAGGTGAACAGAAAGAACATAGAGCTTATCTTTTAACTCTTTAATAATCTGAATATACTCATCAATGTTCTCAGATTGTTTCTTGATAATGGATTGAATATCAGACTTAAGTTGAAGTACGTTTGACATAGGGATGGAAGCAAATCTTCTTTCAAAAAATGTTTGTTTTAATCAAGGCTCTGATACCGTATAGAATTGTATGGTAAAATGATAAATTGATAAGAAAAAGAAAGATTGGATAAGAGAAGTGACAGAGAAGAAGAAGAAACTGCAAGAAAATAAATTGTATTCTTACCACAAAATTATTCCTGTATATATATGACAAGAGTACACTATCACTAAGTAACCATATTACATAACAACTAACTAAACTATTAGCTAGTCAACAGATTAGCTAACAACGCCAAAACAAACTGATATTAATTAACTGATATAGTTGGTTAATTTTTATCAATCATACAACACTTATCATTTGCAACTAACATTCTTATTTTACATTTATAATTAAGAACTATTCCAGTGTTACATTTTATTCCACCACCTATATATAGCTGTTAACTTTCGTTTACGCACATCAAGTTGTCTAGGTTACAACCACAAAATATTTTTAATATAACTTGTAGATAAACACTTTTCATCTCAACTTACTCAGTACAAGTTAATTTATAGAATATTTTTGTTAATGTAATTATAAATTAAGATTCTAACTTTATTATAATATAAAGTAAAATAATATCAGGAAGTTTGGGCTAACTGAAATTGAGATGAATAGAATTATTTGTCATATAAACATTATTGTTTTAAAGATAGGAATCCATTATGATCACTTTATTTATAAACATTTGTTTTAAATATATTCCATATCCATAAGCAAAGTTGGTTTTAGTTGCAAAACCACAATAAGATTCTAAAATTCAAAACATATATTTTCATTGAATTATACATCTCTTTCTTTTTGCATGTAATATGTTAGTTTTATCTTTGTTGATTGACTTTCTTCAACCATATAATTCTCGGTGGTGTTTGGTTAGTGGTAATGAAGGGTGGAATATGAATAAGAACAGTCATTCTCGTTATCATTTTTTTTTTCTGATCAGGATCAGTCATAGGTTGATTTCTTCAAATCTAGAAATACTCATACCTCTCACCAACAACCTAATAATTCCTCATTCAAATATTTTTCCTTATTCCTCGTCATTATCTAACCCTATTTAATTCTTATTCTTCATCATTATCTAACATTTTTATATGATAACTAAACACTAGAATAAACTTCATTAATCGCTCTTGTATTTATTGCTGGTACAAATCAAATCACACCGTAATAGTTCACATTCACATTCTTTTTTTATTCTCGTTTTCATTCTCGTTTTCATTCTCATTCCTTTAGAGATTTTTTAGTCTAGGAATAACATACACTGAACGAATGCTAATTGAGAATCCAATGGGTTGGTGGGAACATGATCATCTCAATATTTGTTTTGTCACTTTTCATACCAACAAACTTAATATTCCATATATCTTTTGTTCCATTCCGGCTAATTCTCTTACCAAGTTTTTATCCATACATATAATTTATTCTAAGAATTTCTAGTCCCACTTGAAAAAAAATCTCATTCTTTTGACAAATTAAGTCATATCGCACCTTCTTAATTAAATTAAATAATTTTAGAGTAATTCAATAATGATCAAGTTATAGATTAATTGATGTGTCAATTATTACTTAGATAGTGAATATAAGATGACAGACAATTAACGAGTAATAACATATCAACTTAAAAATAATTAACACATTACTTAACTTGGTTAGTACATAATCATTTATAATTTTGTCAGACAGATAAAGATGTGTTTTAAGCATATCAAATTTTTACTTCGCAAGACTAGACACTATGATTTTGATGATGAATGTATAGCTAGCTAGGTGGATCTAAATGGCTGTATAGCTAGGTTTCTTTCTTGGTTTTTTGGTTGGGACTGTCTCCCTTGAGTTTTATCATCTTTCTTTGCTGTTTTTTAGAGTATGTCCCTTAAACATTTGTATTCTTTTTGTTAATACATTTATTTTTTGATAATTTTTTTTTACTTCCAATATACCCTCTTTGTTTGAGTTTAAAAAATGTGTGTTTGGCCATTATCAAAACACATCACCTTTAACGTTAGGGGTGCGCATTTCACAGTCTATGTCAATATATACTAACGGACGATGAATTGAAATGATGATTAAATAGATTCAAAATTAAAGTTGTGGAAAAAAATAGTCCATCGACTTTAGAAGTTATTATTTCTTAAATTCCAAAGACAAAAAAAATGTATCATTCATATTAATGTTTCGAGAAAGGAATCACAACTGCAACTTATATTCTCTAAATATATCAATGGAATTAAAATATATATAGATAAATGGTTTATACTAACACATCTTTATAAATGGTTTTACTAACATCACCTTGATAAACTCCTAAATCTAAACAAATGATGTTAATATAAATGGCTTATACTATTTCACTTTGTTTAGATTTATGGAATAAAGTATTAAAATCCAAGAAAATCAGAATATATTGGTTTCACTTAAGAGCTCAAAGTGGGAATCAAAGTTGTAGAAATAGTGCTAAATTAATCATATTTATGGATAAGATACGCTTTATGAGCATTACGTGTAAACCAAAGATGATCACAAAGAGTAGAATCTGTGTTAAACTAAAATATAATCAATTTTTTATTCTATTTAATAAAAAATTATGACAATAGCATGTCACTTAAAAAAATGAATTTGAGTATTGGTTACAGCATTAGTTCCACTTAATTTGCAATATGGTATAAATCTGCTTGCCGCTTGGACATCACTAATTAGTACTGAAAATGATAGTGGAACAACGATTCCACACATTTTTTTGTTTGCTCATTTTGTCTCTTCAATTAAAATTAATTCTCTTTTGTTATGAAAAAAAAACAAGAATTTGTTTCTGAACATTTTTTCTAGAAAATGTAAAATACATCGTTTTCAGATATTATTTCAGTTTTAGAAAATAACACAATTTTTTTATTCTCAAAGAACCTAAATTAATTTGGGGTCAATCTATAGTACTCCTTGAGTACTTGAAAGTGGAGCTCTTCCAAATAAATTGATGTAATTGTCTTAACTTTGTGATTTATATAATTTATTTATTTTCTCAAAATATGAATAAAATGATATAATTTAATACACGTGATTTTAAATATATATAAAAAAAATTATATTGAGTTTAAACAATTTTGTTACTGAGTATATCTTTTGTTCTATGAAAAGAGACGTAAATTCTTATACACAAAAAAGTTAGAGTTATCCATTTTCATCATTAGTTAATAAAGTTTATGTACCATATTATTCATAAACTTCGTTGTTTATGTGATGTCATAGAATATAAAATATCACATGATAATACATATACATTATTATATATAACACATATTCTTCAATAGTTGCCAACATACAATGCCTAATATGTTAATCGATTATATCTGATACCATTTTTCTCCAATTGGAGTAGAGAATTGGATCAAATTCTCTATAACATTAGGCCTCATGAAATCAATCTCCTTTTTCCCCCTAGATAGATCCTTTTTCTACATTTTAATTCCCGAGACAGAAAAAGAAAATTCGGGTTTTTCTTTCTATTATGCTTTTGTTGTTTCATAAAAAAATTGGTGGGTTGGTGCTGGAAAAAAATCCAAGTGGGGGTGGGCTCTTAAGCAACAAATTAAAGTGATTTATGTTTCTAGAGAAACATATGTTTCATGACATTAGTAAAGCCTAAAATACTAAATTCTCTCCTTTTCTTTTTCTTTTTTTTTTTGAAATTATTATTAATGTTAAATCCCCACTAAAATACAAATATTAAAAATATAACCAAACCCGACACTAAAACTTTTAGTTTTTTGTTTTGTTTTGAAATAGACACTTAGAATTGAGAATGCAACATCGAATCTCCACATCACTTTGTAAGTTGTAACATATCTTATATAATCTTCCTTTAGTCAAGCACACTCTTCTAAACACATCATGATATGCCTTGTTGTATTAAGACTATCTTAAAAAAGGTATTAATGATTATTAACATCAGCCTCCACTATAATTATTTCACTATTTAAATTTTAACTTCATGCTAGATACAATCCACATTATATTTACTTTTGTTGGATGTGGTATTATCAACCCAAAATTTTCTCTGACACTTATAACTGACTATCAATCCATCTCACAATCGATGTAAGATAATTCCAACAATCTCTCCCGTCACACATCGGATTCTGAGTCGGATAACCTTCGATTCATTCCACTCGGATTCATCAACCATCAGGTCCTGAGTTAGATAACCGTCGACTCACTTCACCTGGATCACCATACATCGGGCAGTGAGTCGGGGAGTTATGACTCGGAGGGCCAATGACTCACTTCACTTGGATTGGGCTAGAGACTTTTTGGATAAACTTGGGTCTAGCTCTGATCCCGTGTTGGGTGCTATTGGGCATTCTCAATCCCAAAAGTTAACTTAAGATATGAGACTTTCTCTCACACTTACAAACTAACTATCAGACTATTTCACAACCAATATGAGAAAACCCCAACAACTTTTACTTTTATATGAAGATAAAAAAAATTAAAGAAATTATACAAATCAATCATTTGAGAGAAGATCAGCCAGAGAGCCATAGACTTAAATATTTGAATATCTCTTGATTTGGTAGTAAGAGAGGATTTTGTACATATATAAAAAAATATTGAATGAACTAAACTAAAAAGGACAAAATGAGAATAGTCATATTTTAAATGTGCACACAAGTCAAAGATATGCAACATAAAATGAGCTTGACAATTAATAATAGTACAACATACTTTTATTTGTTACTCAACCATAGAAAGAGAGAAAACTTTGTAATAACAAAAAAGACAAAAGCATCTTATTAAAAGGTATCATATAGAAATGAAAATGGGGGTTGTTAGTATTATATACTCATTATGGTCATAATAGTATCGATAATATTATGACTCGTTGGAATAATATTGTATCTAGCTAGCTACCTGTAAAATTATAATTAGTTCAGGGGTGTTGTTTAAGAAAATGTTTTATTTTTCCAAGAACAATAAAGTTGGCAAATTCTTCGTCACGAAGTAAATATAAAAATTTCTAAACATGAAAATTACTTGCTCTTTTTTTTCCACATGAAAAGATGTCGACCAAAAGAAACACAGGAAAAGAACATGATCAATCTGCATCAATGTTTCAGGTGACTCAACTAAGGTCCCTACAAACAAACAATAGTGCCTTCGACGTGTGCCATTTACTCTTTTTTAATAAATGGTTTCCTTTTCTATTATGTTGGAATCACACTTCGAGATAAAAACAAAAGTGTGGGTCAGCAATATATTCACTGCTACAAAATGGTTTTAATAACGGTTGAAATCCGTTATTAAAAGTTTTTAATCGCTGGCTAACTATTACTTAGGTGGATGTTATTGTAAGTCAGGTCTGAAAACACTATTTATAAAGCTTTAGTTTATAAGTTTTTATTTTGTCAATATCTTTAAACTTATAAATCATTAACAATTAAAACAGTTTGACAACTTTTGTTTATTGCTTCAATGAGAAATTAAAAAACGTCTTGGGTTTCTCACTCTTTAAACTATAATTGACGTTTGTATAAGTAGACCACGTGCATGCCAGTTACGATAACATGGTATAACAAAGTAGTATAAATGTAAGAAACTGAGAGAGGATGAAAGAGAGAGAGTAGACGATGAATTGAAAATCTTGATATTTCACATCAACTTCTTCATGATACATATGACTGAGTATATATAAAAATGTGGAGGATAGATGACTATCTAACTAATATTGGTTGAATGCTAAACACTCTAACTGATTTGTTAGTAAGTGTGGTTAACTACTAACTGATCAGTTGAGCTAGGTTACAACTAATTGCATGGCTTGATAGTCTGCGATAGGGTGTCTTCTTTAACATCCCCCTCAAGCTAACAATGGTGTCAATAACCTGAAGCTTGTGTTTAAGGAATAGAAACCCGTGATCCTGACACTGACTTGGTGAGTAGCTATGTTGTGTATGATCACGAGAGGGAAAATTTCAAAGATCCAAAGTTTTGTTAAGAGCTTTGTTAGGTAAGAAATGCAAATCCACTTCCAAGTGCTTTGTTCGAGCATGTAGCACACAATTAGAGCCAAGAGATAGAGCACTCACATTATCGTACAAGATTATAGGAGGTTGAGGTTGAATAATGTGAAGTCAATGAGATGAGAGGTTAACCATGCTATTTCAGCAGCTATCTTAGACATGGATCAATATTCACTCTCTATGCTGGAACGTGCAACAACTAGTTGCTTCTTAGAAAATTAAGATACAAGTGAACAACCAAGAAAAATAGCATATCCCCATGTTGACTTGTGTCATCCAAATTAGAGGCTCAACTAGCATCAGTGTATGCTTAAATATTTAGTGCAGAGGCTGGTTTGATGATGATACCATCATAAAGTCATCCTTTAAGGTATCTCGGCAATCTTTTGCATGCTTTCTAGTATGTGACAATAGGTATTTGAATAAACTAAGTATGTTCACTATGAAGGCTATATCTGGACGTGTGAACATTAAATATTGTAAGGCCCCAAGGGTGCTCCTATATAGAGTAACATCTGGAAATGCTTTAAAGGAGTTTTGATATAGCTTGATGGGAAAATTTGAGGGTGTTGAGTTAGGCTTGGATGTGGGATGAAAATGGTGTATTGGTCCAAGATATTTGCAAGCAAACTGTCTATTCAGATAAGAAATAAGTTTGGTGATAATTGACTCATTATTGTCAATAACTAGTATATCATCAATATCTACTAGTAAGATCAGTGTGCATCCTCATTTATGATCGTAAAACAGTGATGTATTAGACACTGTGTTGACAAATCCCCACTGAGTTAGAACAGTTCTCAGTTTTTCAAATCAGGCCCTGGGAGCCTGCATCAGTCCATTTCGAGCTCCCTTAAGCTTACAAATATAGCCAGGATGATGCACATCAACATATCTCTCTAATTGTGTCATGTAGACTACCTCCTCAAGTGAGTCATCAAGGAAGACATTATTCGCATTCAGTTGATGTACTGCCCTAATTGAATGATACCGCCAAGGTAAGCACAACTATGATTGTTGTTAGTTTGATAATTGAGGAGAAGGTTTCTAAGTAGTCTATCCTAGGACTCTGGTGGAAGTCTTTGACAACTATCTTCGCCTCATGCCTTTGAATGCTTCCATCAGCATTAAGTTTAACTTTAAAGAACACTTATTCTCAACAAAGTTTATGTCTTCTTGAGAGTAAGGTATGAAATCTAAGGTTTGATTATGCACGAGGGCTTTGTACTCCATATCCATTATTGTACTCCATATCCATAGATGTACTAGACAAGGCTTGTTTGACTGTAGTAGGTGCTAGTAAGGTTGGATTAGTGTCATTTGGTGTTTTGAGATGAGAAACAGTTTTGGTTTAACAGATCCAATTTTTTATTTAGTGAGCATAAAGTGATGAGATTATGTAGTGAGTTTTATTATAGGTGGTTGTACAGATATGACAGGCGGGTGTGAGATGGTATTATAATCATTTATGGTGGAATCAGTGGAACTAGCAAACGAAACTTGGATAACATGAAATGTTTTAGTTTGAGAAGAATCGGAATCATATGTTGGTGATTGTGCGTTATTAATGTGAGGCAAAGAAATTAAAGTGTGAGATGAGAGAATTGTACGAGTAGAAGTAATTTCCTGAGGGAGTAACTGAGAATATGTACTTGAGTTATTTCAAAGTGACATTTTAGTGCGGTTGGATAAAGTGAATCCTTTAGAAAAAAGGAAAAAGCTTTCATGAAAAATAAAATTAATAGAATGTATGTCGGGGGTTACGCCCTCAAATTATGTGTATTGATATTTTGATATGAAATTTAATGAGTATTACATTTTTTTTATAATTATTTTTTAAAATTATTGTTAAATAATTTATATAAATATCTGAAAATTTCATATTAACTAATGAGACTATAATCTTGTATTAGTACGTGAGGATTAAAATCATAGATGATGAATAAAATTGTCAGCAGCATATTAAAGTTTGAAATCTTTAATAAATGGTTACTAGTACATTTCACTGAGTATTATGAATGCCTGTGATCTAGATCCAGATCATTGATGTGGATAGCCATCTTAGTGAATGTGTTTTATATAATAAGACTATATATGACTGGACTGATGTGAATTAATATCTTTATTAACATGCCGTTTATCTTAAAGATTAATACACATCAATTCGATGATCATATATAGATCAGTCTGAATCCTTAGTAGTGATGAACTCATATACATATTTACATGATCTTTTGATTCACTCGTAAAAGTTTATTTTGAAAACAGGCAAGTGACTTTTATTTTGGAGATTCAGTGATATGGATGACTAGGAACATAATCTTGAATCTAAGCTTTTCTAACAGATCGTATATTGGTTTCCTTAAGTGTTAATTCTAAAACTGAATGGTTATTGAGCTCAATTTTATAATAAGATTATAAAATTAATCATTCACTAGTGGATTAATGGTACTTAAGAATCAAGAGGTAATTAGAAGGGTGAAACGGCAATTTTGAGTAGTTCAAATTTACGTACCAATAATTGGAGGACAGAATAACGTGAAGTGATTATATCAGTGGACTACATGAGAATAGTAAATACAATCTATAATCTCTAAGAGTGCAACTCTATATTTATAGTAGAGTATTCATAGAATTAATAAATAAGATGATTTAATTAAAGAGTTTAATTAATTATCTAATTTATTAGAGTTTAGGATTATAGGTCTATGATCCTCAAGTCACATCTATACACGCAGTCTAGGGTGTGAATATTTCAAAACATGAGAAAATGACTTTCTTGCAAAAGAATTTTTATTCTAGAGCAAGTACATAATTATGAGATAATTATGTGTGATTAATTATTTAATTAAATTATTTATGTATATTAATATAATTTTCGGAATTAATATATATAAATAATTATCAATAAGTTTGACAAAATATCTAATTTATGAAATTATATAATTAAATTATTATTAAATAATAATTTGGATCAACTAAATCTGTTATTTATGAAGTAACAGATAATTTAGTTGATAGGGATAATCAAATATGTTAATTTTGAATTAACTAATATCTAGATATTTAATTTAATTAAAGTAAATATTTAATATGCAGCAATTGTCATGTGTCAATCACTGATTGTGTATCATAAGTTGACATAGACTACTGTAGTGTCACGTGACACTACAGTAGTAGGTATGCAACATTGTAGTGCCACGTGACGCTGCAGTTGTGTACAATACCAATGAGTCCCACTGCTTATGAAAATTTTATAATTAAATATTATTTCAACTATCCCAAACGATCGGATACACCATTATCAAAAAAAAATATACAGATATTATTCTGATAGCCTAAGATAATGAGTTAGTTCAATCAATTCAATCAATTAATTGAATCAGAAAACTAGTAAAAACATTAATCAAGAGTTGAGAGAAGAACACAATTCTCAAGAAGTGATTTTTCTACGATTAAGATTTAATCAAATCTCTAAAAAAATCATCGTCATGTCCTTTTAGAGAATCGTCTCACAAAGGTCTTTCTTAGTAAAATCTCTAGATCTCATGTGTTGAGTGCATCTAGAGATAGAAAATTGTCTTCATTATATTCTACGTGCACATGCACATCCTAGTGCGTTGAGAATTGACTTGAAAGATCTTGGTGTGGATCTCAGATTCTGCTGATCATTGCAACAATTGGTAGAACGGAGAATCAATCGGTTTCGCGAGGACGTTTAATTTAGACTACTAGAGGTATATGATTTTTAATTTTGTATGTTGTAGATTTAACTTATAAATATAATAGATCGTGACTGAATAGAGTTTTCAATAAAAAAAGATTTATTATCGTAATGTTGCGCGATTTTGTTTTATTTAAATAATCCATATTTATTAAAATATTAATTTTTTATTAAAAAATTTAATTTTTAAAATGGCCACACACCACACGCTTCCGCTACACGTACACCACGATGACCAACAAGAGATATCAAAGCGGCATTTATATATTTATATGTAAAATGTTGCGTGAGTTTTCTTACATTATTCACATAATATGATATATGTATGAATGAATGGATGTTTATATTTTTTGAATGTATGGTGAATATTAGGTTAAACTTTGTTTTTAATTTTTCCTAGATCTTTCGCAAGCTGTTTTGAGACGTAAAAATTTTTGTAATTTATTTTGAAGATGAAGAAGGTAGGAGACGAATGACGGAAATTACTGTTCACGATGGATTTTTTACTGTTCACGCAACAATTTTAGTGTTCACGGGAATTACTGTTCATGACAAAAAATTACTGGTCACGGTGGGAAATACTGTTCCGGCGGCGACAGTGGTCCAAGCGATGATGGGGCAGCGATAGGAGAGTCCTATCATCGGTGGCGACCAACCCTATCGCCATAAGGTTTGATGATAATTCTCAATCTATCGACTATCTTTTTAAATTGCAAAATTAATGTAATTATACAATTAATTTTTAGTTTGATGAAAATTAGAAATTAATTTTTAATTTTATAAAAATTAGAAATTAACATGTTGATTGAGTTTGACCCAAGTTTGACCAAATCAAATAAAGTGTTTATTTGATTAAATTAAAGTCAATTATTTTAAAAGAATAATTATCAATATTAATTTTAATGAAGAAAAATTATTATTTTTAATTAAATCGAATTTTGTTCAAAGCTTGGAGATTATGAAGATGAACATCAGGAGGAGAATGCAATATTTGAGAAATGTATTCTCGAAATCTGCTTTATAATTTTATTTATTTATTTCAAGGGTTGTAATTTAGAAATATCTCATAGTCACTCAGTCCATTATTATTTTATTTAACTGTAAATAATAATCTTAGTTATTATGTTTGATAACATGTACATGTATTAGTCGATCACATGTCATACATGAAAATCTTACATAATTTTATTTAATCATGCATCTCATCTGTAGAAACATGATTTATTAGGATTGTCCTAATATGTTTATATGTATTGTTTTATGAAATGAATTACATGTAAAATGTTAGGTTTTAATTAGTTAAAACACGATAATCACATCATACTAAGGGCTATAGTAACATTTAAGATAACCAACTTTAGTAAAATAATTTTATTAAAGTTTGATTAATATAATTAATTAGTTGATCTAAGTTCACCTAATTATGACTTAGACACTTTAGAAGGTTAAATGAACTTAGATTAATAAATAACTGATTATTAAATACTCATAGGTTATTATTTTAACTAGTAATTAATTTAAAATGAATTAATTAGTTAAAAATAGAAACACATAATCCTAAAATAGTGAGTGAGAGAAGGTTGACATGTCAATGTAACATATGATCTTCATCGTTAGTATAACATCATGAGGTGCAGTAAGGGTCTTGAGATGGCTTTTTTTATCCCCCTAAGGAAGGTTTCAAGTTGTACCAATACCAAAGTTGAACTTTTTAAGAAGATAGGAGGAAGTGATGTAGTTTAGTTTTGACCGACCCTAAGACGACTATTCTAAATAAAGCCATGAAATCTGAAATGATGAGCAACACTCACAAAGTCACAATTAAGCTTTCATGTGGACAGTTGTGACTTGACCGAACAAGCAATACATTATTGTTAAAGGGGAAAATATGAGATATTTTAAGTTTTAATTAATAAGGATGAGAATGTCCCATAGACAATCTGAGGTTAATCTGATTGACCCTAAAGGCAGCACATTAATCATTAGATTATTTTATCGTGATTAGTGAATATAAAATTTTGTATGTTTATTATGTTGTATTCATGCAGCACATTTATTTTTCGAATTTTAAATATTTATCACTTATATTGAATCTTGTATGTTTTAAATTTCAGTTATCATTATTATGTCTATCATAGATGACCCTATTACTGTTTTACTCGCTTTCAAGAAATTGAATGATCATAATTCCGTACGTTGAAAGTCAAATATGAATTTATTTGATTCAATATAAATATCTAGATTGAAGTTTTTTGTAAGAATTGGTTCATACCCTCTCGAAAGCTTATAATATGAAATTGGGGAGTGAATCTGTGCTATCAAATATTTTATTTTTTAGGAGTCTTTACAAGCTTTACTTTTATCATGTACCTAGAGATCATGATGATATAGCTCATGTTTTAACTAGGTTGGGTTATGCAGGTAGTTGTAGTGTTTCGTCAGACAATCTATCTATTTGACTATCTCGAGATAATAATGTCAGGCGTTACACATCTTATCAATAATAGCCTTTTTGCCTTGACAAAAAAAATCACTCAATCAACAAAATTGGTTCATAACTCGATCATCTTACGATTGCTCTTTTTACTATAGACCAATAAATTTAGTTAAAACTAAAGATAGTTGTTTATGGTTAATTCAAAGTAGCATATGCACACATCAAAGCTTAGAAAGATTACAAAAGCCATCTGTTTATAAAACTAAGTAGACACTCAGTCACATAATAGAAGCAGTATTAGTCTAAACAAAAGTAATTAAGATTATTAATTAAGGAGAGTGATCTTGTTCTATCTGACCCAATGTAAAATTCTTTCAGCTTCTTTATTTACTTTAACTCTGAACCTCTCTACATCGATTTCCCATGTTCACCTTAAGCAGCATGTCGAATGTCATATAGTCTTCCTCAATGACCTGCATTCGAAAGACAAAATTATTAAAAGTTGGACATATGAGTAAGATAATATGGATCGTACATGCGAAACACAGAATTTATAAAAATGTTATGAAAAATGCCAACCTTGACCCTAGCTAGAAGGATCTCTAAGAGTTTATACGGGGACAATGAGTTGGACGTCTGCTGTCTGCTGGAAACAGTTAACAGCATGAGTCGGCACCATTTGCCATTCTGGTTCATCATGTCCATCTAAACTATGGAGTGGGTACAGATTAATCACTACTCAATTAGCACTCCGAAAGAAAAACCGCAACCCTCCCCCACAGTCCCACCCAAAAAGAAAAATAAGAAGGAAAAAGAACCCTCTTTGTATCCTGTTGAAGAAGGAAAAGCTGCAGCCTCAGAAAAAAATCTTCATCATAGGCAAAAGAGGGAAGCAAAACAGAGACTTTCCCAAACACAGTGGGTGTCTAACCATTTCTGGTAAAAAACGATTTCAGGCTACAAGTAGGCATCCGTTGGATTCATAGGAGATCATAGGCAACCGTTAGAATCATTTGTATATATACATCATCCCTCATTGTAAACAAACATAATTTTTCCTTCAATAACAGATCAGAACCAGAAAAGTTCATCATCCCTGAAGCTCATCACTTTCCAAAGATCAGAACCAACAGGTTCATCATTTCTACATGGTATCAGAGCAGTGATTCTGAGAACCAACACAAATGGCAGAACCATCAACCTCCGGCCAGCTTCACCACCATGACACCAACCCCAGACTAACCTCCATCCTGCTCACTGGCCACAACTATATACCGTGGGCCAGGGCGGCTCGAGTGAGCCTGAAAGGAAGGGGCAGACTGGGCTTCGTGGATGGCAGTAAGCCAAGACCGGACCGAAACTCAGAAGAATGGGACATCATGGACAGCCAGGTAATGACCTGGATAACAAACTCAATAGACCCAAAACTCAGTGAAATTTTTTGTTTTTGTGAAACAGGACAGGAACTCTGGGAAGAAATCCGGAGCAACTATTGTGAACAAAACAATTTTGCACAAGTCTTTGAACTTAAACGAGAGATCTCCCAAGCAAAACAGGGGGACAGATCAGTACCGGAGCTAACCGGGTTTTTAAAATCGAAGTTCAAAGAACTTGAAACCTTGAGACCGATGACCACTGACCTGAAGGAACTCCAAGAACGGGCTGAGCAAGATATGGTTTACCACTTCTTGACGGCTCTCGACTCAAGCTACGAAGCATTCCGAGCTCAGATCTTGATGTCGACAGAAAAGCCAACTTTTGCCACCGTCTCAGCCATAGTTCAAAGAGAAGAAACCAGGCGACGAGTCATGAGTACCAGAGATGAAAAGGGGGAAGCACTAGCCATGGCGACCCGCGGCTTCCTCCGAAACCCTAACCCTAAGGAAGGGGGAAGACACCGCGGACAACCAGGCGAGCAGGTGAGATGCAGCCACTGCCGAAAGGAAGGACACACCCATGATCGGTGCTGGAATCTGCACCCTCACCTCCGACAGAACCAGAGAAAGTTCCAGAACGAGCGAGGGAGCTGCGCGAAGAGTGACGAGCGAGGAGGCTCCGCGAAACGCTCACCCTTTTATACCGAGGGTTTTATTGGCGCGGGTCACGGGTCAGGACCCGACCCAGACCGCAGGGCAAATAATATACATGGACCCGGTTCGGGCAGTGGGTACCGACCCGACCAAATGGAAGAAATAGACCGATCCGGATCCATTAGGGCAGACCTGTCCCCAGACAACAACGCACAGATGGCTGCACTGCTCAAACAATTCGGAGAATTTTTACGCGATACCCCAGGTTCATCTAATTGCAATACTGTCAATTATTTTTCTAAATCTGCAAACTTTTGTCACAACTTAGAACACTGGATAATAGACTCTGGTGCCTCTGACCACATGACTTATAACACAAAAAATCTACACAGTCTCACTAAATTAGAAAAACCACAACACGTGACGGTAGCCAATGGAAATAAAGTTCCAATTTTTGGCACAGGGTCAACCACACTCTTCACAAAAACCATTAACAACGTACTTTGTCTCCCCAATTTTAACTCCAATCTCCTATCCGTCAGTAAAATAACCAAAGACCTGAACTGCAATGTTACATTTTCACCTGACAAAGTAATTTTTCAGGATCGGGTCACCGGGAGGAAGATTGGTGAAGGGAAATTTAGAAACGGTCTGTACTACTTAGAAGATACCGACAAAACATGTCTGGCCACCTCCAGTACAGTACAAAAGGACAAATTACTTCATTGGAGATTCGGTCATCCCTCTGACAAAATCCTAAACAAATTACTTGGTTGTAATTCAGACTCTAGCAGTTGCTCAGTCTGCAAACTCTCAAAACAAACCAGGTTACCTTTTCCACTATCTAGTAGTACGACAAAACGATGTTTTGAATTAATCCATTCTGATGTTTGGGGGCCTGCCCCAGTTGACTCGTATAATAAATTCAAATATTTTGTTACCTTTATTGATGATTTCTCTCGCACCACCTGGTTATATCTTTTAAAATCAAAAAGTGAAGTCTTCAGTCGTTTTCAAGAATTCAATAAGTTAGTCGAAACTCAATTTGAAACAACCATAAAAATCTTTAGGTCTGACAATGGAACCGAATATACTAACAACACCTTTTTTGAGTTCTTTAAACAAAACGGTATACGACATCAAACCACCTGTATCCACACCCCACAACAAAATGGTGTCTCAGAACGCAAAAACCGACACCTTCTTGAAATGACTAGGGCTCTCCTCCTCCAAAATAACGTACCCAAACGGTACTGGTCAGACGCAATACTTACAGCAACATACCTTATCAATCGATTACCCAGCGTAAAATTGCATCTGAAAAGCCCTATAGAAATTCTCAAGGGTAGGAAAATTAATCTTGATCACATACGAGTCTTTGGATGTACATGCTACGTACACATTCCAAAAATTGATAAATTGGACAAAACCGCAGTCAAAACCCTATTCTTGGGGTATTCCGCTGAAAAAAAGGGGTATAAATGCTACGACCCAACAAACCATAAACTCTACATCTCACGCGATGTACAATTCTTAGAACTAGAATCCTATTACCCAAAGGACTCCGACAACCATAACCACCACAAAACACTTCCGCTACCTAACAGTATTATTTCCTCCGATATCATAAGACAGGAACAGGATAACACATCAACCACGCCTGAGACAACTACCTCAGGGGGAGCAACTGATGAGGCAGTTGTCACTGATGAAGCAGTAATCGTAAGAAGATCAACAAGGCAAACTCATCCCCCAGCAAGATTAAAAGACTACGTGTCTCATCAGGTTTTATACCCTATCCAAAATTTCCTATCTTATGATAAAATCTCTAACAAACACAGGGCATACTTGGGAAAAATTGATGAAACAGATGAGCCAAAGACCTATCAAGAAGCCCAACTCGACCCTAAATGGAGAAAGGCGATGAATGAAGAACTCCTAGCCTTGGAAAAGAATGAGACTTGGGACATAATCCCACTACCCAGCGGGAAGAAACCCGTAGGATGTAAATGGGTCTACAAGACCAAATACAACAGCAACGGCACTATCGAGAGATACAAAGCCCGACTAGTTGCCAAAGGCTTTACTCAGACATATGGAGTAGATTACCAGGAGACGTTCGCTCCAGTAGCAAAAATGAACACAATCCGAGTGCTACTATCCGTTGCCACAAACCTCAACTGGGAACTATATCAAATGGATGTAAAAAACGCATTTCTCCAAGGAAATCTGGAAGAAGAAGTATATATGTCCCTACCTCCAGGACACGAGAAAGCAACACACCCATCTCTGGTATGTAGATTAAAGAAGGCTATCTACGGCCTGAAACAGTCACCAAGGGCATGGTATGGAAGATTAAGCCTATCTCTTTTAAAGATTAACTTCGTCAAAAGCACGGCGGACTCATCTATGTTTGTCAAACACACGAACAACTCCACTACCATCGTTTTAGTCTACGTAGATGACATTATCATCACCGGAAATAACCACAATGAAATATGGAGTGTTCAAAAATTTCTAAAGGGAGAGTTCGATATTAAAGATCTAGGAAAACTAAAGTACTTCCTAGGGATAGAAATAGCTCACTCGAAGAAGGGATTGTTTCTATCTCAAAGAAAATATATCTTAGACTTGTTAAAAGAAACAGGCATGATAGGGGCAAAACCTGCTAGCACACCAATGGAAACCAACATGAAAATAGGACTGAATGATAGCAAACCAATAACTGATATAGGCCAATATCAGAGATTAGTAGGAAAACTTATTTATCTAACGGTCACAAGACCAGATATCACTTTTGCAGTTAGCGTTATCAGTCAATTCATGCATGCACCCTGCACAAATCATCAGGCAGCCGCAGAAAGGATACTCAGATACCTTAAAGGAACTCCCGGCCAAGGGATATGGATGAAGAAAACCGGGGCAAACTCCGTTGCTGGATACACTGACGCTGACTGGGCAGGTAGTTACGACAGAAAATCTACAACTGGTTTTTGTGTCTTTGTAGGTGGGAACCTAGTGACCTGGAAGAGCAAGAAACAAACTGTTGTAGCAAGGTCAAGTGCGGAGGCAGAATACAGAGCCATGGCCTCCACTGCTAGCGAACTCACATGGATTAGACATCTCCTTCAAGACATGAAGGTTGAGATAAGAAAACCGATAGAGATGCACTGTGACAACCAAGCAGCACGTCATATTGCAATGAACCCCGTTTTTCATGAGAGAACCAAACATATTGAAGTGGACTGTCATTTCATAAGAGAGAAAGTACAGTCTGAAGAAATCACCATTCCCTTTGTATGTAGTGAAGACCAGCTAGCCGACATCTTCACCAAAGCCCTTGACAAAAATAACCTCCAAAGAATACTTGACAAGTTAGGTTCGATCAACCTATACGAACCCAACTTGAGGAGGAGTGTTGAAGAAGGAAAAGCTGCAGCCTCAGAAGAAAATCTTCATCATAGGCAAAAGAGGGAAGCAGAACAGAGAATTTCCCAAACACAGTGGGTGTCTAACCATTTCTGGTAAAAAACAATTTCAGGCTACAAGTAGGCATCCGTTGGATTCATAGGAGATCATAGGCAACCGTTAGAATCATTTGTATATATACATTATCCCTCATTGTAAACAAACATAATTTTTCCTTCAATAACAGATCAGAACCAGAAAGGTTCATCATCTCTGAAGCTCATCACTTTCCAAAGATCAGAACCAACAGGTTCATCATTTCTACATATCCAAAATGTCAGTGTGGGGATCCCATTTTCCTTATGTTCAATAAAACATATGAAAATACCAAACCTGTGTGATGGAAGAGTTTCTGCATTCAAATATCGCATATAGCTAACTGTACAACTGTCATAAGCGGTATGTTTCAGAACTACTAGTGAAAAGCCATTGGCATAAAGGAAAAGATGTGGTTAAAATATCATGGAGAGACGAAATGAAGTGATTGACGAAATGAAGTGTGCAACCACTTACTTCTATTATGAAGTTCCAAAATCGATAGTTTATTTCAGACCAATATCATTAGCTATTGTAATGGAAAATTTTGGCAAGATCAGAAGACAGAAACATGGTACATCATATCGTGAAACTCGATGTGACTATGTGAGTAACATGGAGTATGTCCTAGGTGATGACTAAGTTGCTCCCCTCCTTTAATGACTGCATTTATATCCTTCTCTTGGAGGGTGATGACTGAACTTAACTCGGTACAAACCTTTTGAGTTAATTGCAATAAAGAACACTGGCAGAAAACCTCTAAACAATTGTGGAGCATAGTTTAAACTGAAAACTGCAAGCTAGCTTCCGCTCTTCAAATGTGGAACTAGCTCCCTGCTGTAGCAAGTTTCCAAGTAATTGCACATGTACTACGTTCTTCTCAAGTTTCCAAGTAATTGCACAAGTACTACGTTCTTCTCAAGTTTCCAAGTAATTGCACAAGTACCATAAATTCGAAAACATAAAACCTTGATTATATGACCTAATACTGTAAGCAGGGGGGAAACCATGAGGTCTGTAAGCCTTGGAAAATTTTAGTTGCTTTTGCAAAATTACGGTAGTTATGTTTGACAAGGTAACGGAATTCAACTTCTAGTAAGCAAACAATTGTTTTATGGTAACTAGAATCCTATTCGGAGTAAGGAAATTTACATCCAGGCAGCAAGCATACATTGCTTGACTCGTGCGCAAGGTAGAGCGAAAAATAAAGACCAAAGAAAGGTAAAATCAGTTAAGATAGAAGTATTTGGAGACTCTAATTCTCTTCAGTTGATATCGCTACATCGGTAAGCAACTGGTTACTGGCCAAGCACCAAAATATATTTTCTTTTTCTTAATTCTTATTCCTATTTTCTACGGATAAAAAGAAAAGTCTTGTTCTTAATTTCTATCTTGCATGTGGAGTTAGCACAGTGCCTAATGAAATTGCTAGTTTCCTCATAAAAATCGCACCCTACAACTTTCTATTTTCTATTTCCGTTGCATTCAAACATGTACAGCTTATGAATTAAGCACACAATTTATATCTCTGAAATAGGATAATATCAACCAGATTTCATATCAAGACTAATCAGGTTAGATTGTTAACAGCATAATACCTGGTTTAACATCGGGGGCGTGCTTGAATTCCTGCAACTGCTTGAAGTTCATCCAAGGCTTTACCCAGACTTTAGCTTCATATACCTTCTTCCCACCACCATCAATAGCTTCCAGAGTAAGATGGTACATCTTACCTGCAACTACCTGTTCTTTGGCCTTCAACACCCTTGCAAACTCAAGAAGAACATTCTGCAAATTGTATCATAACTTTTGTAAATGGAAATAATCCGACAGAGAATTCCAAAACCACATAAATGAACATAAAAAATGAATTACAAATGGAAACCCAAATCCTATCCAAGTTAATTAAATATGAAACGTCGATGTTTTTCGATCAGTCAACCCCCCACCCCCCCACCCCCCGCAGAACCCAAAATAATTCGAACAAAACAGAAGCAAAAACACAGAGCATGGATTAATTAAACAGTCAGACCCGTATATTTATCGTAAGAGAGATAAAAACCCAAGAATTGAAGATAAATAGTAGAAAGAACTTAAATTCAGATAATTAAAAAAACATACCTCTTTCTTGTTGTGTTCTTGGACAGCGAAGCGAGCAAGGTTTTCGATCTCAGCGCTGTTTTGAGAGCCCTTGCAGTCGTGAACCCCTCCCAACTTCATCCTGATAAACTGGTCGTCACTGCAAATCCCCAAATGAGAAACACCGAGAAGAACCAGAAGACAGAGCAACACCCCAGCAGAGAACTTATTCACTTTCATAGTGGGTTTTCGGATTACTAGACTTCGGAATCTCTCTATTCTTAAGATAATTGAATGACAGTGGGTCTTGTGGAAGTTAGCGTGCGAAAGAGAAGAACTTTGATTGGTAGTTGTCTTGACTTAGATGCTAAGAAAAAGAAAAGATGGTTGAATCTTGGATTTTCAACCACAATTACACCCATATCAATGGGGTTAAGAGAACACCATGGGTAGGACAAAGAGCAGATCCAGACCGTTGGTTGTGATCAAAACAAATCAGAAATCTCATTTTTATCTTTTAAATTTTTTTAAATATAATTTAATTTGAGGTTTTCATATTTTTTATCATTTAATATAATTTAATAAAAAAATATTATTTTTATTTAATAATAATTTATTTATAAATAATTTATAAAATTAAATATCTTATAATATTATGCAAATATTCATAAAGAGATATTTGAGGTAATTTTTGGATGAGCATAATTCATATTATATAATATTATGTCATCAAAATTTAAAAATTCATATAAATGAATTGAGATAAATATTTTTACAAAATAAAAATTATCTCTTAATATGATAAAAACTAAAAAATTAACAAATTAAATATTATCTAAATATGATCAAAATAAAAATTATTTCTTAATTCTTGATCATGTTTAAAAAGTCTGATTTGATTGTACACATATAAACATTGATTATCTTAGAAAGTTAGTATGATTTTTCACCATTTTCAAATAGGGATTACATAGTTTTTTTTTCAAATAGAATTTAGGGATTCTGAAATTTTTTTGGGTTTTTTTAGTTTATTTTAATGTAAATTAGTTTAATTAGTTTTTTTAGTTATTAATATTTTTAATTTCAGTTTTAATATAATTAAAAAAATAGTTTAGATTTTAACAGAAGTTAACGGAAAGAGGTATAAATGATTAATTATTTATTTTATGTGTATTTGATGCTAAAGAAATTATTTAAAGATATAAATTAGTGAAAGTCAAAATTTAAGAGTGTAAATTAAATTTTTCCATAATTTTATTATCAAATTTTATCAAATTGATAAAATAAAACTTTAGGAGCAAATTGACAATCAATATAAATTTGTTGGTCGAAAATAGATTTACCAAAAGTTTGGATTGGGCGAACTTTATAACGTGCAACCGAAGCTACGGTGGCGCGGGCGCCACATTGCGCTGTCGCACACCGTCCACCGTTAAGCAGCTTTGTCATCCCCATTTCTCTACCTTCGGCTTTTTCAAATCCCTCACCCTGTGGGAGACCGGAGATGGGGCTTGAAATTGTGGAGCCAAACACATGCATTAGAGGTTGCTGCTCCAGCAAATCTATCCCTCTTCACCTCCCTCCTTCCTCTTATACTCTCCTCTCTCCTATTGCCAGAGGTAGAATTCTCTTTCCAAATTGATCCCATCACTATATTTCTGCTGGGGTATCATCTTGAACCAGAATGATGTTCGTTTTCTCAATTATGATTAAACAGGGGGTGAGAGTGTCGTCTACGAAGGGAGATTGAATGATAAAAAAGTCGCTGTGAAAAAACCCATACTCTCTACTTCTGAGGACCTGGACAAGTTCCACAAGGAGTTGCAGTTGCTATGGTTACTCCCTCCCTCCCTCCTTCCCTCTCTCTCGAGACCATATTTGTTTATATGTAGTTCATGGCGTTCATGATTTCGTAAAATGAATGATGGGTTTGAGAAATTTATCTGATTTTTCCGGTTGTTGTTCTTTGACTATGTAGTAAATTAGATCACCCGGGAATAGCGACATTGGTTGCAGCGCATGCGAAGCCACCCAATTACATGTTTTTCTTTGAGTTCTTCGAATCTCCAAATCTCGCGGAAAAGTTACATGTGGAGGAATGGAGTCCAAGCATCAATCAGGCGCTCATGATCACTGTCCAGTTAGGTACAACTTTGCTATCTTAGCTCCTCTTTCTTTTTCCCCCCTTGTTTTTCTTGAAAGAAAATTGGGGCTGTACATTTGGACGAATTTCATTTGGCGGTCACTAATCTTGTAGTATAAATGCTTCTCTCTGCTTCGGTTATGTTAGAAAGGCTCGTTGATATCAGGCTTACCGTCAGAAGTGCATATTTGTAATACCATTTTTTTTTCTGTTTTCCAGCGAAGGCTTTGCAGTATCTGCATAATCTGGGGATTGTACATAGGGATGTGAAACCAGCAAATACTCTTGTAAGGTCTTTCAAAATTTTCGTCTTCCTGATGCTCTACTCTCTGTGTTATCAGCATGTCCTGATTGTATTCATGCTCCCACCTTGATTTTACGTTTGGTATACTATTATCAAAACTTACATGGCTTCGTCATGCAGCTGGACAGATATCTATCTCCACACCTCGCAGACTTTGGTTTGGCAGAATACAAGAAAGAGCTTAAAGGAGTGTCTCTTGAAAATTGGAGGTCGTTGGGAAAGCCAACAGGCGGGTTTCATAAGAAAAATATGGTCGGTACACTAATATATATGGCTCCTGAGATATTAAAGAAGGAGATACATACCGAAAAATCGGATGTCTACAGTTTTGGTATATCAATCAAGTAAGAAGTTTAGACTTCTAGGTATTCTGTATAGCTATAATTCTAGAGCAACTTGTGTTCAAAGTTATTTATTAACACGCATTTCTTTGATCCTATTGCAGTGAACTTCTTACTGGTGTTGTTCCATATACTGATCTCCGCGCAGAAACCCAGGTTAGCTTGTGCCTTGTGTTTATTTCATAGTCTGTTACGGTTGTTAATAAACTATAATTCACTTTAATAAGATGGATTGGTGCATTAATTCGTGTTTCTTAAGACAAAGATATTTATTTAAAGATTGGTATTGTCAAGTGCTCATAACTGGGTTTCTCCGACATCATTAGGAGAAGTTTAGATTATTTATTCATCCTTGGAAGTTGGACCTACAATTTCCAGTTGTGGTACTCTGATTAGTTGGATTTGAAACGTAGTTTAATGGTTAAAAAATATTCTGCAGTGAAACCAACTCACTTCTATACTATGTATCTATGGATATGGATCTTGCTTTATTGATCTCCAATAAGTCCCAAAACTGAAAAATTCAAATTGGCAACTGTTACTTAAACATAATGTGGTGAGTTATGAGTAGTATTTGTTGTTCATGGCTTGCTTTAGTTTCACAATTTTTTTATTGGAAAGTTCTCAATTTCCTAAGTGCATTGGATTCATTTTTGTCATTGTGAAAGAAACTACTAGTATCACTACTCCTATCTGAATTGAGTTTTATAGTTGCTGAAAGAATAGTTATGAAAGGAGTGGCCATTGTCCATCCAAATGGAGGGTCTCCCAGGTTCTACTGGAATACATAAAGGCAGTAGCCTCTATCATAAAAATCCATTTAGATCAGTAATACAGAGAACTGATTGATTAATAAAATCCACTTGTGTGTTAGTAGGCAGTTGGTAATTTATCCATCTGTCAGTTTAGAAGTCAACTGTTTTCTATTTCTAATTAGTTAATCCAAAATTGTTGATAATAACAATGTGAAAATCCCCACATTGTTTTAATGAAATATTGAATTCTCTCCGATAAAAAAATGAAAAGGTGAATTCCCAGTCCAGTGAAGTGGATATGGAAGGTTATCTGCAAGCCTTAGTCTGACATATTTTATCTTAATTTGGATTAGGTATATCACAGTGAATGATTCAACTCTTCAAGTTTGCTAGTATGAAAACAGCAGTGGCTTATTGATGTAATTTGCATATTCTGGGCAGGCCCACACTGTACTAGAAATGAACTATACTGAACAGCAACTTACAGCTGCTGTGGTTTCTGATGGACTGCGGCCTGTTCTTGCTGATTCCAAGTTTGGTGTGCCACCAAGTTTGTTATCACTCATTCAAAGATGCTGGGATCCAAACCCTGAAATTAGACCGTCTTTTGATGAAATAGTTATGGACCTGGATTCAATTCTGAAACTTACAGATGAATCTACTTTTGTCGAACCTCCTAATTCACATGGTAATCAACTTGGTGATGATCATGACAGTTCTCGAAGTTATCACGAGAGTATTAACTGGTCAACTGAAGGGGAATATTTGTCCAAAAGAGATTCTTCTGCAGCTAGGCCAGGTGTGAAAATCTTGCTTGAGTCCTTTACAGATCCTTTGGAATACCGTCCAGTACTTTCTTGGGGATCCTTCGCAACCTGCGGGAGAAGGGAGAGCATGGAGGATGCACATTTTCTTATGCCTTGTTTTTCCGATGAACAGGATCTTCATATCTTTGGTATCTTTGATGGTCATAGAGGTTAGCAATGGTAGTTTACTCTTGCTATTATATGCTGATTTGGACAAAATTCAACAAAAAAGCAATATTACTTGACTGCCAGTGCTCGCTATGTCGCGACTTTGGTGACTAAGAGATCCTTGCTGCAAACTTTATTGGGCATTTGTGCTAAGAATCATTTTGATTACTAGTGATATGGGAAAAGTTAAAGACACTTATTAAAAAATTTCCTTTTATCCATTTGTTTCTTGAAGAAAGAAATATAAAATCTAACGAATTTACAAGCCTGTCTTATGTAGACTACATAGCTCAAGCTAACATCTGGAAAATATTTACTAAAAACAGAGTTAAAAAGTAAACTTTGATTGATATTTTCTTTCCTCTCTCCTTCCTATCGAATCAACTTCCTCTACCTGGTAATCTGAGTTAGAACCAACTTTATCTTGAGTAGCATTCCAAAAGCAAAGAAAATCCTCCTCGGGAATGAGTAACGTGACTTATTAATTTTGCTTACTTTTTATTGTGATTTAATGTTACTGTAATCATACAGGTTCAGCAGCTGCCGAGTTTTCAGCTCGAGCCTTGCCTGGATTCTTGGAGACCTCCTTTCCCATCAGCAGGTTCCCATACATTTTCTCTCATCACCTGTTAATCTATCAACCTTTGCTTTTAACTTTTAACATATTTTGGCATTTATCTGCAGTCCTGCTAATGCATTATCAGATGCATTCATTAAGACAGATGCTGCTTTTAGAGATCAACTTGATTCATATCGAAAGTCCAAGGGAGTAATTCAGAAAGACTGGCATCCTGGTTGCACAGCTGTCACTGCTCTTTTAATCAGAAACAAGCTTTTTGTTGCCAATGCTGGTGATTGCAGGACAATATTGTGTCGGGCAGGGCGCGCTATTGTTTTAAGTAAGGTAGGTTGCCTTTATTTTTATTTTTCTTCAAAGAATAAAATAGGCCTGAATGTCATTGTTATGATCATACTGTTTTTCTTCCTAGACCATATTAAAGTTTCATTGATCATTATGATAAGAATATTCACGTTGCAAGCTTTTTTGCGTCAGGATCACGTTGCCAGCTGTGTCGAGGAGAGAGAGCGTGTACTTGGGGCTGGTGGAGAAGTCAAATGGCAAGTTGATACATGGAGGGTTGGTCCTGCTGCTCTTCAGGTTTAAAACTTCTACACTGATTACTATAATGAATTGATAAACTTAATTATAGTTGGAGTTAGTTTCTAAAAGTACATTTATGAAGAAAGCAGATGTCAAAAAATTTATTCATCTACCTCTGGTCATTGGTATATCCCCCTCTTTCTTGGACATCTGTTGTGTAATGGTTGATAAGAATCCATTAGGGACCTTTGTTTATGATTACTGCACAGAGTTAATTTATGATTGCTAAGTAAGTAAATCCATTGGGGACCCTTCTTTTTAGGATAATTACATATGCGAATTCCCAAAATTCTTTTCATTTTCAGTTAGTAATGAGCTTATTTGTCTTGCAACTATACGGTGTCAAGGCAGTCAGGCACTCAAGTAAGCAATAAAAATATGTTGTAAACGCTAGATATTTCTTGTAGTTTGCTTAAACTCAGTCAACATGGATTTCATTAATTCTACATATTAACAGGTTACTCGTTCAATTGGTGATGATGATCTGAAACCTGCTGTAACTGCAGAACCTGAGATAACTGAAACTATTTTATCTGCAGAAGATAAATACTTGGTAAGGCTTGTTTTGTGGTAAAAGGCATTGCAATTCTTATGCAGTCAGATATTGTGATTGGATGTTAACTAGATCCCTTATTAGTATAGTTTTAAAATGAAATAAGAAAATGGTCATTATAACTTGACATTGATGGGCAACTACAAATCTCTCTCTCTCTCTCTCTCTCTCTCTCTCTCTGCGCTGTGGCTGAGCGTCCACACTGGGTGCCGGTGGACAGAAATGGCCTTGTACCTCACTCTCGTCTTCAATGGGGTCTCTCTCTCTAATTAAATTCTTGAAGGTTATGTTTGTTGGCATATTGGAAACTACGAGGGAAAAGAAAGGAAAATATTAATTTTTTCATTTTTTTTGTTGAGTCTTTGGAATATAGAAAGGAAACTAGTGATAAATATGGAATGAACGTGGTTTCTTATCAGGTTATGGCTAGTGATGGATTATGGGATGTTTTGAGCAACTCTGAGGTGGTTAGCATAATCAGAGACACCGTAAAGGAGCCGGGGATGTGTTCGAAGAGACTGGCGACAGAAGCAGTAGAACGTGGTGGCAAAGATAACGTCACGGTAATTGTCGTATTCCTACGCCCGGTGAGCACAGCAGAGAGAATATACTAGTGTTGAATCAATTCGTTACTTGTTGTTCAAGTTGTGCTCCATAAATTATGTTGAAGAAATAAATAAAAACACATTCTTTAAGATGTTTATGAAGATGTGAATCTGATTTTTTGTTGTTTTCTTGGGGATGTATTTAGTTCTTGTCATTTGTATGTTTTTGATTTCAAATGTTGTATCTTCCTGCCTTGTCTGGTTGATTAAGATATATATATATAGTGATATTGTATTTTGATTGTTTTCTATTCATCTCTATACAATAATGTTTTTGTATGCTTTTTTGTTAATTTAGATTTTTTTTGTATGAAATCACTGATTCAAAAATGTTTTCCAGAGTATTTTGTAAATCACCAACTAAATAGCCTTTTTAGGTTGAGAGGCTTCAAAGCTAGCACTCTTGACAACCTTGATATCAACTAATATTTGATTTAACATTCATCTGAGCAAGGCTTGAAGCTCCACTTGGAAGTACCTTCAAACCAGCCAACAAGGGAAGCAAGATTTAGCTAAAGAATCACAATGGACATTATTCAATTGTGGTCTCTTGATTCAGATTTGAATGACTAATATATTTAAAATGAAAATAAAAAAAAAGTAAATTATTTTTTTTTTTTAAATAGAATAGATTTTAACCGTTCATTTTTTAATCTAACGAGCAAGACTGGCGGTCATATTATGATCATCAATCTCTATCATTTCTCCACAATGAGAGCTAAAAAATCACATTGGTTGCTATCACTCTTGTTAAACATTTATATATATTATATACATAAAACTACTTATATAATAGACATTAAAGAGTAAAACTAAGGTGTTGAGACTATGCTTAGTAAATTAACTCTACAAGTTTTGTCAAATTGGGAATAGGGTTGCACTTCGAAACATCATCTTTAGATGAGAGAGGTGATTACTACTTATCTCGTGGACTTTGTCATTGACCATAGAATATTAACTCTTTTATAAGAATGACACACATCAATTTGAATATGAAAGATGCACATCTTAATGTAAGAAAATGAATGATATTATATAATAATAATAATAATAATAATAATAATAATAATAATAATAATAATAATCTATTACACAGTAAACATACAGAATACAGAGAAATAAGATTACAAAGAAAAACTTAGACCGAGATTTGCAGATGGTGCAATGGGCTAAAACAGTATTGTCTCTGCAAATAGTGCTCACAAAACGTCTGTTTTCAAGATACAACGGTCTCTTGGAGGAAGTAAGCAGCATAACAATACTCTCTCCTTCAAAGACCAGAAAGTGTTTATGTTTCAGATATATGCTCTTAATGAATTGAAAATTTCAACCCCTTCGACTGCCTACGAAAATGACTTAAATAAAAGTCATTGTGAATGTCTAAACAGTCACAAATATTGTACTTCTAATTGTCCAAAACAGTCACAAGCAGCAGTTATAAATCTATCTATATAGTACCTCTTGAAAGGTACTACCATGAAACTCTTTTAAACACCTCTTGAAATTATTTGTAAAACGAAATAAAAAAAAAATAGAACGATCGAGGCAAATCAATCACAATGCCTCATCAAAGACCTTTAAATATACTTATGACAAGGTTTAGGTTTAAACCTATGACCTTAAGGTTCCACCCAAAATTTTAACACTAAGTTATTACATAACATATGCCCCTTGACAACGTAACAAATATAACACTTAATAGTTAATACATCTAATTCATAATTCGTATAATAACGTCAACACAAAATCAATTTAGTAATTGTCGTTGAACTTTTTATAGGGAGAAGATGAACTTTTTACAGGGAATTAATTTAGATGACAAAGTTTCAAGATTCATTCCTTTCTATTATCAACCCCTCTTTCGATATATGGTAATACACTAGTACACACACACACACACACACATATATATATATATATANATATATATATATATATATATATATATTAGCCTACTTCTTGATTTATATGTCAACAAATAACAAAGATGGATGAAGCAAACTACATATTTAGCTTATTATGATTCACAAAGAGCAAGTAAAGAGTCACATATAGTATCCATGATGTGCTCCCTTTCTAGCTGGCGTACTGAAACTTCCTCTAACAACTCCATAAATGCCGTTGCCATCATCGTCGTTATCAATTTCAATTTCGTCTTTGTTGCTTTCTTCACCATCTTCATCTCCAGATTGATCTCGATCGCTATTGTCATTTCCGTTGCCTAATGCTTCATCTTTTTCTTCATCCCCATCGTCTCCGCCCCGAACATGTTTATCCTAAACGATTTTCTCATCCTTTACTTTGGTAGGAGTTACATCTGTTGTGAGATTATAATTCATGACTAGTTTTTCTCTCTTTTCCTCCTTTATAACTAACCTTTTAGCATCTACTAATTCAATGGACCAGAAGAATAACAACTTGGACAAGGTGGCAACCAAAATCAAGAGTGATGACAACTTCATTTTTCATCAACTAATTAGGTAATTTTAAAGCTTATTGAATATGACAAAGGATGTGTGGATTGTACATGAATTCATAGTAAAGGTTTATTGATTATATTAGTGTTAATGGGAACTTAATCAATTGGAGTTAGGCACAAATATTAACTGTGGTTTTAGTGGAATGGGCACTAGTTTGTTGGCCATGATGAGTGTATCTAAGTAATTTAAATCTTGTGTTTTTCTTGTGAAGAAATGGATATTTGTAAATATCCAAAACTTAAATTATATATTATGTGTGTGACTAAACATTTCTTATTTAAATTGTATAATACATTTTATCTTATTATAGTGCCTATATAAATAAAAATGAGTGCCAAAACTACTCATCAGTATCTTTTTATATGGATGCCTAATTAAACACTTAACTCATGGAATGTTGGAGAAAATGGTAGTTTGACAAGGTTGAACTCATCTAATGTATCCATACTCTGATATCAGTGGGACCGAGTTCAAACACTTTATATATATTATGGAAAGCAATGTGAGATGACATGTTATCAAAACCATTAGATAATGAAAGAGAAAGTTGTTTCAAAACTTACCCACTTGAATAGATAAGAAATTTGAACAAGAGCTTATCACGCCACCAGTAGTCGGCTCGGCATGGTACAATATGGTACGGGGTTGATCTTAGAGTATTGATAAATTTCTTATAATTTCTTAAAAGATATTATGTTTGGCTTATACCTCTTCGATCATAATATTACCAAAAGTAACCAAAGGTTGGTTCGAATGGCCTCGAGCCAACCTATATATAGTGGTTACTTGTTGTAATAACATATACAACACATTCTTCCTACATATTATCATGCATTCTCTTGCATTTGGGTTTGTTGTGTGCGATTACAAGACAAAATTACGTTCACCAATTCTTATCAATTGGAGTGCTACTTTTATAAGAACGAAAGATCCGTCATATCCTAGAAGATGATTACTCAACATCTTAAGCACTTGTGAGTGGGTAAATTCATCTTAAGGAGACAGTTTTCACATTGGGTACGGATCATCATTATATTTGACTAACTATAAAATCTGAGTTTTTTATCTGTCTATGCATGCAGGTTATAACAATCTTAAGTCGAAATTATAATAAATCTGAATGCAATTTCTATCGGCTTAAATTCAATCCTGTAATTTTAGGAAATTTGTAGTTTAAATCTGCAAGTTGATTCTGTATGTGGGAATTCAAAATGTAATTTTTAGTCATAGATTTAATACATAGTCTAAATCTTTTCTATACGTGGTTGTTGCATAGTCATTAGGGTATTTGATTTTGTATACTTTTTCACTACATAGTTTATAGCTTTGGAATTGTTTATAATTGTGCTTTGCATGTGAGTTATATTATAAGTGTTGGTTATATATACTCTATTTTCACAGTGTGTTATGGCTGCTTCTACAATTTTTTCCTTGTAACTTTTGGAAAATTTCCCATATTTACAGTTACAAAATTTGAAGATTGCCTCGGTTCAGTATTGTTCTTATAGTCTTTTTGCTGGATTTCGCATATTTACTGCTTAATTACAGTTTCTTGCAAATTGGACTTAGTTAAGCACTGAATTTAGTATTTGTATCCTACATTTATTTAGTTGTGATTTTTCTCTTACAAAAATAATATTGAATTTTCTGCTCATGATCTACGTCATTTGAAAACAAACTTAGGGGTCGTTTTGGTATAAGACAGTGAGTAAATGATTTTCAGAGATTGATGGAATATCATTGTGGGTTAAGCATATGCCCAAAAAGTTAAGATTACTTTATTTGTTAACATTTAGGAATATTTTGATTTAATGGTAATGATATTAGATTATTTTGTTTGTTTTGATGGAATAGACAGGGATGTTATAAATATGGGTTTAAACAGATATGTGTTCTAAATGAAAGCCAATGATTTTAATATTTAATTAAAAAATATGACTTAATTAAGTTAGTTTACCAAAAATTTAGTCAATTTAATTTAAACATATTAAGAGTTAACTTTCTGTTAAGTTAGTTTATATTATTTTACACGTGTCATTTTATTATTGGCCTTGTATTTGTTATATATATTCTTTAGCTCAGCTTGTAAAGTTATTCGAAGTAATATGAAAATCATTTTACCATTTTCAACTGTCTAGATCCTCAATATAGTATCAGAGTACGTCCGTGCTTCAATCACTGCTTGTTCTTGATCGATCACCTAATTGATTTTTGCTTCGATTTTTCTACTTTGATTCTTCCTTAAGCTTCATTGTTTATGTCTGTATAAACTTAGCTCCGTTAATGGCGACTGAAGCCGTTAATACTTCAACACAACTGACTGGCCCTTCAATGAACAATTCTACCATTGAAGATGCTTCGAGATCCTTATTTCTTGCATCATTCTGACAGCCTAACATCATTCTTGTTTCACAACCTCTTACTGGTGAAAACTACAATTCTTGGAACCGAGCTATGATGATAGCTTTATCTGTGAAGAATAAGCTAGGTTTTATTGATGATTCTATTCCTAAACCATCAAGTACTGATTCTCTCATTAATTCATGGATACGCAGTAATAATATTGTCATATCCTGGATCTTTAACTCTGGTTCAAAAGAAATTTCTGCATCTATCATTTTTTCTTCATCTGCCTATGAGATTTGGAATGATCTTAGAGAAAGGTTTTAGCAAAGAAATGGACCTCACATTTTTCAACTTAGGCGTGATTTATTGAATCATACACCAAAGTAACTTTCTGTAGGTGCTTATTTCACTACCTTAAAGGCTATCTGGGAAGAACTTAGCAACTATAGGCCATTATGTTAGGGGTGAAAATTTTGGTACCGAACCAACCGAACTGAATAGTACCGAACCAAAAAATGTTCGATTCAATCGGTTATTTAATATACCTCAGTTCGGTTGGTTCAACATTTCTATCAAACCAAACTTTCAATTCGATTTGAAAGAATATCCATATGCAAAATGACGTCGTTTTATACCCTAATGTTGTTTATCTCATATACTCTTCTATACAGCGTCGTTTTGAGTCTTTAACCCCATATATACCCGAACAGGTGAGCCGAACCGACCCGAACAATAACTCACAGTTCGATTCGATTCATATATAACTCACAGCTCGATTCGGTTCGGGTAGGGACGAAACCATGACTTTCGGTTCGGTTTGGATTTTGCTCAAATAACCGACCGAAATTGAACTATGAATACTCCTACATTGTGTACTTGTGGAAAGTGCACTTGTGGTGGTAACCAAAAACTTGCATAACATTATAATATGAAGTATGTAATGTCTTTCCTCATGGGTTTGAATGACAGTTTTTCTCAAGTTAGAGGGCAAGTTCTCCTTATGGATCCTATACCTCTTATTAACAAGGTATTTGCCTTGATCTCTCAATAAGAACACCAAAGAAAGATCCAAGAAAATTCTGGACTATGTAACCATGAACCTAACTTAGCCTTTGTTTTCAAAATAAACTCTTCTAGATTTGGTGGTAATCATTCATCCAACAAATCTAACCAAAGGAAAGACAGGCCTCTTTGCACGCATTGTAATTTTTCTGAACATATTGTTGATAAATGTTATAAGCTTCATGGATATCCACCTGATTACAAGGCTAGACAAAAGGCCAATTCTTCTATTAACTGAAACACCAGTTCTGCAATATCTCAAGTAGCAAATCAAGTTTCTGGACTTGATTTTTCTTCTGGAAATGGTAACACCAATGCTCAATCTCCTACTTCTGCAACAAACAGTCAGAATTCAAACAATCTGCTTAGTTTTGTTCAGACGCCCAATACAACACAATACTTTCACTTATTGACAATGCTGAAAAGTCATTTAAGTGAAGTTAAGAATGAGACAGACATTCATGCGTCTACCAATCAGATAACATGTACTTGCTCTTTGATATTTGTTAGTCAAGCATTTTACTCTTCAAGGTTCTGGATAGTTGATTCTGGTGCAACCTGTCATATTTGCTTCAATCAACACATTTTTCTGTCCATGAAAAAAGTTCAGGATGCTTATGTCATCTTACCTAATCAAACTAGGATATATGTGCAATTTATTGAAACTGTGAGGCTGTCTTCTACACCGATTTTGATATATATTCTATATGTTCCTCAGTTCAAGTTCAATATGTTATGTGTGAGTGCTATGACCAAGTTTTTTGCGTTGGATGTTCATTTTATCATTTATTACTGCATTATCCAGGATCTTGTCAGCCTGAAGATGATTAGCAAGGGTGACAGAGTTGATGGTCTCTATGTCATTGATTCCACATTTTTTTGTTCTAGCCAATTTCAAGATTACAATTGACCAATTATGCAATTTGACTTCTACTGTAGTTAATAATGTGAATACTCAAATATGGCATCACAAAATAGGTGTCTTGTCTGCTAAGAGACTTAGTTTGTTACAAGATATTTTGAATCTAGATAAGCATGATTTGACGTATACTTATATTGTTTGTCCTCTAGCTAAACAAAGACCATTAACTTTTTCATCTAACAAGCATATGTCTGCTAAAGCATTTTATTTGATACACTGTGATACATAGGGTCCCTTCAGCACAACCACTCACAATGGGTTCAGGTATTCTCTCACCTTGTTGGATGATTCAACTAGGTTTACTTGGACTTTTCTGATGAAGCATAAGTCTGAAGCTAGCAGTCTCATTCCAAGGTTTTTAAAACTCATTGAAACTCAATTCAATAATGTTATCAAACAATTCAGATCTGATAATGCTCCAGAATTACAGTTTACTGGGTTTTTTCAATTCTAAAGGTGTATTGCATCAGTTCACTTTTTGGAGTGTCCTCAACAAAGTTCTGTGGTAGAAAGGAAGCATCAACATCTTCTCAATACGGCTTGTGCATTGCACTTTCAGTATCAAGTACCTCTCAAGTTTTGGGGTGAGTGTTTACTTACTGTAACTTACTTCATCAATAGGACACCATCTCCTTTGTTGTCAAATAAAACTCATTTTACATTACTGGATAACAGACTTGCTGATTACAATTTCTTAAGAGGTTTTGGTAGTCTTTGCTTTGCATCTATCATTCCCTCTCATAGAACAAAATTTTCTCCAAAAGCTAGAACTTGTGTTTATGGGGTATTCTTCAGGAGTTAAAGGATACAGACTTTATGACATTGTTTCCAAACAATTTTTCCTTTCTAGAGATTTTTCCATGAAACTGTGTTTCCTTTTTTCCACTATCCCCATTCTTCTTCTCCTATTGACTCATTTCCTGATCTTATTTTGGCTAAACCACCTAATACATCCTTTTCTGACCTTCCTTCTTCATCAGATTCTCCTCTCCAGAATCTTAATCTTGTCGTAGATACTCCTACTAATTCAGATCCTCCTATCACTAATGAGGATCAACCTCAACCACCTATTATTAGGAGATCTACCAGGTAAAACAATTCATTCCCAAATTCACCTTGTTTTAGTTTTCTTATTACACAAACCAATACAATTTTGTCTAATTTATATTAAAAAAAATTTCCCTTCACCACATCACACGACACGTCACACACATATTCACCCACCCACCTCACATCACTCCACCATCCACCTCTCCCTATCTCTCTCTCTCTCTATCTATCTATCTATCTATCTATCTCTCTATCTATCTATCTATCTATCTATCTATCTATCATCTCTCTTTCTCTCTCCCCTCCCTCTCTCTCTGATCCATAGCTATATAGTAGGGGAAGTTTTGCCATCCACACTAAAACAGAGTCTGTAACATAGGAGGGGAAAGATGGGAGGAAGGGATAGATGGGTTCCTAAATACACCCACACACCCCAAAGAGAGCAAAAATCAATCTAACTCGAAAGCTGAAAGTATAAGATTACCAAACCCCAAATCTAACAATCAATCTAAAAATGAGATTATGAGAGTCTGGTCTTTATTAGATTGAGAGTGAGAGAGAGAGAGAACTTACCATGTCTGCCTGGAATGAACATACCCATCAATTTAGAAGGGCATGAAGATACCCTCCATTGAGGGTATCTTAGCATTACCGAAATGTTGTACCCTTGAAAAAAAAAAAGTAAAACAAACAAGGGTATATTCTATACCCCTCACATTCATGGTATTTCCCTTAGAATACCCACATACCAAACAGGCCCTTAGTTCTTTATTTTTTGTTTAGCACTATTTTTATACTTTTCATCGCTTGAATTGTTTTTAAAGAAAATCTTTTAAATTCTACTACTTTACTGCATATTGGGTTTCGTGAGTCTGGTACTGTTTTTCTCAAGTTTTTGTTTGCAAATATAAAGTATTCACGGTTCTGATAAGTTATTTAACTTGTGTGTTTCATATAATATTCTAAAAAAAATTATTCTTTTATCGTAACAGAAATGGCTGCATCTAGTAATCCTATTTCTATCCTTATCATAGGGAAAACCAGAAAAAATCAATGGTGTAGATTTTAAAGGATGACAACCGAAAATGTTATTTTGTCACCACTTTGAATTTGGCCAAGTTTCTCATTGAAGTGGCTCGCTCATGTACTTAAAGAAGGAGAAACTAATAAAGAGAAAGTTGCCGATGTGGATGCTTGGAAGCATTTGGACTTTCTCTGTAAAAATTATATACTCAACGATAATAACACACTGTATAATTTCTAAAGTGCGGTAAAGTCGGCTAAAGAACTTTGGGAGTCTTTGGACAAGAAGTATAAAATCGAAGATACCAGTGCAAAGAAATATACTGTAGGCCGGCTTTTAGAATATAACATGATCGATTCAAAAACTGTAATTAGCCAAGTTAAAGAGCTTCAAGTCATTTTGCATGAGATACATGCTGAGAAAATGTATCTTAGCGAATCCTTTCAAGTAGCAGCGATAATTGAAAAATTACCGTCGTCTTGGAAAGCTTTCAAAAATTATCTCAAGCACAAACATAAATAAATGAAACTTGAAGATTTAATAGTCCATTTGAGGATTGAAGAAGACAATCGAAAGTATGAAAATAAAAGTAGGATCCACCTCGTGGTATCTAAAGCTAACATAGTAAAGGATGGACAAAGACCAAACAAAAAGAGAAAGATGTCGAGTGTTGGTCCAAGTCAAGGACACAACAATGGAAAGAAGTTCAAAGGCAAGTGCTACAACTATGGAAGACAAGGACATCGCTCGAAGGAGTGTCGAAAGCCTAAGAATGTCAAGAAAAATAATGCTCAAGTCAATGTTACTAAAATTGACAATATTTCGAATGGCATATCTGACATTGACCTTTTTGCTATGGTTTTTTAATGCAATTTTATTGCAAATACTAAAGAATGGTGGGTATACACTAGAGCTACTC
>QANY01008879.1:0-14980 GCA_003255025.1 Datisca glomerata | reverse complement strand
AACTCCTTCGCAAATTGTGAATAGATGTAACACCATTAGTATAGAAAATTGTGAATGGATGTTAACACCATTAAGATAGAAAATCTGGTTCCTTTCTAGTATAACTAAGGCACGAACAGTCAAAATTTAATTAGGACAAAACTTGGACGAAGATTATAAGAGAAATTTTCAATGGACTTCCTTTTAGGGCTCCATCGGCTAGGAGAATTATGTGACGATTGTGTGCCTCTCGTTAATGATTTTAATGTCCATAATATAGACTATAGATGTCAGTTTTCAAAATTGAGAGATCAAAATAAAATGCAACACTCTATATGATTAAGGCCAACGCACATATCTTACATTCATGTGTATATATAATATATATATATATTACTTGACTATATAGATTAATCCATCTTATTAAATTATGTGTTCGTCTCACATCTTATCTTTAATTGATTATAATTTATAACCCACGTAATCTAACACTTATATCACAAATAATTTTTTATTTTAATAGTTAAAATGTAAAACACACATCATTAGTCAATCTCAGAGTATAAATTTTTTTGGCTAATTTAGTTCCTATACATTTAAACTGATAAAGTATGCCATTGAAATTCTAAAACTTACAACTTTGAGAGAGAAAAAACCATTTCAATGACCCCAGATAAACTATTTATTACAAGATTCTTGGAGAAGATTGAGTTAGTGAATTTCCATTTACATTGGAGTTATTACTAATACATAGGATAACTCGATACTTTAATTTTATAAGACAAATCAAGTTCAGTTTGCAAAAAAAAAAAAAGATAAACTTACAAATGAAAAATATGTTGAACTACAAAAAACAGGAACTGATATATTTAAATTATTATAGTTGTGCAACATTATAGGTTAATTGAGCTACGATTCAACTACATGACTAAGTTGTCAAAAAATCCTAGGAATGTGACTGTTAAAACCAGCATTCTTAGCATCAAAGAGGTGGGTAGAAAAGGAGGGGAAGCTTTTTGTTTATGGTTCTCATATAGTAGGATCTTCTGAAACTACAAAAGTTTTTTGTTAGAATGAGATTTCAACTCAACACCTTGTAAGATTTTGAGAAGAGTTGCTATTTAAAGATTACATCAACATAAGATATAATAAGTTGTCTCATTAAATAAATTTTGATTCTATGCATTTCTATAATTATTGGACTTTTTTTATTAGTTTCGACTCTAAACTTTTGAGCTCTGTTATTTAACGGAATAAGAGCACATGTAAGATATTTACTGATAGCAAGTGGTCAAATGACTTTGTTCTTGTAAACTAAAATGNCAATTATATTATTTAAAAAAATATTTGATGTGCAATTTTAACTATGTTTTGGTGTGTTTAGCATATGTTAAATTTTTTTGTAAATTTGTGTGAATAACAAGAAGTTGCTTAAATGTTCTTTCAATTATATTATGCAAAAAAATATTTGATGTGCAATTTTAACATTAATTTTAATTATATCTAATTAGTAGTTAATTAAATTAAGAATGCAAACTAAAACTTAAATAAACTTGATTTTAACTAAATCAATCAGATCATTATATAATTTTAAATAATGTTACGTTACTACTATAATAATATGCATACTTATTATCTCTGGTTATACAAGGGTAATGTGTTTTTATACCCATTCTCTTTGACAATATATATATATAGATAAGGGTAACGAAGTAATTCTATTTGCTATCATAATTGTTGTTGCATTATAATTTAAGATTGCACTTATTTTTTTGTTGGAGCTCAATTGACTCAATAGGTTGTAAATTAAGATTGCATATAAACTAAAAAATACTTAGAATTCATCAATTTTATCATCAAATAAAACCGAATCATCAATTTTATCATCAAACAAAACCGATTCTTCAATTGAATAATCAAAACTAAAGTTCATCAATTTAACATTTGAATATAACTGAAATTCATCAATTTTATAATTAAATGGAATTGAAATTCATCAAGCTTAGAATCAAGCCAAACTGGTTTGTCGATATTATAATCAAATGACCAAACTATAGTTCATTAATTTTACAATCGAACTAAATTGGATCGTCAATTTCATAATAGAATAATCATACAACTGAAATAACTTAATCATCAATTTTATAATCGAATAACCAAATTAAAATTCATCAATTTTATTAGGTTTATGAAAAATAAAAATAAAATTAATCAATTCTAACTATTTATGATGGATATTATTGTCTAACATTTCAATTTAAAGAGAATAATTTTAACTAAACCATTGATCTCTATTGTAATAGTTTAGTGAAGAGAGCGAGGTGAATAATGAAAATAGAACTATTCTAAATAAAAAAAATGAAAAATAAAGAATAATATTTTAGTTTCAAAAAAATATATTAGATGAGTATACATTGAATATTTATTGGGTACTCATATCTTAGTGGATATTTATTATCCAGACACACCCATATAATTTAACATGTCTTAATGGATATTTATTATCCAGTCTCACCCATATAATTTAACATGGATATAAATAATAAAAATTTAACACAAATATTTAATGAGTAAATTTTTATTCAACTCAAACTGTCCATTGACATTCTAAGAATCATCTAGTATTTAAATAAAAAAAGAAACACTTTGTCAAATTAGAAGAAGAAAGGAAGTCAAATGAAATTTGGCCAATTGTTTGTTTTTTCAATGACAATGTTTAGTTGGTAATTAGCCAGTGCGAAATGATTAAGACATTTGGTTTCAGGTAATAGCACTACATAAGTGCTTGAAAATGATGCCAATGCACTAACTTAATTAATTAATTGATAGATCAGATTAGGGGTTACTGAGAATATTGGTTTCACTAGATTCTTCTAATAAGAAAGCATATCTTTGCTTTATGATTATGCTTTCTCTGTTCTTTCGCTTTTCCTTTTATTTTTGAAGATACTTCTTCACTTCATGTTATACTTTTCTAAGTATACTTTTTCTTCAGAAAATTATTGTTTCTAATGCTGAAATCGTGCTATAAAGGCCTTAGCCGTTCTAATTTAATTAAGCAATTTGTATGTGTTGTTGATGCGGAAAACGAAGGGGGTTCTAAAAAGGAAGAAAAATAGAAATGAAAGTGAAAATTAGTACAACAAGGAAATATGTGCTCCTAACCTTGACTCATGCTAATATGAGACCAGAGATAGAGAAGCATCATGTTAAGGATAGGATAAGAGGGGTCTTCGAGAGTCTAGCTATTGTGGTAGTAAAGGAATCACACGAGGAGAGTGGAGACCATTTTCATGCAGGACTCATAGCAAAAGATGCCTCAAAGCATACGGCCACGAAAAAGATGAGGGCAGGATTCCCGGAGTGGGAGGGGAGAGCTATTGATGTTAAATTTCACAAAGGGTGGGGAACTGTGTGTGCTTACGTTATGAAGGAAGATGGGGAACCGTGCATATGGGGACAATATAAGATAGATCAATTTAAGGAAATAGCCTTAGCCCAAAGGCTGCATAAAGAAAGGAATAGGGGATTATAAAGTATAGTCTTAGAAAGGATAGATGGGTTAGAAGATTGGTACCAAGTGTGTAGGTAGGGATGACCTTGTGCAAATGAAGATCCTAACCTCGAATCGACTGTCGAGTAGTTTATCACGCGTCGCTCGATGATTCGTTCAAAGATCTTTAAAAATCAAGAACGATCGTGAAAGCAGTTGCAAGGCACCGGGGGTGCCCCACCTATTGCACTCCGACGATCAAGTCAATAGAGTGCTTAAAATAATATTAGTAATATGGAGAATTGCTTACCATTTAATGGGGATAATCATATATTAATCATGATTTTCTATATCAGTCAAACGTTCAGATTCAGTGTATCTTCTTTCTTATTCTGATAAGGAATGGAGATATTCATGGGGAATATTCTCTGATCAGGATATTTTGATTATCATCTTATCCTCTTTAACAACTATTGAGATTGCCTGATGGATTTGATGTGTGCATATCATTTCCTTGTATGACTGATATTATATCTTATCATTATAGTAAAATGATATCGTCTATCTCGAGTAGCCACGATCGTACGCATGAGATTACCTCGTCATCCGTGTGACTTCGGTAGTGTAAGTATAGGTGGGGGCGTGTCCATCGATCTAGTCGTAGAGGGTGCCTCTGTCATCATAGTGACTTCGATCATGGAGGAGTCTTCGGTTTGGACTTAATATGGGCCCTACCCGAGAAATGAGAGTATCGGGCCTTGTTCAGAAATATTATTGGGTGGGCTTTAACCTGGGTATTTTTTTCTCCCCTACAGTTGGCCCCCGCTTCTTGAGTCTGGAGCATAGTGATATAGTCAAGAAGTATGTTGAGGAGGGAGCCATGCTTTTACCCAAGACTATGTCTTTGCATTTAATCGAGTGTTAAGCATATGTTGGCGTTGAGATCGTCAAACAATAGAGTTTGTGACCAAATATCTAAGTATTTGTTGTTGGTTCATGATGGCGTCTTAGAGCATCTTGTGACTGAGACGAGCTTTCTTCATATTTGTCAATTGACTCTTGGTAAAAATGTCATCATTTTTATTAATGTTGGACTTCTTCATGTAATGATGTGCATGATCGCGTTGGGACCTGAAACTTTGTGGTTCAGGTTTGTGCTAGTTGCTTCGATTAATTATTAGGATCGAGTCCCTATGATTTTTATCTAGCGGTCAGGCGACTTGAGTTGGATCGGTGATCATAAAAACAAAACTTGTACAGCTTCGCCTGAACGCATCATAAGGATTTGGTGTTAGGATTGCTTTACTGTGAGGTCGACTTGACACTGTGACGTTATTGGGTCTTCTTAATGATAGGATTTTTTTCAAAATCCTACGTCGCATTATCATGTTGATCCATGCTTGACCATATATTCGGTACATTATTTTGGAATCTCATGTCTCATGGTGGATGATAGAGTTATTACATTTAATGGTATGCTTCCTGATGGTTCTTCTTGCCATCTAGAGTTACATTGTCAAAAACTAAGTCGTGGCTAGGAACCGAAAGTTTTGATACTTTGGTTGTTGACTTTTTCTCGTAACTCAATGTCTCAGTTTCTTGGTCTGTCCAAATCACGTAGTGATCTGACTGTTTGAGTTGTCCATTGCTTTGTCTGAAATCAATAGTGATTTTGTAACGTAGCTTGGTACAACGAGTGTCTTTAAGCTAGCTTGAAAGAAAATTGAGCGATACTTCTCTTGGAGAACAAATGACTTTTTAGTATCTATGGAGTGATTCCCTCATCATCATGCCCTAAGTTTGACAATATTCTTGAGTTACTGAAGGTTCTTAGCTTCTATGCCCTCAGAATATCGACTAAATGTATCTTATCGAGCGGTGGGTTTGTATTTGATCTCGTTGACGTTCTTCATTTGAAATGAATTGCTTGTTCTGCTGAGCTTGTCATTGCATCTCTCTTTGCTTATATGTTTACACATGCAATTCATCAATGCTTTCGCTTTTTAGCGTAAGGTTTTGGAGCCATCTTTGCCTCGTTTTCTCAAATCATGTTTGACATTCCTTGATGGTGAGGTCCTTTGGAATTATCTTGAGCAGGATACCAAGATCTTTTGTGATTTATGATATTTTGGCTAATCTCGATACCATAGTCATTAGTGTGACTTAGGTGTCATTTTCATAATTATGATTCTGGGTACCATATTTATCTAGGTAACTTCGGGTACCTTAATCATATGTATGAGGTAGAGTAATATAGTCATCTGTGTGACTAGGGGTACTTAGTCATCTGTGTGATTTGTAGTCCCATAGTCATCTGGGTGACGTTGGGCGATATAATCATTTGTGTGTCTTTGGATCCAATATAGTCATATGGGTGACTATATCTACCTTAGTCATCTGTGTGACTTGGAGTATTATAGTCATTTGTGTGACTTTGAGTGTATAGTCATCTATGTGACCGTCGTAGTCATCTAGTGACTTCAGGTACCATGAAATATTACAGTGGCCATTTTACCTTATGTAAGGACTTTTCTCCTATTCGTCTTAGGTAAGTTATGAGGTCTTGGCGACTGTGATCATTATCTAAGTACTTTGTCCTTGCATGTTGTGTACTGACGTGCCACGAAATATTACTATGGTCTTTTGTCCTACGTAGGGTCTTTTTCCAATCATCTTATGTGATAAGGATGTCACATTAGGACGTCGCCTTGGATGATGTCGTTTTACCCTTCGTAGGATCTTTTTCCAGATCATCTTATGTGATAAGGATGCCTCGTTAGGTCGTCGTCCTTGGTGAGGTCTTTGATTCGAGGGTTCTTTAATCTCGGGTATCATGAGATACTTCTCTGGTCCTTTTACCCAATGTAGGGTCTTTCTCCAACTCATCATTGGTAATCATGAGACCTCGTTTGGTCGTCGCCTTAGTTGATGTCTTTCATCTTATCATCTCATGTGCTCGGGTGCCACGAGATACTTTCGTGGTCATTTTGCCCTATGTAGGTCCTTTCTCATAATCATCTTTGGTGGAGATGAGGCCTTGATGGTCGTGACTTTTATCGAGGTCTTTCATCCAAGCATCTCGTGTGGCCGGGTGCCACGAGATTCTGTCGTGCTCATTTTGCCCTTAATAGGGTCTTTTCTTCTAGTCATCTCTGGTAAGGAAGAGGCCTCGACGATCGTGGCCTTTATTGAAGTCTTTCATCCACGCATCTTGTGTGCTCGGGATAGCTGCTCTACGGAACACTCTTTGAATCCTTCCTTCAATTTTAGAATTTTGCTGTGATTTGCCCCCATCCTTATGTCTAGCTTGAGAATCTCTGTTGACATGCTAGCAAAGCATCATATTTGGCTTCATTGTTTGATGTCCTGAACGTGAAGCACATTGCCATTTCAGTTATGGTAATCTCTGATGTTTTGAGTATCAGTCTGGCTTTGCTTCCGCATGCGTTTGTAGAGCCATCCACGTCGAACGCCCCTTTATGTCTAAAGGTTCTTTCCCCATGCCTCTATCCATCGTGTCATCTTGTATGACATATTTTGTACGACTTGAGTCCTCCTTGTCTAGGGGCGGCGTCATCTCTACCACAAATTCAGCAAGTGCTTTAGCCTTGTTTGCGGTCTGAGGTTCAGATCTTATGTCGAATTCTCTGAGTGCTTCCATCGTCTTTTGTATGTACTCTTAAAACATTCTGTAGACTAAGAGTAAATAGGCAGTTCATGTGTTCTTCAGTCCAAACGACATGACTTTGTAGCAGTAAATCTTCCTCTCAGTCACAATCGTCTTCTTCAGGTCTGATGGATGCATGAGTATTTGATTGTATTCGTAGAAGGCATCCGTGAGACTGAGCATCTCGTGCCCCGTTATAGCGTCCATTAATTGATTAATTTTTAGAATTGGGAAGTTGTCCTTTGGGCGTGCTTTATCCTGGTCATTGAACCCTATGCAAGGCTTCCACTTTCCGTTCTTCACCTTTTCCTTTACCGTGTTGGCCATCCAGTGAGGGTAATGAACCTATCAGGTCTTAATAAATTATGCTTGATATCTTCCATGAGCATTAGTGGAAATTGTGACTTTTATGGTCTTGATAATTATGCTCGTTCTCTCGTGGGAGAATTTGTGTGATACGTGACCACTCAGATTTTTATAATCATTCATGCTCTCTCACAGGAGCAGTTGTGTAATCCATGACCTCTAAGGTCTTGATAATCATATTTGCTCACTCGTGTGAGCGTTTGGGTAATTTATAACCTCTCACATCATGCTTGCTCTCTTGTGGGAGCATTTACGTATTTGTGACCTCTCAGATTTTGATAATTAAGTTTGCTACCTCGTGGAAGCGTTTGCATATTCTCTGACCTCTCGGGATCTTGATAATTATGTTCGCTCTCTCACGAGAGTTTTTATATATTTTTTGACCTCTCAGATCTTGATAATTATGTTCGCGTAATCTATGACCTTTCGGGTCTTGATATATTATGCTTACTCTCTCATAGGAGCATTACACAATCTATGACCCCACGGGTCTTTGATAATCACACATACTCTCTCGTAGGAGCATTTTTCCTATTTTAATTGCATTTATACATTCCTAGGGGATTCATATCATACTTCTTAGTTCTAGTTTCCTATCCCCTACCGAGCGAACCTAAGTGATATATAAATCTTGTGTTGGGGCATCGTGCTAATATAATTTAGAGATAATGTGACTTTATATTATGTCATTGGGCCTCGTTGCTTGTAATAAACACATGCTTAATATCATACTAAATTAAAGTGCTTTAAAAATATTTTTGAAAAGAATAGTAACTTTGAGCATAAAAAATAAATAGTGTACCTCAAAATTTAATGGAGATCATCAGTGTGACTCTTGATTTTGAAAGAATAAAAATCTGAAATAATGCATATCTGCGCTTTGTGGTCTGCGTTTGAATCTCGAAATTTATTTTTGTCCAACATGCTAAATAATATTTATTGTATTATTTTCCTCAAAATTTTAATGGAGATCATCGATGTGACTCTCAATTTTGAGGGAATAACAAATTTAGAATAATGCTGATCGGAGTTGTGTAGTTCGCGTCCCGATTCTGAAGCTCACTCATATCTGACGTGTTAAATAATATTGATGCAAATAATTACATTATTCTCCTGATGGTAATAGCAAAATTAATTAAAGAGATTTTTGTGATTTAATAACATTAAAATAATAAGCAAACAAATTACTTAATAATAAAATAAATAATAATAATTATTGTGCATAAATAAATCTTCCCTTGAGTTTATAGTTATTGCGTATTTGCTCTACCAATATTGACTTTGAGGAACTGATATGGTCCTTGAAGAAGGGTCAGACGTTGGGCTTGTCTGACTTAGGCCATTTAAGGCGTTGAGGCAGGGTTGTCTTTGTTGGGAAACTGGGCTTCAAGAGGAACATAGGCCTAGAGTAAAGGCCTTGGACGCATGGGTTGGGCTGACGAAGTGCCCAAAGACAGCCCGGGGGTCGCGGATCATGTAGCGGTTCAAACCACGGGTCGCGAGTCTGGGGCTCATTTACTGGTCTGTGGGCCGAAGGCAGGCGGGTGTTGCTGCTGGCACTGGTCATTCCTTGGATCTCAAGCGCGGATGCAGATCACTGGCTGACCAGTTTCCCACAGGTCGCGCTCTGGCGCCGGCCGAGCTTAGGCTCCTCATTTGGGCTCTCTCTTAGGTCCTTGTATGCTCTATCAATTGGGTTTCTCAAATGGAGCTATTGGGAATGGACCGAGTAGGTTAACCCAGTTTGCTGAAGTCAGGTAAGGATGGAGAGGTGTCGCTGATGCGGGCAAGTGATGGCGCGTCTAGAGACTTCCAACGTCCGTTGTTGGCTGGTGATGACTTAAAATGCCAGAAAACTCCATCTGAGATCCATTTATTAGTGTATTAGAGTCTGAAACTCTTATTTTTTGGTAGATATGAGATCATTTGTTTAGTAACAAAGGAGGTTTTTGCAGCTCCTTTTAGCCGGTAATGAAGACTGCCGTCAGTGTAAGAGTTCGACGATCTGAAATACACCTTCGTCGTGGGCTGGATCGTCGTCAATGTTGGTCGTGCTTCGCTGCTGTCCGCACTCTCGCCAGCTCTGAATTTATGGATTCTGCAATTGTTCTAGATTTTTTTAAACGGCATTGATTTACAGGCAGCAACGGACTTTGCATGGCAAAAACAGATTATCATCCCGATAAAAAATTCTCTCTTTCATCTTTCCATGTTCCTTTTCAATCAGATACATAGATCGTTTCACCATTGTTGTGAAGATCATGACGGTGGATTTTTTTTTTGCATGATCGGTTTTGAAAATGGGAGATCTACGTTCCCACAAGCGGTGTCAAATTGATGATGCGAAAAATATGCATGCATCGACTGTTAAGAAGTTCACCACGCATCGCTCGGTGATACGTCCAGGGATCTGCAAAAATCAAGAACGATGGTGAAAGCAGTAGGCAGGACACCCCCGCAGGGCACCGGGGGGTGCCCTACCTATTACACTCTGACAATCAAATCAGTAGAGTGTTTAAAATAATATTAGTAATATGGAGAATTGCTTACCGTTTAATGAGGATCATCATATATTAATAATGATTTTTAGTATCAGACAAACGTCAATGTTCAGTGTATCTTCTTCCTTATTCTGATAAGGAATGGATATATTCATGGAGAATATTCTCTGATCAGGATATTTTGGTTATCATCTTATCATCTTTAACAACCATTGAGATTGCATGATGGATTTGATGTGTGTCTAACATTTCCTTGTGTGACTGATATTATATCTTATCATGACAGTAAAAAAATATCGGTTATCTCGAGTAATCATGATCTTAGGTATGAGATTACCTCATCATTCGTGTGACTTCGGTAGCGTAAGTATAGGTGGGGGCGTGTCCATCAACCTGGTTGCGGAGGGTGCCTCTGTCATCATGGTGACTTCGGTTACGGAGGAGTCCTCAATTTAGACTTAATAAGGGCCTCACCCGAGAAATGAGAGTATCGGACCTTCTTCAAAAATATTATTGGGTGGGTTTTAGCCCAGATATATTTTTTCTCCCCCACATGTGGTTCAATTCGATAGATATTAGACACCACATAACTCTCGTAATATTTCTACATGTATAGACACATGTCTTAGCCTGTTAATGGTTTTGTTGTGTTTCAATAGTTGAGCTTACTAATATTACGCTAGTGACTACACCAGTAGTTTTACAAAGATTAAATAAATAAGGATAAGTGTTTATCTCATATTTCTTTTCTTATATTTTAAACCATAATTCAAGATTTTTACATATTGAGAAGTCATCACATAGTTGATTAATTTGATAATAAAAGGGGCAAAGGAAAAAATATATTATGTTTGTTTAGGGGTGTTCAAAAGTGTCCAGAACCTACCGAACCAGAACTGGAAATATCCGGTTCAGTCAATTCTCTATATGTGTTCGGTTCTGTTTGGATTTTTGGTGATTTCTGAACCAAACCGAAATATTAAAATAATATTATTTTTTTATTTTTTATATATAATTTCCTATAATATCATTTAAATTATTTTTTATTATTTTTTATTAATTGTTTTCAATAATATTATTTCAAAAGTTATTTTTAATTAATAATACCGAACCGAACCAAAACTCACGGTTCGGTTGAGTCGGTTCTTTTAACATTCACGGTTTATTTTTTTGGTCAAAAAATTGATCAAACTGAACTATGAACATCCTTTTGTTTGCTCTCTCCGTGTGAAATAATAGTTATATGCACAAAGACGTATATTCCCTATCACAAAAAGAAAGTAGTAAGCTAGGATTATTCTTCCCTAATTTGTCTTGAAAAGAAAGAAGAAAATTAATATTTCTAGAAGAATTGAATGGTTAGTCAATGAAAATGACGATAACTCAAAAACTTTCTATTTTACATAGATCAGCCACAACGTTTCTTTAATTATTATTTCTTAATTATTATTTTATTTTTAATCAAAAATTATCACGTGCAACAGAATCGACTTTCTTGAGCATTTATTTTTTTAATTATCTGATTTTAGAAAGTTATAAGAATATAAAACGCCACTAATATGTTTGCACATAATAGTTATATCTGTTTGTGAAAAACAAATCTCCATTCTATTGAAACTTTATATAATCTTGTTTGTGAAAAATTAAATAACAACTCATATGGGTAGTTGGTTTATGAAATTAGGATAAAAATAAAATTTAAGTGGGACATTATGTTATTTAATAATAATAGTTACAAAATTTTATTATTGACAACACGATTAAGAAAATAGTGATTCCTAAACTTATAACAGAGAGAAAATAGATTCAACTTGGCGCACGGTGGTTAGCCCCAAGTAGGTATCAGAGTCATGATTAGACTTAGTTATAATACTGTTTATATCCTCTTTACATTAGGCATACATGGTCACACACACACATGTCTGATCTTAGCTTTGCATCTATACAATTTGTAGCTAATACAGTAGCCTCCACCTCTGAGGTAACCGAATTAATTGCATACCAAGATGTAAAAGAAGCCTTAGATAGATGGACTATATTTAAGGTGAAACCTGAGACCATATATAAAATTGGAACATTTGATTTCACTAGCCGTAAAATCATTAAAACATTTGAATATGCCATCTCATTACAGCATAATGATGATGTTTTATATTTGTTGCATCTGCATGATTTATATCAATTCATGCAAAAATACAAATATGTGCATATAGGCTTAGTGTAAATTGCATTAAAGCCTTTAACTCTGTTAGGACAAAATACCCTTAGAGATGGTATGTGTCTGAACTGGAAAGCTTCCCTTATGGGAGCCATAGAGACTAGTTTATCTCATGGACCTGTTTATTTTAATATTTACCCGAATTTAAGTATTGCTCTGACTAACTGCAATCTAGCCAAAGACTTGAACTGAGAGTTCAATCACATGACTATGATTATTTTCTAGGATCGTCTCCCTTTGCTATCCTATTTAGGATTCATCTTAAGGTTTTAACAACCTTGAATCCTTACACCAGAAAGCAAAGTGAGCAAGGACATACAGTCCTTATTGATACTAATCTGTTCAACAGCCAAGCGGCTGTTCCTCGAATGATTCCATGGTCTGACATCACCTTTTCTGACACCTGGAAAATTCCCCAGGTTGTCCCTACCAGACCTGTAATCAGACAATCCCTTGAAGATGTCATCCAAACTCAAGGCGGCAATGTCTATCTTCGTTTTCAGAAACCACCTCTGCCTCTGACAAGAAGTCTATTTAGTCTGAGCAGCCGTAGTACTCCTCCCTATCAGGTCGAAATACCCGAATCTTCTCGGGCTTTTATCGTTGACCCTCATGGATCAGAAGGATCTGATCATTCTTTTCCCCCAGAGGATCAGATTAGGGGCATTCACATTAGCGAAAATCAGATTCCTCATGGTGTTTATGAATCTACCATAAACAGAAGGCCAATGAGCCCAACCGCAAGTGACATGCAATTCAATATTTAGATAGATTTTACACCCAATAGTATGTTAAGGCAGAGTCTTCACCAGGATTTTATGTAACCAAAATATAAGGATTTGAGAGATTGATATTTCGCCAACCATAATCCTCAACAACTCTTAGATCTGAAGAACCTGTACTACTTCCAGTTAGAACAGGATCAACGCCTTCAGTCTTTCCCAGAATGGTATTACCAGCTTACCCAAAGAGTCAAAATAAAAGATGACCAACGGTTACAAGTTCTAACCAATATACAGAAAACGTAAATCACTACAACTGGCAGAACTTACCAAGCTATATATCCACCGCCCTTATCCTTAGAGCTTGCTCCAGGACAAGATAACAAAAAACCATTGGTCATTAACCCTTATACTGAGGTTCCAGACAAGATCAACCATCAGGACATTGTTAAGGTAAAATACATTCTACCATTATCTAAACAGAACAATTACACCAACATCTTCCTTCAAACTATAAGAACACAGTTAACTAGGATTGAGAATCAGGTTTCTCAAATCCAGGAGATACAAGTTAAAACTCCTCCACCAGAAAAAACCCAAAATCACTATTGAACCAGTAACTCTTAAATCTCCTTTATATGTCCAGAATTTTAAATTAAAATCCAATCAGAAGAAGGATGATTTTATGGAAACCATTATGGATAAGATCAAGAATCTGAAGATCTCTACACTTGACAAGAGCTCTACACTTGAATCATCTTCAGGATAGTTGAACATGATGAATCATGATGACTCACCTAATCCTGAAAAACCCGAAGAGTATTCCCTATCTCAAATCTTAGACATTCAGAAGAATTTTGATAATTCCATCAATAAACTCTCTGCTGGCTATTCGAAAAGGCCTACTACTCGTATGGCTTTAACTAGACCAAGTATGTATTATTATCCCATACCTACGCCCCAAGATATCTTATATAAAGAAAAATTTCTTCATTTTCAGAAATCTTACCATGGCAAAACCATCTATGTTCGCATATATATTAAATTATTGAGACAATTTTCGAAGATAAAAATAGCATAGATTCGATAAAGAAGATTCAGAAATGAGGGACTTAGTTAATGATATTCTTTTTGAAGAAGATTAGGATAAAGCCATAGAGAGGTATTCTCCGGATAAAGGTAATCGGCAAAAGGTACGCTTTTCCACTAATAGCTTAGAAAAAAATTTAATTGAGGAAGGTGGACTTTTAAAAATTTCATCTTCTAATCTTTTAAAAATTTCACCTAGGAAACAAAGAAGGCTTTAACTATATTAAATTGTAGCTATAGTTCATGTGTCAGATAAAACTTCCCATCATGTTTTATTAGAAATTTGTAAAGTTTACTTGCATTTAGAATCTGATAAAGTTTAAAATCGGTTGAAAAATGTAATGACAAGAAATCAAAATCTGTAATTAGATTAATGTGTTTATTAATAGTTAGGAATCAGAAATAAGATTATTGAGAATAAAAATGATTGTTTGTTTTTACTAAATCAATGAATCAGAATAAATTATATACATTACTAAAATGCCCTTTAAGGAAAATAAATAGAAGAAGTGAGATTTGGTTAGATAAATATTTTGAAGGCATAATGGACTTTTCATAATCCATTCCAAATGAAAGAAAAAATATGTAATCTCATTATCACATCTTTATCGGGAATCTCATTCTATGAAATCAAGAAATGCATTATGGTCAATGATGTGGGACCCATTTAGAATCGGATTCTAAAGTCATAGTAAACAATTAGAATAAAAATTTAGAATCGGATTCTGGAGAATCAAGTAAACGCTCCATAGCAGAATAATCAAGAAGGGTCGACTTAATGCAACAATTTTTTTTCCATTCCTTTGACTAATATTTACTTACCTAACGAGATTCTCTTAGTGGGACTTAGGCCATAAGGCCACATATTGTTCTTAGGAACGTTGCTCGGGGATGCTCATAACAATTGCCCCTACATAATGATTCGGGCTCGTTTCTATTTCTTAT
>QANY01008846.1:0-13496 GCA_003255025.1 Datisca glomerata | reverse complement strand
TTAATTAATATATATATATATATATATATATATATATATAGTCAATTCGTGATAATGTCGTATTTAAATTTTATTTCTTACTTTAGTCGACATTATGCTTTTTGTTTAATAAACGTGTTTTTATAGGAAATTGTAAGAAATAACATATTAGGTAATCAATGGATGGCTCCTTATAATCCATATCGACTTGCAAGATACAATTGTCACATTAATGTTGAAGTTTGCTCTGCCGTCAAAGTTGTGAAGTACATCTACAAAGGACATGCCAAGGCTATTGTACTTATATCACACGATGGAGGAGATAGTGTCATTAATGAGATACAAAATTTTCAAGATGCCATATGAGTTTCTGCACAAGAAGCATCATGGAGAATTTTCATTTTTAGATCGAATGAAGTGTCTCCAGCGGATGTAAATCTATAGCTGTATCTGCCGAATCAATAACTCGTTTCATACTCCGACAATCATAGTTTGGAAAATGCCATTTGGTTGGAGAATATATAAAAAACAATGTTGACTGACTGAATACTTTGAAAATGCAAAATTAATCCAGATGTGAGGAAACTACTTTATAAGGAATTTCCTAAACATTACGTCTGGGATAAGAAATCAAAGATACGGATAACCAAAAAATAATAGAGGTAATATCAAGGATAAATGGTGCAAATCCAGTAGAAGGTGAACGATATTACCTCAAGTTATTATCGAATCATGTTGTTGGACCAAAATCATTCAAAGATTGATTGATTGTTGACGGAGTTCAATATTCCTCATTCAAAGAAGCTACATAAAAAAGAGGATTACTTGAGTCTGATCAGAGTATCATTGAATGTTTGGATGAAGCAGAGGCATTTCAAATGCCTTTTGAATTTCAAAGACTTTTTGCTACTTTGTTGGTTTATTGTGATGCTACTGATGTTCGCGACCTGTGGAATCTTTATTATCATATAATGTTTGGAGATCGTATTAGAGAAAATAATAGTTCTAATGAGATGCAGATACAATTTGTTCTTAGAGATTTAATTTTTTTTCTTAGAATCCATAGGAAAAAAACATTACCAGCTTTATTTTACCAGCAATTCATGGAGCTCGTGTCTAAGCAAAGTTCATTCAGCTTGAAGGAAATAATAGAAGAAGAATCCATAGAAATCAATTTAAAAGATCGTCATGCATCATCGCAATTAAATGAAGAACAGAAAAATGCATATGAAGAAATAATGGGCATAGTTACAAGTGATAAAGGTGGAGTTTTTTTCATTGATGGATCAGGAGGAATTGTGAAAACATTTTTATATCGTGTACTTCTAGCAACAGTAAGGACAAAAGGAATTATAGCTTTAGCAACAACAACATATGGCGTTGCTGCAGCAATTATGCCTGGTGGTCACACTGCACATTCAAGATTCAACATACCTTTACAAGCAAACGAGACAACAATGTGCAATGTATCAAAATAAAGTGCCAAGGCATAATTAATGAGAATGGCAAAACTTATCATCTGAGATGAAGCACCCATGGCTAGGAGACAAACAATTGAATTTGTTGATATTTTTAAGAGATATAATGGATTCCTAAGAACCATTTGGTGGGAAAGCCTTTGTTTGGAGGTGATTTTCGTCAAGTTCTTCTTGTAGTACCACGAGCCACAAGATAACAAATTATTTCTGTCAGCTTGATCGGATCTTAGCTTTGGGACAAATTGAAAGAAATACAGTTGACGAGAAATATGAGGGGAAAATATGATAAAAGCTTAGATTACCTACTAAGGGTTGGAAATGGAGATGAGTCAATTGTAAAGGAAGACTTCATTTTGTTGCCTAATAAAATGGTAACAAGAAATTCTGCAAAAAAATCTGAGATGGAATTGATTGATAATATATTCCCATATTTGATACTTCATGCCAATTCACCTGATTACATAACAAATTTTACAATTCTTGCCACCTACTAAGGACTATGATGATCAATTAAATGAAACATTAGCAAGCCTGTTTCTATGAGAAAGTGAGACATCCATGAGCTTCGATCATGCAATTGATGATATAAATAACTATTATCAGGAAGAATTCTTGAATTCATTGTTATCGAATGGAGTTCCTCCGCATAAGTTGACATTGAATTTAAACTGTCCCATTATGTTGTTAGGAAATTTAGATCCATCCAATGGTTTGTGTAATGGAACAAGAATGGTATGTTGAACATTTGGAAATCATGTTATACATGCTCAGATAACAGTGGGATAACATGCCAGTAAGCAAGTTTTCCTGCCATGCATTCCTTTAAGCCCGACAAATGATGAATGATGAAAGATACATGCTCATGTTGGAATCTATCCGTCACAATATGTATTTTCTCATAGACAATTATATGTGACATTGTCAAGAGAAATTTCAATGTTGACAATGAAAGTTTGCACAAAAATATTGTTTACAAAGAAATTCTCTTACAAATGTAAAAATTTATGCTTATACATTAATATATATAACTCTCAATTTCCCCTTTGAACTAAAAGATCGCTTTTCATTATTTGCAGAAGAAAGATTGGTTAAATATTTTCAATAATTACATGATAATATATAAACTGTAAGTCAATTATTAAAAATTTATTTTAAAATATCATTTTCATAATATTATTCTACAATTTACATGTCAATTCTACTAGTTAAAAAAAGGGTGGGATGTATTTTTACCGAGAAGAAATAAAATGTCATAAATCGAAATTTCAAAAATAAAAAAGTTGTGTGAAATTTTTGAAAGATTTTTTTCCCCAGTATCACTTGCTTCTCGTCTCAGAATCATCCGTTTATCGCCCGCGAAAGTGAGGGGTTTATCTAGGGTTTCACCTCTCATACAGCACGCCACAGCTAACAATGGCGAAACCAAGCCGAGGGCGTCGGTCACCGCCGTCAAGGTCCGCCTCGGGATCCTCCTCTCGTTCGCGTTCCTACTCTGGTTCTGACTCCCGTTCCAGCTCCAGCTCGCGTTCCCGGTCGCGTTCTCGACCTCGGGCCCTCTCCCGTTCGCCATCACGTTCCGGAAGTCCTTCTTCGTCTTCTTCACCTTCGCACAGTCTCAGTCCCCGGAGCCGAACCTCCCTTCCTCAGAAAAAGAGGTCAGCCTATCGTTTGCTCTTCACTTTTTTGGATATATCGATTAGTTGTTCATTATTACAGGAAGATAGTTTTTAACCAGTCAATGAAAACAATATTGATTGCTGACACACATGAGTTGTCATGAAGTGAAGAAATGGATATTTAGAGTTTCAAACTAGTTCATCTACTCAGCTAGATAGCGCATCACTTCTTATTTTTACTTCTCTAATTTTGATTGAAGTACTTTTACTTTTCTAACATTTGGTTATTGTTTAAGCGAGTTTTGAAACCAATAGAAAGCTTCACACAAGTGTTTCTGTTTTTACTCAGTTCTGCTGAAACAGCCAAGCACGGTCGCCCTTCACCTCCACCACCAGCTAAACGGTCTTCTCCAGCCCCAAGGTACCTTGTCGGTTTGATGAAAATCTCTCATTTACCTCAATAGAAGGAAAACATATAATCTTTGTTTATGTTTAGGAATTATAATTTATAGCTCAAAGAACTGCTATTTTGTTTGTATCACATGTTTAAACCCCTTTGGAAAAGAAACAGATCTCGCTTTGGGCATGACATTAATTCTTAGGTATTGATTAAATTATATAGATCTTTTTCTTTGTGAACTTCAATTTGTTTTCTTTGTTTTTCATTTTCTAGCAGTTCTTAGCCGATGATTTGAGCATTTGAGGTGTTATTTGGTATCCATAGTATTTTTCTCCGTCACATTGTTTGGATTATAATGTTGGATGTTAGTGTGTGAGTGTGTATCATACTGTACCGTTGCTGATCATAATACTCTACTTCAACATGATGATGCCACTTTATCTAGTTGGATTACAATCTCATCCAAAGTAGTAGTAACGCTATTGGGATAAGTTAACCTCCTATGTAAGCATAAACGGTTTGGAGTGCATAGTATTAGCTATCTGCATTACTATACGTAGTTTTTAGGTTTGCGTGTAGAATCTGGCATTTTGGTTGTGGATGTCATTTGGTTACTCAGTTCTGGACAAATCAAGATATTTTTGTTGTAATTATCATTAGATTATTGTGATGTGCAAATACTTCTACCGTAAGCTGTAAAATTCGAGAATCTAGTTTGGAGATATCTAGAAATCTGGCAATCTAAGGATTTAAGGGGCTGTTGTTATTTGAGGCCTAAAGATGTTGTGAGAATCTAGTTTGGAGATATCTAGAAATCTGGCAATCTAAGGATTTAAGAGGCTGTTGTTATTTGAGGCCTAAAGATGTATGTGGCAACGGACGATTATTCAAGATCTTAAGGTCTCAAGTCAAGTGGGCAGAAGGGTGACTTTTATTTGGGTATTTCATCAGGGAGATGGAGCAGGGTGTTGGTGTTGCTTAGGGTCCGTGGCATTTTTTAATATATTTACAAAAAGTTGGAAGAAAGAGTGAGGATAAAGAGAGAAAGAAAGAGAAGTAGGGAATTACTAATCCTCAAATAAAGGGAAGGGGAGAAGGATAATGCCTTAATTTTTTGCCTAGACGTACTTGCAATGGACCTTGTACTTAAAAGTTTGGTTACAAACTTTCAAAGAGAAATTCTATCTATTCCAAACTGTGTGTGTTCAAGTTGGGATGAAAGTGTTTCTCACTGTCGGATTATAGCATAAGATGGCCCGCATGGGTGGGCTCAGGTGGCAAGGTGACAAAATTCCTTGGTTGAGGTCAGAGTTTTAGTCACACCAGTGGCTCTTGTTGAGGTGGTATATCTACGCCCATCATCCATCGTTTGACTACCTTTGAGCTTCGACCTCGATTATGTGCGGTAATGGGGGACAACAACGCGATGGCCGGTGGCGCAATGTTCCATGCCGGGCAGTAGGGTTACTTACCCCTTCCCTGCCCATTTTTTGTACCTAAAAATATAACAGAAGGTGAATATATGATTCTTTACATAATTGAGTAAATGCAAAAAAAAATCTATTTAGGAAAGAATAATAACAACATATGATATTTGATGACATTTTATATAAAGCGTGCATTTTCTGTTTGGTTTGTAATTTAATTGAATGTCATGATAAAAAGATCTAATTGGAAGTATTTGATGCTAAGTTGAAAAGCCTAATCCGATCGCTCCTTAAAACCTGAGTATAGTCAAACTAAAACGATACAAATAAAGGCCCAACCAAGCTCTGATATCAAGTTGAAAAGTCCAGTCCAATCACTCCTTAAAACCTGAGTATAAGAGAGAGGGGAACCAAAGCCTTATACCCAACACACAAGAGGCATTTCCAGTTGATGTGCGATAATATTCCAACACACCTTCCTGGACAACAACATGACAGTCCGAACTAAGCAACATACCAAACAGTTTGAACTAAGCAGAACGAAACCGAATTAAAGCGGCACAAACGACTAAATTAAAGCGACAAACAAAGCCCAACCAAGCTTTGATACCAAGTTGAAAAACCCAGCCAAATCACTCTTTTAAACCTAGGTGTTAAGGAGATGGGCATTAAAACCTTTAAATTAACAAAATGGGGGAAGAACCAGACGATGTGTGCCAACATTTCAACATACTTTATGGTGGATTTTGGAGGTGCTATACTTTCACTTTTCAACAGCTTATTTTCAACATATTTCACATTTCTGCCTTGGTGCACCAAACATCTAAATCCCCTTTTATGTTTCCATCTGTTTCACTCATCATGCTTGGTGAAACTTCCTTGCAGCCAAGATACCAGCTCCTATTGGACTCAAATTTACTCTGTAAGACCGTTAAAAAAATATCAATTTTTGGAGATTTTCCATAACTTTCATGAAATTCTTTACTTTTTAGCATGCAAGGACAAATTGTTACTCTCATGAATTTATTTCTGTTACAGAATGTTTTTGCTATTGTCTGGTATTCATGACTAATTGTTTTACATGGACACAGTTTTTTATAAGAATATAGTCGTATAATTGTAGCTTAACATTTGCATCCGCTGATCATTAAGTTTAGTCATTAAATATTGTTTGTATCAGTGTTTTCCCCAATCACATTTCATTTATCTCTCATATATCATGTCTTGGCAATTGATTCCAGGAAACCTTCTCCAGTACATGAGTCACTTGTTCTCCACATTGACTCACTCAGTAGGAATGTGCATGAAGGCCATCTCAAAGAAATATTCAGTGAGTTTTTTGCTTATGAGTTGTTTTCCATCCTTTTATTCCCGCTTATTAGTTTTCTCTAGGGCCACCGTCACATCAATTGATATAATTGTTTAAGCGAACTCTTATGATCTAAATATTAAAAAAACCTTGGGGGGTTAGCCTAGTTTTTGGGCATGCGCTGGGACCAATGCGGTAATGCATGAGGTTTGAGGTCCTCGGTTCGAAACTACTAGCGTCATATCTTCAGGGCAACTGGAGGTTTATCCGGTCGTTAATTTCAGGAGCCCGTGGGAGCGTTTGATGTCTCGTGCAATAGTTGGGGCGAAGCCCCGGATACCCACGTTATAAAAGAAATATTGAAAAAGACAACTTAGTTTTTTTCCTCAAAGATGTCGTATATGTGCTTGCTACCTACTGGGTGAACCATATTTGGTAAACAAATGTAATTTTTAATTTAATATAAGTGGTCAGTGGGTGTTTAAGTCTCATAAGTTTGTTAAATGCAACAAAGCAGTGCTTATTAGTTGTTTTATTCGGTAAAGTTGGCTTCACTTTTATTATGTTTTCAATGAAAGATCAGTAGAATAGTTCATATTCTTTCTTGTTAAACAGAAAATGTGTAAATTTTATTGATAAAAGAAAGTTATCAGAAAAAGAGATGCTTCCATATTCCAAAAAATATATCTTAGTATACAAAAAGCTTTGCAAACAATGTGCATCAAAATAAAGGGAATGATATTATTTTGTAATTGCTTTTGGTGCGTGATCCATGATTGTTCATATTGAATAATAGTAATAGGAAATGATTGTTCATTCAATGCTAGCATTCAGAAACTGATCGAAATGCAAACCAACCATACTGTCCATGGCTTTGTCTCACTTAAATGCTAGTTCACTTTTAATTAGAGAAGTTAACTTGTATTTTTTCTACTTTTTATCCTTTTCATCTTGGCCTCTAGGTAACTTTGGTGAAGTTGTTAATGTTGAGCTGGCAATGGATCGCTCTGTGAGTTTATTCCATATTTATCATGTTTCTGAATTTGCTTTTTTGACTAATTTCTGAATTCACTTTTGTCTGCTTTTATATAATTGCGTTTCTGGTTTTTTGTGTCTAGGTTAATCTTCCTAAAGGTTATGGATATGTTGAGTTCAAGACAAGAGCTGATGCTGAGAAGGCTCAATTGCACATGGATGGTGTAGGTTTTACTGATATGCTGGAGTAGAATTAGTTGCAGAAATACACTTGTGGTTGTTTTGAAAATGATGTTTTGACTGGCTTGCAGGCCCAAATTGATGGGAACGTTGTTCGTGCAAGGTTCACATTACCTCAGCGACAAAAGGTAGTAACACCTACCGCAGTTGTGTCAGCAGTTCAAAAGAGAGATGGTCCTAAACCTGAAAATGTTGGTGCTGATGTCGAGAAGGATGTCTCAAAGCGACAAAGAGAACGTATGGCCCTTATAAAATTTGTTGAAATTGCTCATACTTTGTTCTGTTTTATTAATAGTCTATTTGTGACATGAGGTCAGCTTCACCCCGTCGTAAACCTTCCCCTCCTAGAAGGCAATCACCTGTACCTCGAAGAGGTGGGTCTCCTAGGCGGCAACTAGATTCTCCTCGTCGTCGCGGAGAGTCTCCAGTTCGTCGTCGAGCAGAATCTCCTTATCGTCGCAATACTCCTCCTAGAAGGAGGCCTGCATCACCGATTAGGGGTCGTTCTCCATCACCATTGCCAAGGCGCCATAGATCCCCTGCAAGGTTCTCTACTCTTTTTATTCTCTTATGTATGTATTGTGGTTTTAAATTATTAATGATGTCTTAAAGCACTTTGACTAATTATTGTTGAATAGGACCTCTCCTAGAAGAATCCGAGGCAGTCCTATTCGAAGACGTTCTCCACCTCCTCCAAGGCGCCGGTACTATTTTTAGTTTAACATACTTTTAAAATTACTGCATAAGCACTCTAATTATGCATGTATATTCTATTATATTGTCAGATACTGACCAAAACTATGGTGTGATTAAAAGTGTTTATTCTGTAGATCTAATGACTGAGTTCAGCACTTTGAGGTTCTCATAAATGAAATAATAACTTTGCATTTCATTTCTGTTTTCCCAACACGTGTTAAGGCAGATATATTATTTTGAGTGAATTTTAAGTTATGTATTTTAAAATTCGGACATTCATTCAGGAGAAGCGCTATAAAAAATGCTAGTTAGTAACTTATAATTCTTCTGCCAAATATCAAGGTTGCTTAGATAAAAAAATAAGGAGGAAGAGAAGGTGACATTTTTTTCTCACCTCATTGGTTTTAAAGTTGTTTTTTCTGTTCGGGAGACTTGCCACACGATCCTTGTATTCTCAAAATCTGCAGATCTAGGGGTCAGTTTTATAATAAATATGAAATAAATGAGATTTGTGTATAATTTAATTAGGGTACATTTCACTTTACCGACCTGAATTTTGGCACATTTTGCAAATTATTTCCCAAACCGTTTCCCCTTCACATTGCCACATGAAGTTTACCTTCCTTAGCTCTTTGGCACCTAAAGTTTGCTTTTCTTGGGACTTGGGTTCAAATTGAAACCGACTCTCATATATCTAACGATTTTAGTCGAACTTACCATTAATTCAGACTTCGTCTTACTCTTTCCTAATTTAAAGTCTTATTCAACTTAGTACTGTGATCAAACGCCAAAGTAGTTCTGATTGGTCTCTACATTTTACTTAACTGTCGTAGTTACTACATCTGGAAAATTATTTCTTTAAACTTCAGATGTATAATCTATCAACTAAGGGGGCACACGCCTCATATGACACGAAAATTGTGAGATATTTTGAGAGATGTTTTCAATTTGTACATGATGCAAAGAAAATTAGACTTGTGGCAATTGAGAAAAGAAGTTTTGGTGACAATGTGCAAAAGACACTGGTGTTTTTTATAAGATATGTTGCTTGAAAAGTTGCTATGGTCACAGTAATATGCTGGAATTTATTAATACGATCAAGTATATGAAGTTAAAATGCAAAAGTAAAATGGTATAGGTTTCATGAAAATAATGTACTTTCGGATATTAAATTCATCGCTTGCAGCAGCTGAATTTGTCTCTATGAAATTGTGTAAAAATGATTTCAAGCCATAAAAAGATATATTTAGTTTGTAGAATGAGATTTGAGTATTTCCCTCTTGCTTCAAGATAATGAATGACTGGTTCGTTAATATCTAGCAATTTGTCTGCAAGTATGTTGAAAAGGAAAGCATACATGTTGAGTTTCTTATAGCTGGTAAATGTTTTTGGCTGGTCGAGTTGTCAATTGTTGTACATTTCGTTGTATCAGATGCTTTCATGTTGATGATGTGTTGGATTAATAATTTTTTAGTAGTTTTGCTAAGTGCATTTGCCAATTGTATCTGGTCAAATTAGTGTGTATTCATAATATTAACTTTATTTTTCAATATGGCCTGTTAACTTAATGTGATAGTTTCTTCTTACTGATGTTTTCTTTAACTCAGTTCACCTCCTAGACGAGCTCATAGTCCTCCTAACCGAAGATCTCCAATCACTCGTAGACGTTCTCCTATCAGACGGCCTGCTCGTTCACGTTCACGATCTGTCTCACCCCGGAGGTAACTTTATTGTTCTAACATTGCGGCTTATTTAAATTTTGAGTCTGAAAGCAACTGGAAAAACCAGATGCATGGAAGCCACTAAGGAGTAAAGACCCCTATTCAATAAAAGAAAACAGTCTCTTGGAGACTTGGAGAAAATTGTGTGACAAGTTTGTGCTTTTTTATAGGAAATTTTATATGAGAAATGGAAGTACAGAGATGAGATAATTCTATTCTGTATAATGATAGTGATACAAGAAGGGATAAGTCAAAATGATATCTTAATCTGGTAAGCTAACTTAACTTTTCTACATCAACGTAGATTGTTGATAGGAAGGTGACCACTCTTAAGTGGGACGAGTCCATCATTGAATCACACAAATGGTCTCTTCCCGTCAGATCTCCTCATGAGAATGTAGTTTTTTCTCCTTTGGTATGAATTTCACAATATAAATTATAAAGTCGCCATCAAAGTGCCAATCCTAGCACATCATGACTGTTCAATTCTATATCGTCTGTCTTATTACTCCATTATTCCCGATAAATGCTGTTTAACTGCTATATTTGTATTGGATACAAGCAAGATGTATCCAAACTATCTTCATGAGAAAACCACGTGTTTATCAATGTATTATAAGAGAGAAAATATAACTTTGTAAATGACTTCTGAGGAGCTATACGACAGATGCACGTTGTCTTGAATTGGTCCAAGTTTGTCTGAGATACAAAAACGTTATTAGTAGATAGACACGACACCACTCCTAACTTCAAAGTAATTGTAGATGTAGAGCCAAATATATAATAACATTTTCAACAACTATGAAGCTTGTGTTACAGTAAGAATATGATGTATTCCCTAACAAGACAGTTTATAAAAATTACTTTCAAATTTGTCCTGCATCATAATGTGGACACTTAAAAGATAGTCTCTTTGACCTTTGGTAAAATAGAAAACCCGGAATTACCTTTGCAAACGAGGACTCTGATGGTAATTGGGATTTGAAATAGGGTTATGTTACTCTATTTATTTTCCTTATCTTGTCTTCTTTTGAAAGTCTGATTTTGTTTGTTTCATGTCAGACTCATCATATGACATCCTTGTCTTTTAGTATTTGGGTATTATTTTGGTTTTCTGAGGTTCAACAGTTGTCTTAGATATTCTTCTGTTGGTCTTCAACTACGTCGTGAGATTTTTGGTGCTTTTTTCCTAAACATTATCCAAAATTTTGCTCGAGTTTAACAAAGCCTGTAATGAGTTTGTCGTTGTTTGTGACCTGTCTATACTTCCAATGTGGTGCATTGCTCTGTAGCAGAGGTCGGGCACCAGCAGCAAGACGTGGTAGGTCATCATCAGACTCGGAATCACCTAGTCCACGCAAGGTGCGTGATTCGTTATCTTGTTGTCTTGGAAAGGATGTTTCTACTGGGCACCCGATAGGGTTTGATGTTTTTTGTAATGTTACAGGGACCCCGGAAGGTATCTCGTAGTCCAAGAAGGTAATCTTACTCTTTCAATTTTATCAGTTCGATTTTTTATTGGATTTATCTTTTTTTTTTTTGATAGGATATTATGAATGTAATTATGCATGAGAATAGGATCATTTCATTGAGATTGTTTTGTTTATCTGTATTTGTATTTGCATTATTTTCTAATCCCTATTAGCATATCATCTTTCACATTGAGCACATTGAGTATTTATGATATAGCTTCACAATTCACATGTTAGATCTAGAACTTCTGTTTATATTTTGTTTTCAACCTTTTTCACTTTTCCAGTCATATTGATAGGCATGGTGTAAGAAAACGATGTCACTAAGTTTTTAGGTTTCAAAACCATGTCACTTTGAATTCAGGCTTCAATGATACAATTTTTTATTTTTCGGTTAAATAAAGTTGGGATGGAGTACTTGATATTTGCTATATAGTATTTGGATGATGGAAGGCAATTAATATGCAGGCCTGCGAGAAGAGGAAGCAGCAGCCTGAGCAGCAGCAGCAGTTCCCCACCTCGTAAGCCATAGGCAAACTATCCCATGCAGCTTTCTCTCTTATTCACTCTCCAATTCCGTAGTTTGTGATGTAATTTTTAAGCTTTAGACAATGAAAAACTCGAGTGTAATATCATATTGGAGATGGATTAACTTTTGTTGTGGTTTGGACATCTTTCTGTGTCAATAGTTTTCTACTATCAGATCAATTACTAATGGCAATTTCGTTGGCTTAACTCTGTCCCTATTCCCAACTCACCCTACCTAAAACGAGAGGATAATGAATCTCTTATATATGGGTAATGTATTGATTGCTCTATAAACCTTGTTAAATAGATATTTTTTTTCAGGAGTTTGTACTGGAGCATTGTTTTTAAAATTCTCATTTAACTTTTGTTTCTTAAACAAGTTTGTGTCATAAATGCTATCAATTATTTAAATTCTATTCATAGTCGTTCTAATTACTATTCCAAAATAGTAATTTACAGTTACATTTAATGATAACGAAATGTGTATAACATAATTTTTGACGGAAAAATAATATTCATCAACATTCAACTTTTGCCAATTAAACTATTTAACTTTCTATATGAATTTTTCATACATGTGATAGAATATAAAAGGTTTTTCTAATACAAAATATTAAAATGATCTAAGTAAATAGAAAATGATACAAAAATGGCATGTAAGTAAAATTGTCTCTTGAGAGGCGGTTCAAGGTGTTCCTTTCAATTGTCAACCTTTTAAAAAAAGGTCACGTAAGAAAGTTCGTCTCTTCAAGAGACAAATTTTGTTCAAAGAGCACGCTCGTCTTGAAGAGGCGAGTATTGCTGTAAGAAGACCTCCCCTCTTAAAGAGGGGAGTTTTTGGTAAGGTGACTTCGCTGAGGCGTGTTCTCTGTAAGTCTCTTCGAAAACTGAGTTTGGTGTGGCCAAATCTGCATCATTTCACTAATTACTTTTTAAAGTTATTTTAATAAGAGCTTAAAAAACACATTAGAGGCATAAAACCCCCATATAAAATAGAATTTATAGTTTAATAATAATTAGTGGTGACAATTATGATATAATTGTTCATTGGAGTAAGAAGTGAATAATTATTAATCATTCACGTTTTTCACTAGAAAACTAGCCCTATGTACTATTGTTTATTATATAACTATAACACGTTAATTTATTTAAATTTGATAACGATTTAATGAAACAATAATTAATTATATGACATGATAAGAGCAGAATAAACCATGACCAATCTTAATAAAATTGATAATGACTCCCAATATTGCACCATAAATTTTTGATAGGTGAGAAAAATGTTTACTTTGTGCATTATTCTATACTGATCAAAGTTTAAGTGATCAAATGATATTTCATTCATTTATAAGTTAATTTTTCACAATCATTAAAATATTTTAAAACACCAACTTTTAAATGATTGCATATCATTGTTATGCCAATCTTTTAAGGCCTATTTCGGATTCAATCTTTTGTGAGAATAGAAAAGGAGAGGGAGATGGTCTCCGGAGGGGAGGTCTGGAAATAGCTTCCCTTATCTAGAACATATATAGTAAAATGCTTGACCCCGGGATGAAATAATAAAAAAAATTATATAGGAACTAGACGTGAAAATAAAAAGGTATGATCAATCCATAAATATTCAGGAAAAAAACCCTCAAGTCTGCCTT
>QANY01008839.1:422140-453374 GCA_003255025.1 Datisca glomerata | reverse complement strand
TTTAGCATTCTTACATCGTCATGCTTATAATGCGATCCTCGCATTATTCCCTTATTATCATAATTAATGTTTATGTATGCGTGGATTATAATTTTAATAATCAAATCTATATTTTGTTACTTCTATTATTTAATTTTCACTAAAAAAGGCCAACGATGGACTTTGAGATTTTTGGGATACCAAACTTCTCGAACTACTGAGGTGAGGAGTTATTCTTGGGATACCAGAAATAACTCTAATAATGCTTTGATTTTAAAAGATATGAGAATACAAAAAAAGTATTTTTTTAAATGGTCTTTGAGCCACCCATTAAAAAGTAACTTATTTTGTTCATTTCTATGATACAAAATTCCTCAAATGGGACATCCAAAAAATAAATCTCTTTAACCTTTGCATTAAAATAAAAAAATGGATAGCATTTGATCAAATTTGGTAACCATTTTACAATGGGTGTTGTGGGGTGCTAATACCTTCCTCATACACAAACGACTCCCGAACCAACTTTGAGTTTTCGTAAACCAAAAAAAAAAAAAAATTTATCTTAAAATTGGGTGACCAATCACACCCTAAAATGATTGGTGGCGACTCTAAATTTCTTTTTCCTAAAACAAAAATGAATTTTTTTTAATCGCCGCTCCGCGTCGCACGCACGTTGCGACAACCACAAATGAAACAAATCTATAATTTTAAGAGAAACAATTACCACAAGAAGAAGGATAATAATTACTGACTCAATTACAGGTGTGTGAAACCCGACCACACTGTTTAACCTAAACTGAACTGAACCAAACTTGATCAATTTTATAATTATAAATGGGCGGTTCGATCTAGGATTAGGAAAAAATCGAACTTTCGGTCCAGAATTTCAGTCCATTCTAGACTAAATCGGCAGAACCGCCCATATATTCTCCCAATATATAAGTGTTTTATTTTTCAAACCCTAAGCCTACCCTCTCCTAACCAGACGCCAGATGCCACAACTGACCCTTTGGCTTCCTCATTTATAGCTAGACGCGAGCAATTGCATGGTGCCTCAGATATACTCCTTAGTCCAACCACAATCATCTTCCACCCTAGCTGCGACAAACACTGTGATTCACCACAACAACTTAAATGTAAATTATTTTTCCATGATGCTTTAATATCTAGTTTTCACCTTATCATCTTTGTTGTTCATGTAATTGTTTATTTGTATTGTATTCTCTGCTAATTTGAGACTCTCCTTCAACCCTTATATTTCTCAACTATGAACCCTAAAGTACTGTGAAACCTAAAAAAACAAAAGCTTCTCCCTTCAACTAAATGATGGTGTCAACTAGGAAGTCAGAATGACCTCTGAAACATTGAATAGGACTGGCACCTTCAGGAAGTAGCTATATATAGATCAGATATGTGTTGTTTGCATTACATGACTGGCAATTCAATCCAGGCTAAAAAGCAGTCGAGCAATAGGAATTTGAGATGATATGTAGAATTACAATCACTCTACTAATTAGGTGCATAAAAATGTTAAACATATCTATTGCAAATTCTAGAGGTTGATGTTTTAGTGCTTTTATATCCCTTAAATCTAAAATATCTAAACAGATCTTTACTTTAAGCAGAACAAAAATTGCTTATGAATCGAATAACCCGACTGAACCAACCAGATGATTTTCGATATGATCGGTTTGATTTTTACAGGCAACAGCGGAAGGCCCGATCCTTCATATAGGAAGACCGTAATTTTCAGTTTAGTCTAGTTTGTCAGTCAAAAACTGGACCGAACCAAGTGTGAGCACCCCTGACTCATTAACATTGCCACCTAAGCTTCTTTCTTAATCAAATCAAGATTTCATTACTTTCCACATTAAAACAGTGGAAAATTCTTCAATGTTGGTGTTGCTTTCCCGGCATCGATATCGTACGGTTCAACAATATGTTGAAGGTATTCAATAAATATGTTTAGGAGTTTAATGGATATTTTTTAAGGTTCAACAAATCATGGATTCATTAATTTTTTTAAGGTTCAACAAATATGTATATGAATTGATCAAAAACTATAAATTATTTCATAGTAAAAATAAAATTTAAACTCAAAGTCTCGTGATGCGAGTGTGTCTCATTGCGTGAATCGACTTTGTCAATTATAACTGAGACTTAGGAATCGTCAACTTCACCTGTTCAATGACATTTATCATCATAAATATTTAATATATTAGTGTATGTTATTTTATAAACTGACTTATATATGGGGTTATTTCTCATATTACTGAATAAAAATATTATAAATAAACAATTCAAGAATTTCATTATAGGTGTGCTAGAACGTGACAAAGTATAAGAATTATTTTTTTTTCTAAAATGGGATTAATATTTCGATTTGTTTTTTACTTATATTTTTATTTCATTCAATTCCTTACAATTGCAATAATGGTTGTGTGTCAAGTCAATTTTGAATAATATTTTTTTAACAAGTAGTTTTAATCTAATAAATTTTCAGTTTGATATAGAAATTAATAAATGGATGCAAGCATGTCATGTAATATTTCTAATTCTAGTTCATTATATATTTAAAGATTAGTTGTTAATTTATTCTGATTGAATACTCAGCCAAGCACCTCTCTTCATATTATGGATTTCTTCATTCATAATATGAAGAAATCCACATTATCTAAAGCCATCTCTTGGCGTTTACTGTGAATTGTTTTCAGTTTCATTGCCAAGGCCCGAGTACTACAAATCACAACTCCAGGTTTCCCGTCCTCTCCAGCTCTCACTACCTCTCTTAATATCTCTATCTGATAAAAAATGGAAACCAGACACCTAGAAATCAATGTTATCTCAGCTAGAGACCTCAACGATGTCAATATCATGACTAAGATGGACATTTACGTCCTTGTTTTGCTCTCTAGTGATTCTAAGCACAACGAAAAAGCCTCTAAGACTTTGGTAGACACGGAAGGTGCAAAAACCCAAGCTGGAACTCCACGATGGAGTTAGCCATTGATGAGGTAGGGGTCCAGAGTAACCACCTGACCTTCGTGTTCAAGCTCGGTACTTCCATGAAACACATAAGCTCTTCTCCCTCTGAGACAAAGACAACAGTGGTGTTCACGTTCCTATAAATGAGTTTCTGAATTCTCATACTAATGGTACTTCCATGAAACACATAAGCTATCAAGTGCGTAAGCCTTCAGGAAAGCCACAAGGCATCTTGAATTTCTCGTTCAAATTTAGCGAGAAACCCAATGTGGCAATGCTCCTTTGACGTCTAAGGTTGATGAGCCGGTGAACTCCTATCTTGCTCCTCTAGTAGTGGGGCCCCATTCAACAACTTATGGTGGGATATATCCTCCTCCTTTAGAATCATACCCTCCTCCTTTAGAATCATATCCTCCTCCTCCACAAACACAATATCATAACGCTCTTGAAGATATCCTCCTTCGCCAAAAGGATATCCTGTAGCTATAGATGGATATCCTTCTCCTCCACTAACACAATATCATATCGCTCCAGAAGATATCCTCCTTCACCAAAAGGATATCCTGTAGCTCTAGAAGGATATCCTCTTCCAACAAAAGGATACGATCATGCTACACCAGAAGGATCTCTTTCTGTAAAAAAAAAGGATATCATACCACTCCAGAAGGATACCCTTCTCAACAATCAGTAGGAGGATAAGGTTATTATCCATCGTCAGCACGATATCAACCACCGTCATATCTGCATCCATATATGAGTCCACGGGCATCGAAACATGGTTATCCACCTCAATATCAGCAAGGTTATGGATATGCACCTCCACCAAGATATATGTATGGGCAGCCGGTACAGAAACCAAAGAAGAAGAAGTCTGGGTTAGGGTTGGGTGATGGATTCCTAGGAGGAATGGTTGGTGGCCATTTGATCAGAGGGCTGACGTCTGATTCTTTAGGCTCATTTGATCTTTCAGCCTCCTTTGATCCTTCTAGTGTTGATCTTAGTAGTTATGAAGACAGTATTGATTTTGTGGGTACCATTGGTTAATGTTTATTAACAGTACTCTCATAGCCCCTAGTTCATCTCCAAAACAAGGATGAACAGAGGCCAATGGCAACCCGAGTTTCCCATGCAGTCCATACACGATACCTTCTCCTTTCTTCTCTCTTCTACCTTATTGGAATGCCATAGAACTCTTCTCAATCTTTGCTCCACGTGCTCTGAAACCTCAACATTTAATCATGTTCGTAATTATTTGCTCAGCAACCAAGATTCATTCTTCTCTTTCCTCTAACTCTAATTATTCCTTTACTGTACAATTGTAGCAACGAGTCTATTATTCTTTTTCCTTATATGAGCAATGTTACGTCCCTATCCCCGAAGGTTAAACATATGTGTAATTTTCACAATTTTGAAATCCCCAATTCGAAACAAACCCTAATTTTGAGAAAACTCTCAAATTGAAATTCTTAATTTATCCATGATAGAAAAACATTGACCTTAAATAGTGGAAGCATTAAACTTATTGATGATCAAAATATTTTTCATTAAATAGTGGAAGCGATAGAACATCTTAAATGTACAATTAATAAAACCTCAAAAAACTAAATTAAACTCTAAAATAAGTCAAAACTTGAAATCCATAATTCATGAAGCTTTCACTCATCATAATTCGTAGAAAAACATAACGTAAAATAAACTACTTAAATAACTGAGTTTAACAGAAAATATTTTCCCAAGTTTTAAATCAAATCATAAACTGAAAACATAAATTCTTTTAATCCAACTGGTTATGGTAGTCTCTCACTCATACTGCTCGCTGTCACCATCTACATCATAAACAACTCTGGGGGAATGACTATTTTAAAATACCCAGTAAGCAAACTCACATAATAACATACATCTACATGTCATAAATGCAATCATGACATAACATAACTGAACTTGACATATATAAAAAATGAAATAAAGTAACGTAGTTAATCATGTCATGGCTTAACATAGCACGTAGACGATACGTGTCTCAAATAGAATCATATAACAATCTTCATCATATCTTGTTTTTGCGTCTCCCCTAGTTAACAACCTAATCAGAACTTGATCATGACATAGCTTAACATAGCACGTAGATAACACGTGTCTCAAACAGAATCATATAACAAACTTCATCATATCTTGTCTTGGCATGTTCCTTAGTTAACAACCTAATCTGAACTGATCACACGTTAACTGAAACATATCATGGAGAATCGGATGATGAAACAGAGGACACACATTAGGCGACAGAACAGATGACCCTCATAGGTGACGGAAAATGTGAATATATGGCACCTCATGAGTGTAGAAAAATATTTACAGATGACACCCAGTGTATGACCAAAACATGAACAGACGACACTCTATGTGTGACGAAAGTATGAACAGATGACACCTCATTCATATAACAGAATAAAATGTGAACAACTCTGATTTCTTGTTAACTACAGGTCATGCTTAGCTCATATCTTACTTAATTACCACTTGACTGAATTAACTTCATAACTTGCAGGGCCTAATGCATGATAATAATTGATCATATGGTTCACAAGTAAACGTATAATGCATACTACTACATATAACCGAATCAAACATGATAATATAATAACAAAAAATCAGTCATACCAAAATATTTATCTCATGATAATCAAATTTATAATGGAATAGTAAACAATTACTAAATTGTTAACGAAATATAAACATTATTGAAAAATGGTTTAACTATTAATAAATATAAATATACGATACAATTATAACATCAGAGCCACATCATTATATAAGTCCACTTACACAAAATATATACGTGAACATAACATGCTTACAGACAATTAAAATTGATGAGAATAACACATCTTACATTTATCACACATGTGTCACATTAAGATATAAATTCACTTAGATAAAATCAGCAACTATTGACCTGAAATCCAAAGCTTTCACATCACTAAATTGTTTTGGAAAAAATCAATGTTACATAACACATTTTTAATATCATAAAATAAAAGAGATTTAGTTAAAACAGTGTAAATGGGTTTGAGCGAGGTCAGAAAATAATGTATCAGGTCAGAAGTCAAATGATAAAGCTTTGGGTCAAACGGTTCAGACCGAGCTGGTTTAGACCAATCCGGTGCAGTTTTATCTAAAGGGTTGGTTTAGACCATTTCAGTGTGGTTTTATCTGACGGACCGGTTCAGACCGTTCTGGCTAAACTGAATCGGTCCCGGTTGTTTTGGTCTGAGTTAGACTGGACAGGTTCAGACCGATCTGGATTAACTGAACCGGTTCGTATGGGTGCTTCAATCGGGTTGATAAAAAATGAACTAGCTCACAAGACCTAGTTGCAGTCGAAACAGGGCGAGAGAAAGAAAGAGAAAAGAGGGAAGAGGAAAGGGGGGCCTCGGCAATAAACCGCTGGTGATGGCAGAAGTAGAGGGAGAAAGAGAGAGAGAGAGAAAGAGAAGAAAGTAGCAGAGAGAGACAGAGAAAATAAGAGAGGGAGAGAGAGAAGAAAGAAGCAGAAAGAGACAAAGAGAGAGAGAAAATGAGAGAGAGTGAGAGAGAGAGAAGAAAGAAGTAGAGAGAGACAAAGAGGTAGAGAAAATGAGAGAGAGAGAGAGAGAGAGAGAGAGAGAGAGAGATAGTTAGGGGAAAAGAGACAGGGGTTGTGTTTAAGAAAGATCTGAGAGAAAGAGACAGAAACAGAGAGGGAAGGAGATGAAGCAAGAAAGAGAGAGAGAGAGAGAGAGAGAGAGAGAGAGAGATATACAGAGAGGAGAAGAGATAAAAGAAAGAAATCAAGAAAAAGGAGAAGAAGATTACCCAAATTCAAAACTTGTAGGCGGCCAAGGTTTAGAGAGAGACCAATGAAGAAGAAGAAAGATTACTAGCCTGCAGGGGGCTGCGTGGGGTGAGCGTGGGGTGAGAGGCTACGAGAGAGAGAGGGAAAGGGGAGAATGAGATAAATAAAGAAAGAAGAAGGAAGAAGAAGAAGGAGATTACCTAAATTTGATGAACCCAAAGAAGAAGAAAGAGAATAGAGGGCTCGCTGGCCTGACGGCTAAAGGGGAGAGGGAAACCAAAAACAAGGGAGAGAGAAGTAGAATTTATATATAATATTAGGTTAAGATTGGTTTAGGGTGTAAAGAGATGTATGGTGTGAGGGCGTTTTAAAATTAGGTACTAAAACACTTTTAAAATTTTAAAAAAATCAAACTTTGAATAAATCACATTTAATTAAAAATAGTTTTACAAAAAATACAAATAATCCATCATTAAAATCAAATTTGAAAATCACATTATCTTTTAAATCAATTTTACGAAAATACTCATTTACGAAAGCTCGAGGTATTACATCCTCCTCTCCTTAAAAACTTTCATCCTCGAAAGAAAGATTCCACATTTTTAAAACACTGAAAATATCCAAAAAGATCCAAAACTCAACCAATGGTAAAACACAAAACATAAATGAAGAAAACAAAATCAAGTTTCAATCAACGCGAAAATTGAATGCCCAACAGCAAGAAGTATACCGACAACAACTGAAGTTTAATTGCTAGCCTCTTGATGTGTCAAAGCGAATCCTTTTCCTTATTCCTTTTGATTGTTGTACTATCGTTCTGACCTTGTTTGTTCAATGGACAATCCTTCAGATAATGCCCAACTTTCCCATATTTAAAGCAAGCATTAATCTTCTGATAATACTGTCTGACGTGACTTTTGTTGTAAGTGACGCAAATAGGATGGGAATCTCTAACTTGTTTCTTTGCATCTCATTGTTCAATATGGTCGTCCTGAAGCTTCCTTTTCTCTTGTGACAAGCAATCATTCCGTGGCAGCTCTCTTGGTGGAAGATTATGCTCCATTAACAAGGCTGCTTCAACCACTACTGCGTAAGTGGTATGCTTGTGGAAAGACACATAACCCTTTTATCTCTAGATGAAGTCCCCTTTCAAACGTGTGAGCCTTCCTGGTCTCGCTATCAACTTAATGGGTGGCGTAGCGAGATAATTCCTTGAACTTCCTTTCATAATCAGTAACAGTCCTATTACCTTGCACCAGCCTAAGAAATTCGGCCTCCTTGCTCGCTCTGATGGTGATCAGAAAATACTTCTTGAAAAACTGCTCCTTAAATCTATCCCAAGTCACCGGATTTTGCACAACATCATGAGCTTTTTGTGTGAGCTCCCACCATTTTCAAGCTTCTCGCATCAACATAAAACTTGCACAAGTAACCTTTTGAATCTCAGAACCCATCATAAACTAGAAGATCTTCTCCAATCTCACAATCCAATCATCAGCTAACAATGGATCGAATGAGAGACCGTCAAATTCGGGCGGGTTCAGCCTCCTAAATGTGTGGATCAACTGCACGTTGAGCGTTGTCCCCTGTTGCGGTTGCTGTAGTTGAGCTGGGCGAGTCATCGCTATCTGCCTCAACAACTCTATAAATTCTTGAAACATTTCGATCATAGTTGCCAGAGGGTTCACAACAGGATCAACTGGTGCATGATTCTTGCTTCTCGTAGGGGGAGCCATTACTCTACTACCCACCAAAATTCAAGACTTACCGAAAGCCTAATCTTATTGCACAAATGTAACATAAACATAACAAACATGTCATAATGAAACTAAAGCACATCATACTGAATCAATAATTAAAACATACATATCATGCTTACTTGACATGTAAGATGAGGAAGGAGCAGAGTGCGCGGCATGCCATATTTTTTACTAAGAAAAGTCTACAGATCTAAAACCTCTGCTCTGATACCAAACTGTAACGCCTCGATCCCCGAGGGTTAAACAACGTGTAATTATCATAATTTTAAAATCTCCAATTCGAAACGAGCCCTAACATTGAGAAAATTCCTAACTTGAAATTCTTAATTTACCCATGATAGAAAAACTGACCTTAAATAGCGGAAGTATTAAATTTATCAATGATCGAAATCTTTCTCATTAAATAGCGGAAGCAATAAAATGTCTTAAATGCATAATTAATAAAACCTCAAAAAACTAAATTAAACTCTCAAATAAAATCAAAACTTGAAATCCATAATTCATGAAACTTTCACACATCATAATTCTTAGAAAAATATAACGTAAATTTAACTACTTAAATAACTGAGTTTAACAGAAAACGTTTTCCCAAGTTTTAAATCAAATCATAAACTGAAAACATAAATTCTTCTAATCCAACTGGTTATTGCAGTCTCTCACTCATGCTGCTCGTCATCACCACATGCATCATAAACAACTGTGGGGGAATAAGTATTTTAAAATACTCAGTAAGCAAACTCACATAATAACATGCATCCACATGTCATAAATACAACCATGACATAACATAACTGAACTTGACATATATCATAAATGAAATAAAGTAACGTACTTAATCATGACATGTCTTAATATAGCACGTAGATAACACATGTCTCAAACAGAATCATATAACAATCTTAATCAAATCTTGTATTGGCATGTCCTCTAATTAACAACCTAATCAGAACTGATGACATGTTAATTGTAACATATCATGATGAATCGGGCGATGAAATATATGCACCCATTGGGTGACGTAATAGATGGCACACATTGGGCCACGAAATAGATGACACACATTGGGCAATGTAACAGATGGCACTCATAGGTGACGGAAAACGTGAACAGATGGCACCTCATGAGTGACGGAAAATATTTACAGATGACACCCAATCTATGACCAATACATGAATAGATGGCAACCTCTGTTTGATGAAAGCATGAACAGATGACACATCATTCGTATAACAGAACAAAACATGAACAACTCTAATTTCTTGTTAAACATGGATCGTGCTTAGTTCATATCTTACTTAATTACCACTTGATTAAATTAACTTCATAACTTGTGGAGCCCAATGCATGATAATAATTGATCATATGGTTCTCAAGTAAACAGATAATGCACACTAATACATGTAACAAAATCAAACATGATAACATACTAACATAAAATCAGTCATACCCAAATATTTATCTCATGATAATTAAATTTATAACTGAATAGTAAATAATTACCAAAGTGTCAATGAAATATAAATATTTTTGCAAAATGGTTTAACAGATAATAAATATAAATACATGATACAATTATAATATCAGAGTCACATCATTATATAAATTCACTAACACAAAACATATATGTGAACATAATATGCTTACATACAATTAAAACTAATAAAAATAACACATTTTACATTTATCACACGTGTGTCACATCACGATGTAAATTCACTTACCTGGATAAAATCAACAACTATTGACCTGAAATCTAAAGATCCTAGATCATAAAATATAATCGCTAAATTTTTCTGAAATAAATCAATGTTAAACAAACACATTTTTTATATAATAAAATAAAAGAGATTTAATTAAAACGGTTCAAATGGGTCTGAGCGAGATGGGAAAATAATGCATCAAGCTAGAAGTCATATGATAAAGCTTTGGGTCAAACGGTTCAGACCATTCCGGTGTGGTTTTATCTGGTGGGTCTATTCGTACCATTCCGGTGGGGTTTTATCTGATGGACCGGTTCAGACCGATCTGGCTAAACTGAACCGGTCTAGGATTTTTGGTCTGAGTTAGTATGGACTGGTTCAGACTGATCTGGGTTGACTGAATCGACTCGTATGGATGCTTCAATTGGGTCTGTAAAAAATGAACTGGGTCCCAACACCCAGTTGCAGTCGAAACAGAGGACGAGAGAAAGAAAGAGAAAAGAGGGAAGGGGAAATGGGGGCCTCGACGATAAACTATCGGTGATGGAAGAAGCAGAAGGAGAAAGAGAGAGAGATCAAAGAAAAAAAATTCAAGAAAATTCAACATTTAATGTGCTGGTTGCTTTCCTCCATAACTGAGGTTATGTTTGGCCATGTTGTTCGCTGCACTACTTCTCATGAGGTTTGGAACACTCTTGAACAAACCTTTACTTCTCAATCCAAGGCTTGAACTCTCTAGCTTTAATTTTAGCTGCAAACAATCAAAAAAGTTTTGATGGGTGTCAATGACTACAATCATAAGATGAAATCAATTGCAGACAATCTCTCAGCTTTTGGCCAGAACATCTTCTCCTATACATCATAGAAGGACTTAAGAGTGAATATGACCCAGTGGTCATCAACTTAACCTCCAGATGTAAGTCTGTAACTATCGAGGAAGCTCAATATCTCCTTCAAAGTCAAGAGATGCGCATCAAACAGTTCAATAGCCAAAATGTTGTTGATATCACTAATCCCTGAGTAAACTTAGCCAACTTCTCTAGAAATTACAATAGAGGACCTCAACAACCTAATTTCACTCCCAATAGAAATTCACTCCTAATTTCAGAGGTCATGGCAGAGGCCGTGGAGGTAGGACTGGCTCAAGACCTATTTGCCAGATTTGTAGAAGAATTGACACACTGCCTATAACTGTTATAGTCGCTTTGACTATGTTTTCCAGCCTGCTAACCCCACAACAAACCCTCAGTCTTCTCATAGCAACTCCCAAAAGAGCTCAAACTCTCAATCAAATAGACATGCTGCCTTCATGGCTTCAGTTTTCTCTCCTTGATATCTCTGCTTGTATTTTTGTCTTCAATCTAAATCAATATAACTACACCTTATTGGAAAACCTTCTTATTATTAGTTTATTCATTTACCTCCTGTTGACTATTTCTTTTCATAGTAGTGTCATAGTTTAATTCATTAAAATTGTCCTTGTGTCAACTCTTAAACCAACATCAAACAATTACAAATGGTTGGACAACCTTCTTCCCGTCTGTTCTATTTGTTTAGTTGTTTGATTGCCTTAGGTATTTTAAATGTATTGGCATTATTAGATCTCCTAGTGAATGTATACGTGGCTTGTTAGTTAGCTATTTTTGGCTTCTTTTGTCCATTATTTCCTCCTTTGAAGATATTTTTGTGTCCTTATTAGTGTTTTTTTAATTGATACGCAAATTGAAGTACATAGGAATACTGGATAGGACTGCCAATACTTTGCAGTGCTTGATTAGCTCCTTTCATAGAGTGTTCACTAGTCGAATGTTTTCTGATATTTTAAAATAAAAATAGTTTTTTCTCTTATTAATTACAAATATGGAGGATGCAAAGATCCAATAGAAAAGTCCATTTTCATCACGTAATTCGGCTATATTTAGCAAATTAACAAGTAGACACATCTTTTAGAATTATAATCATTAGAATTTTTATTTTATTTTTATTGTATAATACTATTTGTCAAGCTTTCATTTAATTAAATAAATAAAATTTTATTTTTTTCTTTTCTTGTACTTTAGATAATGGCTTTACCCGTCATCTAATGATTAATGACCTATCCAATATGTCACTCAAGTCTAAATACAAGGGTAAGGGTGGGATAGCTGTAGGAAATGGTGAGTTACTCCAAAAATCTCATATTGGTCATTCTACACCGCCTACTTCAAATAAGTTTATCAAACTGTCGCTTGATCAGCTTCTCTGTGTTCCCTTATCTACCAAAAATTTGCTTAGAGTCTTTAAAGTAGTTTTGGATAATGAAGTTAGTGTTGAATTTGACTCTGTGTTTTGTTTTATTAAGGACAAGAATTTGAAGGAGGTCTTTTTACAGGGAGTGCTTAGAGATGGACTATATCATTTCCCCACTACTCAACTACACCAGAAATTGTTTTCACCTGCTCAGTCTGCTTTCATTTCAGCTTTCTACTTTTTAGTTCAATATAGGACTAGTAATAACATTAACTTGTGGTATTCTAGTCTAGGCCACCCTTTTCTTTCAGTACTACATAGTTTCTATAATTATGTAAATCTTAAGTTCAATGAAAAACAGTTTCAATTTTACAATGAATGTCCTATGGGAAAATTGCATCAAAACTCATTTCCCTACTCTCTTATTAAGTCTAAAGAACCCTTTGAACTCATACACTCTAATGTTTGGGGTCCAGCCCCAATAATTGGAACAAATGGCTTTAGGTATTATGTAATCTTTGTGGACAGTTATAGCAAGTTTACTTGGATTTTCTCCTTAAACTCAAATCTGATGTGAAATCTATTTTTGTTCATTTTCTTACCCACATTAAGAGACAGTTTCAATTCAAAGTAAAATGCCCTTAAAATGATTGGGGTTGGGAATTTCGAAGCTTAGCACTTATTTTAAGGGACTTAGGAATCATCTTTAGACACCCTTGTCCTCACTAACACCAACAAAATGGCAGTGTTGTGAGAATGCATAGAGACATCACTGAAAAGGGTCTAACTCTTCTGTCTCATGCTAATCTTCCCCTTAACTTCTCGTGGGAAGCCTTTTATACCTCCACCTATTTAATCAACAAACTTCCAACACCTTTACTCAGTCACAAATCCCCTTTTGATATCCTATTTTCACCCAAAACTGAGCTATGCCATCTTAAGAGTCTTTGGTTGTGCATGTTTCCCATTCCTTAGGCCTTACTCCAATAAAAGTTCAATTTTCATACCACCAAGTGTGTGTTCTTAGGCCATAGTGAATCCCACAAAGGTTGTGAATGCCTAGATCCTAAAACAAATAGAGTGTATATCTCAAAAAGTGTTGGATTTAATTAGCATGATTTTCCTTTTCAATCTCTTTTACCTGTAAAATCTTCACATGTTTCTCCTACTATTATTCTCTTACCTCCTAACAAGTTATCTCATAGCTCCTCTACTCCAATTAGTCCATCTCTATCAAGTTCTGCAATAGAAGATCCTCCATCAATTCTTGCCCCTAATAACAACACTATTTCAAATTCAGGTAATCTTCCTACTTCTCCTGTCTCTTTTCACTCTCACTCATCAGATTATCCTATTGTCACACATATTGTTCCTTTTCTTAAATCCATCCCAAGCAATTCCCCTACTTCCTCCCAACCAACAAATATCTCAACCCAACCTCCTCTTACCCCACCTCAACCCACATCCATTCACCCTATGGTTACCAGGCCCAAAAGTGGGATATTCAAACCAAAAATCTTCACAGCCAAGCTCTCATCTCACTGCACTAAACCTAAGTGTGTCAAGGAAGCCTTAGCTCAACCATAATGGAAAAGATGCAATGAACATTGTCTCCAATAAATGGGTCTTTCGAGTCAAATGCAATCATAATGGTTCGGTTCAAAAGCACAAGGCTTGAGTGGTTGCCAAAGGTTTTCAACGAAACCCTGGCATTGACTACTTTGATAGATATAGCTATTTTATCAAGCCTTGCACCATTTGAGTTATCCTAACCACTGCTGTCACCAAAGGATGGGACATCCAACAAATAGATATCAACAATGCCTTCCTCAATGACAAGCTGAATGAGGTTGTTTACATTTCCCAAGCACCTCGAGCATGGTTTGATACTCGAAAACATACACTAAAACAGTGAGGCTTCACTAACTCAATTTCAGATAGCAGTTTATTCTTTAAACTCAAAGACAATGTCATCACCTTGAAACTAATCTATGTTGACGACATCTTGATAAGTGGAAGTAGTCTTACCTTTCATTCAACATTTGATTTAGGCACTACATCGCAAGTTTCCTTGAAGGCCCGTGGATCTCTTAGTTACTTTCTGGGCTTTGAAAATACATAAGATGATTCTGGTCTTTATCTCACCCAAACCAAATATGTTTTGAACCGCTTAGAAAGGAAAAACATGTCTACTGCCAATCCATGTTCTACTCCAATGTGTCCCTCACACAAGCTAAGCTCCACATGCACTACTTTTTCAGACCCTACTCTCTATCGTAGTGTCATTGGTGCTCACTATAAAAAACAGGGGCTTTAGCCACGACTTTTAGTCATGAAAGTAAATTCATCGCAAAAGACCCATTTTTGGCGACCAACTAAATAGTTAGTCCCCAAAGGCAATACATTTTACTCGGAAAAGGGTGCCAATTTTTTCATGCGCTATACCGATGAATGTTATGGATTCGTCGGTAAAAGTAGAACTTTTACTGACGAAATATAAAATTAGTCTATAAAATTTTAGCTTTTACCGGCGAATTAATCTTTTCATAGGTAAAAGGGCAACTTTTACCGACAAAATATTTATTTGGTGGGTCAAAGTATTTCTTTTACCGACCAAATTTTTTTTCATCGGTAATCGGTACACAAAATAGTAGGCTTCCCTCAATCTCTCATTTTTCTGCTTCCCTTGCCCTTTCAAGCCCTTGAAAAAAACTGTTTCCCTCTCACCTCCTCAGTTTGTCTCCGTCAGTCTCCATGGAAAAGCTCATCCACAACCGATCTCCTCCGTGACAGAGAACTCCTCCATCAGTTTTTGGCTCCTCCATCAGTTTGACAGAGCTCCTCCGTGACAGATCTCCACCTCCTCGTTGATCTCCTCCTCCGCGATAGAGCACCACTGAGACAGATCTCCTCCCTTTAGAAATATCATACCTGGTACTTCTTTTCTCAATTTATTTTCCAATTTTATGCCGTATTCTATTGATTTTTAATCTAGGATTCTTCAATTTCGATAATGATAGTTGAACTTTTCGACTTTGTAAAGTCCTTCTGTAGTTTTTTCTTTGCGATGATTTTCCCGTTTAGGTCTGTCGACCGACAAATTGTTCTCAACATATTTTTTCCCCTTTACTGCTTCCTTCCTTGCTCTCAATCAATCGGCTGAATTTGTCTCTTAATTTGATGCGAAAGGAGAGATGGCTTGAAGCTGTCCTCTGCGTCAGTAAATACCTGATTTTATTCTAATCTAATTAATTTTTGCGTAAAAGAAAATCCACTGAATCCAAATCCCTTTGGATTTGAAATATGATGCAATAATTAGAATTTTGTGAATTTGGATGGATATTGCACGATTTGGAAGTTCTTGAAACAAATAGATGACAATTATGTTATAGAAACTAGAAATATGTGGTTGGATTTGGATCCTGAAAACGTCTTCCTTAGTTACTTCTATTTTTACTTGCTGGGAACTAATTTATCCAATATGAGTTTCTTGGTCCCTTCTGTTCTTGTTTTTCTTTTGCCATATACAGTATATATGTTTTATATTCTCGCAAATCCATAGTTTCCAATACTTATCTTTTTCTTCTGTACATTCATGTTTCATACACTTTCAGGAGCAGATAAAAACTAATATGGTTCTTGTGAAAATTGAATATTTTGTTTGCCTTTTGTTGATGGACGGACCTCTCTTCCCATTTCAGCTGTTGCTAAGAATTTTGTTCATGTTTATGAAGTTATTCCTTTTTTGTTCTTCCTTAAAAATGAAAGCACTTATATGATTTTAAAATGAAGATCATTGAAGTTAATTGGGATGGTAGTAAAGCATGGCCATGGATATTCAGAACAAAACCATTGGCTTATGAGAGGAATTCGGTTTAACCACTAGAGGTTAGTAGGATGAGGATTTGCATGAAAGTTATTTTTATTCGTAGATTAGTCTAATTACCATGCTATAATACTACTGTTGCAACCAGTTATGAGTGAAAGCAAACTGAGAGCAACATTTTAAAGATTTTTGTGCTCATTAAATCATTGAAAACGTGTAAAACTATTGAGGTCTCATAATCAATTTATATAGAAATGATAGCATTGAATTGTTAGCATGTCACTGAAGAAAATGAAGAAAATAGGAGACTATAGTCAATACTTTCATCTCTTCAACTACAATCTCTCACAACGATTGTAGTCAATATTTTCATCTCTTCAACTACAATCTCTCATAACGATAGTAGTCAATATTTTCATCTCTTCGACTATCATCTGAGGACCTAATTAAAAGTTAGAAACATAGAAGGAGAAATATATATATATAAGTTAAATATTCATATTAATTTTTGTAGAAAGAAATATATCTATGCATATGTATATAATGTTAAAGATTCATATGGAGATCATTTTACCTGTACTCCATCGACTTCTCAAAGATAATAGCTTCTTTAATTATCTTGCATGTATTTCCAAATACAAACACTACCATAAGAAGCAGTGAGCTAATAATGGCAAGTAAATGCATGATAGGAAGTCCCAACATAATGAGCCATAATACTAAAATAAAGAAAGTTACAAAGAAGTTCAACTTCTTGTGTTCCTTAATAGCCGATTTTGTGTCTTATGAGAGAATTTCCCAGGTCCATCCATTTTCAGTCTAAGTGCTTCAACCTGAGAAAGAACAAGAATTTTCTTCATTTACTAAGAAAAGTTTAGCTTGCTACCATCTTATAGAAGTGCTTGACTTTATACATACATCCAATGGAAAGTAAACTTGATCTCTCTGATTGGGCTCACATCATGATTTTTAATACTAAAAACTAATATTGCAGATTACTTTATGAATTGTACCATCCAATTGCAACCTCTATCTCTTTGAAATTTACTTGAATTACACTTTCAGAAAGGGTTAAATTTGCTAATCAAGTTTTGAGTTTTTTTCTTTAATGAAATTTGTGGCTTTGTATGTGATAGTTAACACTCATTCAATCATTAAACATAAATGACTTTTTTAAATCATTATTTCAGATCTTTCAGATCCTTCTAGTTACGATTGTCATTTCTACAAATTGGATTATCCTTTAATTCCTTGAATATTTGATATATTCATAGAACTTAGCCCTTTCATTCTGAAAATATGTATGGAATGATGCTTTATTCTTTGTTATGAATAAGTTATTAGCAATGAGAAAACTCTATTTATAATTATTTTCTTTTATTATGCACTTCAATCATCTTTGTTTCTTTCTATTTTCCTCTTTTAACTTTGCATTTTAATCTCTTTAATTTAGGGATCTTTTGGTGAGAGTTTCTAAAAATAGTTATTTAATTTACAGAGTGACAAAATGGACAAGAGTTGGTTAAAAAATCCTAATAGATTGTCGAAGGAGTATATTGATGATATTTCATAATTTATGAGCGTGGCCAGTAATTATCTCAATGTAGAAGGGAAAACTCATTATCCATGTAATAAATATCTTAATTCAAGACAATTGTCTTTAATAGAAATTAAAAAAAATGCATTTGTGCCAATATAGAATGGCATTCAACTATGATCGTTGGGTGTTTCATGGTGAAGAGATACAAAAATATCACCATTCACCAAATATGGAGATGAATAGTACTATATCTCACCTTGGTGGTGATGATGATGATAATGATGGTGATGAGATGAGAGAAATGTTAGATAACATGTGTGGTTTTGTTGGCATGGAGATGAATGGTGAACGATTGGCAATGATAACACTAATAGAATAAATCTAAATGCAAAAACGTTAGACATATTTAGTGATTTATTTAGTGAAGTCGAAGAAGAACTTTATCCTGATTGTCAAAAGTATACTTCACTATTTTTTATTGTGAAGTTGATGCATATCAAAGTGTTTAATCGTTGGAGCAATAAGTCATTTGACCAATTACTTGAAGTTTTAAATGGTTCTTATCCAGTAGGCTCAAAAATTTCAGCCTCTTACTATGAAACCAAAAAAATTTAAGAGATTTAATGTTAGAATATGCACCATTTATTCTTGTAAATATGATTGTGCTTTATTCTGGAAAGAGAATGAAGGAAATGACAAATGTTCTGAATGTAGTGAACCAAGATATAAAATGGATGATAAAGGTAAGAAAGCTCCCCAAAAAGTTTTGCGTCACTTTCCTGTTATACCTAGACTTTAAAGATTGTTCAAGTCAAAATACACATCGTCTGATATGAGATGGCACAAGGAGTAACGTGTCAACGTTGAAGGTGTATTGAGACATCCTGCTGATTCAAAAGGTTGGAAGGATTTTGATAAGCAATATAGTTAGTTTGCACAAGATGCTCGAAATATAAGATTATGAGTTGTAACGAATGGATTTAATCCATTTAGAAATATGAGCAACTCATAGTGATAACGTATTTGCGTACAATCCATGCAAATGTCTTTACAAATTAAAATATTTGACAAAATTGCAAAAATATGTTATGTTTTTTTTCTGATAAAACTGTAGGAAAACGCATTTCTGAAAATGTAAAAACTAATTTCTTTATGGTTGGTGTGTATATATCATTCACTAAAAAATGATAATGTCACGAAGGTTTGTATAAGTTTCATCAGATTTTAGAAAAATACGAAAAATAATGAAATATGTAAGAAAATTCCATAATCAAGTTCTGAATTAAGTTACCTATTTACTTTTTAGTCAAATTAGGGGTTAAAATCCTCCTAATTTGGATCGAAATATCTTTGAATTTGCTTATAATATTGGCCTTATGTATCACACATCTCTTTCACAATCCCAAATTTAATTCATGTGTACACGTGAGCTTAGGCTCTTTTGATCATATCTTAATACTAATACATGCTCGGAGAACAATTTATCAATTCAATTCAGATTCGGATAAAAACGTAAAACTTTGTTTTTATAAATCTTTCGAACAACTTATCATCGACAGAGATTTATGTGTGAAAATGGAATAATGTATGGATAATTACAAGTAGAAGCCCTTGGAGACACCAAACTAATTCTTTACCTAAACATACTAATTTTTGCGAGAAAAGACTACCCAAACCAAACTAAGTAATTAAATAAATCCACTAGTTTCTTTAATGATATTCTGCCGAGTTATTTTCTGGACAATCAAGTTAAAAAGTTAATAAGAACTTAGATTATTGTAATTTTAAACCAAAAACTTATCAAGTAAACTTGAGTGTAAGAGTTTAATTAACAATTTCATTAATCTATTCCTGGTGAGCTATAGAATTTGCCTACTTAAGTTTTAAATGATATATTTTTATGAATAACATATAAATTGAATGTGACATATTACTGATTAAAAATAGTTTAAACATATTATAATTAAAGGTTTTCATTATAGCTGCTAGAGTATGACAAAGTAAACGCAATAAATATTCTTCAACTTGTTCTTATATATATATATATATATTATCTACATCACTAAGTGGTTTTGCACCAGTAAATTTATAGTTCGATATATGAGTAGATTAGTAAATTGAAATGTAAACATATCATTTTATTTATCATAACTTGATTTTAGTATATTTTAGTACATCATATATCTGCATTCAATTATTTATATTAATGAATACTCAATCAAATACATCTCCACGTTTCTTTGATAATATGAAGAATTCCACGTTAAGCAAAGTCGGCTAATTTAGACAATAGGCATTCGGCTCCGACTTGGTTACAGTTTCGTTGTACTTCACATATTACAACTTAGGTTGCCCCACCTATTCATCTCCCTCATTCTTGTAAAGCGATATGTTTAATTGTTGAAGGGTATTTTTATCTTTTGAATCTAATTAGGGGGTTAGTTAGCTTGTATATACTTTGGTTCTTCTGGTTTGGTTTTTGCTAATAATCGAATACACAATTTCTTCTCTTTCTCTTCTTCTTGCATTTTGTACTTCTCTTCTTCTTCAACCTACTGTATCATTCTTCATTGTATCAAAGCTATCTCAGGCCAACGTCGTGATCCATAACTGAAAACCAGACAATTCTTCTACTGTTATTCACCAAAAAATTGAATCTTAGATTTAAACTGAAAATCAAAAAATTTCCCAAATTGAAACTCAGAGTCGAAACCTACATTCTCCCTCCTCTTCTCAAGATCCAATCTTGACTGCAACTTCAACCATGTCAATCTCAGACCCGAGTCCTCATTCCCCAATCTTTCTTCTCTCCAACATTTGTAACCTCATTTCCATAAGACTTGATTCTTCAAATTTCATACTTTGGAAGTTCAAAATTTCTGTAATTCTTCAAGCCCATGTGATTTTTGGATATGTTGATGGTCTATGCCGTGTCGATCTCTGTTCGTCACAAATGAAAATGGTGTTCATATTCAGGATCCAAGATTCACTCAGTGGGTTGCTCAAGACCAAGCCCTCATGACCCTGATAAGTGTAACTCTTTCTCCTACTGCCTTGTCCTATGTCGTCGGCTGTAGAACCTCAAAGGAGGTATAGGAATCCACCGAGCGTTGCTTCTTCCCTCTCTCACGAGCCAACATCGTTCAATTAAAATCTGACCTACATTCAGATTCAAAGAAGCCAACATAGTCTATTGATTCTTACATTCAGCGCATAAAGGAGGTCAAAGACAAGCTTTCGGCCGTCTCCGTTACCGTCGACGATGAATATATTCTTATATACAAGATCACGGTCTCCCATCTAAATACAATAGTGTTCGAACTTCAATCCGTACCAGGTCTGAACCGTTATCTCCAGAGGAGCTTCATGTACTCTTAAAGAGTGAAGAAAGACTCATAGAATCACAAAACAAGACCCAAGATAGCTCCTTCCCTAATACTACATTTGTTGCTGCCTTTAATAATCACGGATATAATCAAGGACGAGGCTCTCATGGATTCAGAGAAAATCATGGTTCCGAACGGTCTAATTCCGGACGAGGAGGACGATCTCGCATGGAATTTTTCTCCCTAACCTTCTGTTCTTGGCACCCGGCCACAACTTCATCAAAATTTCAAGAATTCTAAGAATTTCACCAGTAATCTGAATGCTAAAGTTCAATGCCAAATTTGTAATCGTATGGGACATGGTGCTGCCAATTGTTACGATCGACTGAATTTTTCTTACGAAGGGTGCAATCCTCCATAAACTTTCACTACCATGAACGCTATGACACAAAATTCTTGTCCCAATGACACACAGGTTTGGCTTTCAGACACCAGGTGTACTACTTACTTAGCTCCTTATTCTACCAATATCTTCAACATGGTTGAATATAGTGGTGAAGAAGGGATATCCATTAGCAATGGACAATCTTTATCAATTTCCACACTAGGTCTGGTATGATTCAAACTTCCTCTAATGTTTTTCCTCTATCTGACTTGAATTATGTTCCTAAATTATCTGCAAACTTACTTTATGTATATAAGCTTTGCCTAGATAATAATTGTAGGTTTATCTTTGATGCTCAATCTTTCTTTATTCAGGACAAGGCAACAGGCATAATCCTGCATAAATGCCATAGTGTGAATGGTCTATATCATATACATGTTAAGTTTCCTAAGAAAAATGTTGCATATCTTGGTGATAAGACCTCTAGTTCTGTCTGAAATAATAAGGTTAGGTCACCCCTCTCCCAATGTTGTTAAACAAATACTATTTGCGTAAGTTGTGCTTTGAATAAAATGAAAAGATTACCTTTTTCTCTTTCTGATTCTTTATCCTCTTTTTCTTTGGAAATTGTTCGTACTGATGTTTAGGGCCCTTTCCAAACTATTTCATTACTTGGTCACCGCTATTATGTTATTTTTATTGATGACATATCTCGATTTACCTAGTTCTTTCCTATTATTCAAAAATCTGGTGTCTTTGATCTTTTAAGCGTTTTAAGCCTATTGCCGAAAATATGTTTGTTACAAAGATTAAGTGCTTAAGATCTGATGGTGGAGGCGAATACATTAATCTTTCGTTTCAGTCCTTTATGAATGAACATGGCATTCAACATCAAACTACATGTCCTTATACTCTGATGGTGGAGGCTGAATGTAAGCATTATCACTTAGTTGAGATTGGTTTAACCCTTTTGCATAATGCCTCTATTCCTAAAACTTTTTGGACTTATGCCTTTGCTGTATCTACTTTTTTTATTAATAGAATGCCTAGCTCTTCTCTTCATAACATGTCTCCTTTTCAGAAATTGTTTGGTAAGCTTCCTGAATATGATTCCTTTAGAATATTTGGATGTGCTTGCTATTCTAACTTAAAACTATGCATGAAAAATAAATTTCACACTAAAACTATTCAATGTGTGTTTTTGGGACATGCTTCGAATCAAAAGGGTTACATTTGATATGACTTGAACTCTCAAAAGTTTTATATTTCTAAACATGTTTTTTTTTATGAACAATGTTTTCCCTTTGCTGCCTTGATTACTCAAAATACTTGGACCTTAGTGCCTTTGCTCCTCACCAAAATCTTGTGGGGTGCAAATGGGTTTGCAAACTAAAGTATAACCCAGATGGCTCTATAGCTCAGTAAAAAGTGAGATTGGTTGCCGAGTGCTATCACCAACAAGCTAGCCTAGATTATGGGGAAACGTTCATCCCTGTAATCATGAAACTAACTATTCCCATTTTACTTTCTCTTGATGCTACTTATAACTCGCTATTATGGAAACTTGATGTTAAGAATATCTTTTAGTATGGTTCTTTATCTGAAGAAGTTTATATGTGTCAACCTTAGGACTTTATAGATAAGGAACATCCTGATTATGTTTGCAAAGTAAACAAATTATTGTATGGTCTTAAACAGGCGCCAAGAGCTAGCTTGAGTGTTTTACTATTCATATGCTTTCCCTTGATATTGTATGTTGATGATATTATCATTAGTGGGACTGATTCTTTCATGATTGTTAGTTCCTTAATAAAAAGATTTTGATATGACTGATTTAGGGGATCTGCACTATTTCTTAGGCCTTCAAATAACTAGAACTTCTACTGAAATTTTCATTAATCAAGATAAATATGCTACGCGCTTGCTTAATAAAGCAGGCATGAGTACTGTTATTCCATGTCAGTCTCCTTGTTTTACAAAATCCTCTTTATACATTCATGTTGGTTCTCCCTTCACTGATGTCACTCTCTCATTACTACAATTTTGGCCTTATATGACAGTTAAAACCCTATAATGACGGCTGACCACCTGTCATCTATCAGGCTCTCATATTTACCCTTTTTTTTCAATAAAAATCGTCATAGTAGGGTGCCACAAAAAACAATTAGATGACGGGGATTTTCCATCATCATAGGTTCTACCAAAAGTAATTAGATGACGGGGAATCCTCGTCATCATAAGTGCTACCAAAAGTAATTAGATGACAAGAAATCCTCATCATCTAATGTCCACTTTTTTTTAAACTGTCATGGAAAGGCAATGACAACTTTTTCATTAAAAAACATTCCCACGACATATTGATTTTATAAAACTATCATGGAAAGACCTTTCCTTTCCATGACAACCTTTCAAGATTTTACATGTATTTTGGAAAACCACGAAAAAATGAAAATAGATATAAGGTGAACCAGATAGATTAAATACTTAAGCGAAAGATTATAAAAATGGATATAGGAAAACAGAAACACAAGAGTGGAGAAATAACTCAGATTTAGTATAAAGCATGTGAAAGCAATATTTTTTAATCGTACAAAGCATGTGAAAGGAATATACATGGAAATATTAATCATATCCTCCTTCAATCTTTACTTAATAACTTACCTAAAGTCCAACAGAACTTCCATCAGAATATAATCACTACCATGTGCTATCTCTAGATTTGTTGAGACACAAGGAACATTTCAATTCATTATCAATCAACTATACTTCCATTTTCACTCCATCTTCATCTGTAAAAATTATTTGAAGAATATCCATAAGCTAGATATTCATTTACAAGAACAATAACAATTATCTTTAGGAAAACAATTTCATGAGGACAATAGAAAAATGGCAACTAAAATACAAGTAAAAAATTGTACATCAACGTAAACAGCCCAAAAGAAAACACTTCAAGTTAATTTATACATAGGAAATATCATTTTCAATTGGGTTATTCTATTTCACCTCTTAGAAAGAAAAGAACTTAAATTAAAATATTTAATAGTATGGCGATACATTTATACAAAACTTCTATCCTGAGCACACGCAATGGGCCGTAGACAGTCAAGTGAAATTCAATCCACAAAATAATTTGATCCATGGACAGCATCATTGTGGTAAATGTCGTAATGCCAGAGGAATGATATAATTAAATCCTATAAACTTCTACATAAATAAAAAGATGCAGAAGTGACTGACTTTATTCTAACAAACCATAACTAAATCTAAAGCATTAAGAAAAAAATAATCGTGAATATTTTTGTGAATAGTTCACATCTCTCAAGAATCTTACTACTAGAACAAAAATATTCAAAGAGACATTATAAAATAGGCGATATAAGGAAAATATAAAACTTACCCAACAGAAGATTTATTGAGTTCCTTCTTTGAAAAGGTTATCACAATCATTCGAAACGTGCCTTGTGGTTTCCAAGCTATAACATTGTAAAAAGGGTTTAATAAGTAAAGAATAAAAGTAACTCTTCTCGAGATGACTCGAAATGAACTTACTGAAGAAGGTCTTCCTCTAAAGGCTCCCATGTATCAGTGATGTTTGTGGACCCAATTGAGGTATTCTAATGAAGACCCCCAATTCGTCTCTACACAAAGAAAGAGTACAATGTCAATCTTATCTTGAAACTATATGTCATGCTTCAAAGTCACAAGCAATGAGCAAAGAGAGAAAACCTTGATTATCTCCACTATTGTTACAGTCTTGTTTATAGCTCTTCCCATTGCGAACTCTACTGATATCGGAGACCGGTACCACTGAAAGTTATATTGAAATCTTAGTTAGAATTTGATAAATTTTGTAAGCACTTCATAATAAATAGAAGCAGAAAAGTATATTTTCCATAAGAATTGAACTTTCCATTTCAATAAGTACAAAATACGAAGTAATAGCGCAAAACATGAAAATGCTATGATAAAAAGACATCTTATTCACTAGTATTTACTATACCATTCAGGCCAGCCTTATCTACTATGGCTAACAACTTTACTTGCTTCATAGCTGAAAATCAAGAAGCCCTTACGTATGAAATAAAAAGTCATTGAACCAATGCTAAAGAAATACAATCCATGGAATGAGTCGTAAGGTTGCATTCTACGACCAACAGGTATGAAGACATGGATTATACTTTCTATCCGACCAGATGTTTGTAGGTCCCATCAGATTAGTATTGTTCATATTTTCTCCCATAGAGACTTATACTGGAAAGCCATTATGAGCTGTGGCGTACACGTGTTTGTTCATGTAAATATGCTTATGGTTAATGTAAACATAACTTCTCACACACCAAATGCTGGAAGTTTAAGACTGTTAAAGATTGAAAGAAGCTAATGTTGTTTGAATGGCAAAAAAATTTAGTCTTACAAAAAATTTCCCATCACCAATCTCTCCAGTTCTTTCCTCCCCAATTATCTTGTCTATCACTTCTTCGACATGATACGAGATAGTGGGACTTAGTTTTAATTTAGCAAGTCTCTATATGAAATCTAAAATTTTGATTAGAAATTAAATGTGCGATGAAAGTAAGAATAAGGAAGCATGATACATAATCTTTGCTCACCACAATCTCCAGCTTAACTTTAGCACGAAAATTGTCTTCCGAAAATTCAGAGCCTATAGAATATTAAAGCAAGAACAAACACCGATTCAACAAGCAAAATAGATCAGCTGAGTAAGGAACTTAACATTTAGATACATGAAAAAAAAGCCATTGCTCTTATAAAAGGGAAAAAGATTTAACCTAAAATGGTAACATCCAAGGCCATGCTTGACGCCACACTTGAACTCCCCCACATAACAACTACCATCAGAGCAAGTTTGAGCCCCAATGCCATGACTCTACCCATTACACCATTTCCTTACAAAAGTATCCCCTCTGTAGAACCTATAGACCCCAAATTCATGTTTTAGACCTTGCTGATACTATCCTCGATAACGACTCCCTCCCACCCAGCTTTCAATCCCATACCAATCACTAGGCCGAGTTGGCATTGGTCTTGGAGAACCCTAAATGCTTTGCATTTTCTGTGACACAAATCAATACCATTTCAAATAGACATAACAAAAATGAAAATACAGAGAGCAAGATTAATAAATATAACACTTCAAACCAGAACAATCATACATTAATCTGGAACTTAAACTATATTTCAATCAAATCCCATAAAACCATGACTAATGTAACAGCCCCACCAATTAGTATTGAAAATCCAGAAAACCAGAAAATTCCGTAACAAAACCATGACTAATGGAGCAACCCCACCAAATAGTACCAATATCACCAATCAAATTCCATAACAAAACCATGACTAATGGTATAGTAGGACATATAGAGGAGATTCTCCATGAAGCATGAGAAAAGGATGCTAATATGTTTGTCTTATCCAAATGAGCCAAACCAAAAGCTACAAGTTAGCTTATGGATAAGAGCATGAAAAAGCACTGCAAACGGTTTGCTCCATCAATGATTTTAAAAGGAAAAGCCAGAATCTAGGGCTGATTTACGTAAGTTTCTTCCTAATTGAACCTGCCTGTTTCCTAGAAAATCCCCAACATCATTAGCATGCCATTTGAGGAGCTATGAAGGAGGATTAAGGCTAGAACTTTTTCAAAAACAAAAGTTGAAACTTGTGATGGCACCAAGTACTAAATAATTATGCACCACTACAATTATATCGAAGAGTTTTTTTATACAGGGAGACAAAATCATGAACTTTCCAAGTTATAGAAAAGTCATAAAGCCGTTTGAAATAGAGTGAAAGGTGAAGAACGAAGGCATCGAACGAAGATGATACGGAGGGAAAGTAAATAGAAAATAAAATTGAAACCAAGCCTATTTGGAAAGTAAAGCTAGAAACCCTAATTACTTCAATCTGAGATTCAAAATCAAAGGGTTACCAAAAATAAAATGAAAATTTTGAACAAGAATCCTAAATCAGAAATTAAAAATAAAATCATAGAAATTTGAACAAGAACCCTAAGTCAGTGAGAGGCTGGCCACCTCCCTCTCACGGATTCAATTTCTTTGTTTCCTTCCATCTTCCCCAATCTTTTCTTTGTCCAACAGCTTCTTCCATCTTTAATCTCCAATGTATTCTTTGTCCATGATTAATCGTCTCCCAAGCTAGAAAATTCATCATGTTAATATCAGATTAATGACAGATTTTGGGTTTCTCTCCAAATTTCTTTTACCTACATTTTCCTCTGATTTGTATGCATTGGTTGAAGATTTGGTTATCAACACAAAATAGATGGAGTGCTTACATGAAAGATACTTTCTTTGACTCTATTTAGAAACTTAAAAATGGATGTTTCTTTCCTGTTACTTCTCTCTACCCTTTTTTGTTTCCATGGTTAATGTTTCTTAGTTTTATTTTAGGAGATGAGTCATTTTTAGACTAAGATTCTTTATTGTATTGTCTTATATTTTGCTTAATTTACATGAGTTTTGGTTTTCACGGAAAGCCAAAACTATTAAGTTGTATGCATTTTCGTTCTACTCTACTTTCCATGTGATAGAATATTTTGTTTTATAATTTTATACATCAAAATTTTCTGGATGCATTTACCTAGAAATTTGAATGACCAAAGTACCACCACAAAAGGATGTACAGTTCCAGAAATTGACTGAAAGCCTAAGATAGGCTAGGAGTTTGAAACATGGGAAGAAGCATGTAAGTTTTGGACTAACTATGGTGGACATATTGGTTTTGGTGTCAGGAAACAATGGTTTAACAAAAATTAGAAGAATGGAAAAATTACTACATATTGATTCGTATGTTGCAAAGGTCATCGTAAACTTGAGAAAAGAGATCACATGATTACAAATTCTCGATTAGAAACTAGAATAAATTATCCTGCATTAATTAGTGTCATGTACATCCAGGAAAGTGAAAAATTTAGAGTATATGACTTTGTTGAATAGCACAATCAGATCTTTCATCTTAGTGAAACAATTCACATGATGGCATCTCAACGAAAATTATCTCAAATCCATGCTTATGAAATAGATTTGGCAAATGAGTATATGTGGCTGTCATTATATCCCTAAATTGTAGTAGTGTCTATAGTAGTATAGTTGGTTCTCTTCAGTATTTAACTTTTATTAGACCTGAAGGCCACATTTGAGCTAATGAGTAGGCAAGTTGGTGGAAGGGAAAACTTTGGGTATACTCAACAAGAGTCACTAGATAATGTTGTTGAGTAATGCACGTCATATCAGCCTTATAAGGTAATAAAAATTAAATCTTTTTTAAATATAGTACTAGTGTACATGCTGAATTTCTTCATATCATGTGTTACTAGGTGTGGATTTAGCATGGGCGAGCTGTAAACACTAACCAAAACAAAGCAATATAGCTTTTTCCAGATAATTGATGGTACATAATATGAATCCATTTTTCTTTTAGGCGAGCTTAATTCCTTTAAATAAAGTGTTTAGTAAACAATGTTATTTGTAATATTACAGGAACAAAATGGTAGATACAACTTCAAGTCAAAAGGTTAATAGCAACATGGTGCATTTTGAGTAGCCTTGTGTACATATATTGAAGTTAATGTATATTTTCGGATATATAAGACGTACAACACTTGAGACTTAAATCTCATGTGTATTTTGAAATATTGTGTGTGTATATATGTACATATATATTGAAATTATGGTGAACGATTGACGTTTGAATAGAAATGATAAATTCTAACTCTTTTCATTGAGCATACTATTGTAAATTTAAGTATTTTTGTACGCCCATATATTTAACAGTAATCTTAATGAAGTTCTTGTTATTTTTTAGTAAATTGAGTATAAAAACTCAATTGTAATTAGATTGCATAACCTGTAGCTATTTGACAGTAATATCAATTGAGTTCTTATCTTTCTTTTAACAAACTAAGTATAAAAACTCAATTTTTATTACATCATACAAGAATATAAGCTTCAAAACAACAAAGACCTGAGGAAAAAATAGTTGTTCTATTAAAACTCAATTTTATTACATCACATAAGAATGTAAGCTTCAAAACAACAAGATGTGAGAAATAATAGTTGTAACCATGCCCTTTTCCATCATCTCCAAAACTCATCTATCATTTCCAAAACCCATACGAATCAAGTCTCAAGCACTCTACACATCTTATATATCCAAAAATATACATCCACTTCAATATATGTACACATGAGAAGAAACCCCGAATTCTTGCATCAATTTGGCATGTGGCAGTTTTCATATTAGACATGTGGCATTTTTCAAACCTTTGAATGGGTTAGGTGTATGTGTAGGGCCAAGATTAAACAAACATAAAATTGTCTCTTGGTTGAGAGAAAGAGGAGACAATCTGTATCCCACGAACATGGACGTATACTTCATCATTTCACTCACTACAAGAAACAAGGGCTGTAGCGACCAACATTTTGATCGCTAGAGCCCCAAAAATTCATCACGAAAGATCTAACATGACAAACCTATGTTGGTCACGAATTTCATCGCTTTTGCTTCTTCAGTAAAGTCTTTCGCGATGAGATATGAAATTCATCACGTTAGCCTTTAGAGACGAAAAAAACTAGTCGCTAAAAGCTTTCGCAAAGAAAATAAAAGTTGGTCTCCAAAGGGTCTTCGCGACCAAAAAAATTCCATCGCAAAAACCTTTTTGTGACTAATATTTCTTTTCATCACAAAAAGCTTTTGCGACCAAAAAGTTTCATCGCAAAAACCTTTGCCACCATTTTTTTGTCGTGAAATATTTTTGGCGACCAAATTTTACATTACAAAATGTTGTAATAACAATTAATCTCACCTGTAATAGCAATTAATATCATCAGAGAAATATTCAAACCTGATATTTTTCTAAGAAATATATATATTATCATTAATATAGTAGTTCGCTACAAAATCTCTGAATCATAATTCATTATAAAATTTGATTCACAAATATATAAAAAAAGAGCATTTATAGCTTGATGCTACAACTACAAAGCTTAACAAATCTTCTAAAGCTCATGTTTCTGTTGTTGAGTCATCGTCAGGAGGTGGAAACCCGTTTTGACGAGCTCAAGTAAGTAAGCTTTGTAGTTGGGTCTCCATCGACTTGATTTGTTTTTTTAATTCGATATTTTCAACTCCAACTCGGCTCTTTTTATTGGAAGATGTCGGTGGCGCTCTAAGTCCAAGACCTTCATTTCGCCCGAAGACTTCTTCAACTATCTCTTCTTTTGTGCGAGGTGTGACATCCTCAGCGATAGACTCATCCCGTAAAGCACACATGCGTTCATGTGTAACATCAGAATGAGCCAAGTTTTAAATTAAAACTAACACTATTATCTTTTGACAAGGAGTATCAATCAAAAAGTATCCAAACATCATCAAGCACGTTCAGATACAAGGTTATAAGCCCCCCCCCCCACACACACACATTGAAACTAACGCTATTATCTTTAGACAAGGAGCATCAATTCTGAAAGTATTCAAAAATCATCTAACACGCTCAGATACAAAGTGATAACCCCCCCTCACACACACACACATTGAAACTAACACTATTATCTTTAGACAATGAGCATCAATTCAGAAAGTATTCAAAAATCATCTAACACGCTCAGATACAAAGTGATAACCCCCCCCCCC
>QANY01008839.1:290829-421764 GCA_003255025.1 Datisca glomerata | reverse complement strand
AAAACCCCCCCCCCCCCACCCACATCCAAATTAAAACTAACACTAAACAATATTAGGAGTACTAAAACAATATCTCGATTCACCTAAAGAAATCGATGATCAAGAAAAGATACATTCCGTCCATTATGACTGTATGGAAGGTTTTGATGATTTTCAGAATTGGTTATTGAGTGTGCCTATAATAAATGAGTTTTATGATTGAAATAATTAGTCTAATAATCAAAATGTAATAAATAAACTTTGATAATAGGAATTACCCCAAATTTTTCCATCTCCCAAACTGTGCATAGCCAATTCCAATCATCATGTGATACACCCTTATAAAGATGTCATCGCGCAACTATTGGATCTTTAATTTTTTTTATAATGTTTGTGCAATGTGTACTTGTATCCCTTATATGTGTTCGCCGCTTCAAATTTAATCCAATTGATTATAGCATTATTGGTCGATTAAAAAATATAATAGACCTGCAATAATCTTTTACTATCAGTCAAGCAATAAAAAAAATATAACAATAAATAGATGTACCATTATTACCTGCAACCTATCAATTATAACTGCCAAAAATTCTTCAAGCACATTGGACCAACCCTCATACTGAAGTGGTATGAATTGTCATACGAGGGCACCAATCTCAAGGTTGAATTGGACGATCCACTTTCCAACAAGTCTAACATTAGGAGGAGGAGTATTGATTGGTAATTTTTTGAACTAGCTCACTAACCTCTCCAACACAATCCTTCTTGTTGGCCCGCGAACCCTTCTCACACCCCCCGAAGAAGATCAAGCCCCTAAAACAAAACAAAGAATAAGAAACCATTATAATAAGAACTATTACAAAGTGTATATACTTGTTTGGGAACCATCTTCATCACTAGAAGATCCTACCGCAGGATCTAGATTCGGAAGAAGAGTATTTCTTCTGGGAGACATTAACCTACATAAAGATAAGTGGCATGAAAGAAGATCCTAAACAAGTTATTGCTTACAAAATAAATTAAAGCAAATTTAAGAAGAAATGAACGAATATTTTATGCTAACAGGTTCACAGTAACTTTAAAATTCCATCTATATCATCATCACTTAGTATAATATCATCTGAATCATCATCATAATTAACCAAATTGTCATCATCATCAATAAAATCAATATCTTCAATATTACTATCTCCTACTCCAATAACATTTGCATATATTTCAGAAGGTTCCAAACAAGCCAACCTTCAACTAACTAAAACTTAGCAACTATCATTAACCAAAAATAACATATAGAATCATTTAGGCCCGAAGCATTTTGAGCCTACAATTAAGCTCTCAACTAATAAAATATTTAGCAAACCGGTACTTCCCTAGTAATTCTAACTTTAACATTAAAAACTCCCTTAAAAGAATATTTCTCATTCCAAACATAAAAAATAAAAACATTAAAAACAATGTGTAGAATGGAAGATCTAAGACATATTTTTTTACAAATATCAAGCATCTAACGATAATATCAAGAATACCAATTTTATGACAACCATATTTTCTTAGGAAACTCAACTTGGTAAGGGTTGTTAAGCACAGATGCGCATACAGACATGCAGGTATACATTATTGAGTAAAACAACAGAAAAGCCAAAACAACAAATAGAGGAAGTGTAATTCTGAAAAAAGAAAAATATAGGAAGTCTTTCAACCGAAGGCTCGTAAACCACTTGAATCATCTTCTTTGTTTTACATCTATCTCACATTTCGCTCTCACTGAACCCGAGAAGCTTTTATGCCTAACTTAAATTTTCTAAAGCTTCCTGTCTTCTCATTTTCTTTTATTATTTTTTCTATCTTCTGTTCAACACTCAAACAAAAATATCATGAACTAACTAGAACTCTAGTCGACAATTTTATGGCTATTCTCAATACTCGAGGATCTTATTTCTCAAAATGAAAACAAGAAGAAAAGCTCATATTACTTATATTATCAGTAAGTTCAACTTTAACAATCCACAGCTAACATAAATCGATTCAGCACACTTAAGAAAGAAACAAAAATTGATTCAGTACACTTTAAGAAAGAAAGACATGAAATTATATACATACCTACATATTAAGCACTTCAAGAACAAAATATCTTCAAAAATTCAGGACCACAAGAATAAATTTCTTAAAAACCACTGTTAGAAGAAAACCCTAAATTTTACTTGGTGACAATCGGCAAGATAAAGGAAAAAAAGAACTTGGTGACCAATGACGGAAGATGTTTGCTTACCTAAACCTTGGTGGGCGACGACGGAGAAGAAGAGAAAGGAGAGCTTGGTGACAGTCGGTAACAAACAGCGACAATGAAGGACTCTATCGTTGGGGTGGGAGGGGGAATCAATTCTGCTCGCAAGGAAGTTAGGGAAAGTGAGAGGCTTTTATTGTTCTATTGAAACGACATCATTTTATGTCGCATCTATTGCGATGAAAATACAAGTTGGTCACCAAAAGTATACATTTTGAATATTAGTCCATAAAAGCCTCAAAAAAATTTGGGGCGCCCCTCTTTTTGTTTTCCCGGTAAAATATCAGTCTTTGGCGACCAACAAAAATATTGGTCGCCAAATGACGCTTTTAGTCACGAAATTCACTTCGTGGTAAAATTTTGGTCACTAAAAAGAGGCTTCTCTTATAGTGACTCTCTTCTAACTCCCTACAAAATCAGAAAGCCAAGACTTTTATAGATAGTGAAGGTGGGTAAGAACCCAAGTTGGAACTCCATGATGAAGTTCCCCATCGATGAATAAGCATCCCATAGTAATCGTGTCACCCTTGTGTTCACGATGTGTTATGAACATGCCTTTGAGATAAAGATATTGGCGAAGTCCACGTTCCGATAAAGGACCTTCTAAGCTCGAAGAATGATTGTAAGATTATGAAACGATTAGCTACCATATACGAGAGCCTTCAGGAAAGCCTGAGGGCATTTGAATTTCTCATTCAATTTTACTGAGAAATCGAACGTGTCAATTGTTCCTACAACATCTAAGGTTGACGTGTCAATTGAGTGCACCGACTCACGTCCTGTGAGACATTGGACCTCCTTGACACTCCTCAGGGGCTCCATCTACAACAATGCTTTTATCTTATCAGGGTTGACTTCAATTCCTTTTTGGTTGACCATAAAGCCTAGAAATTTCCTTGAGCCAACACCGAACACACATTTTGAAGGGTTCAGCTTCATCCTATACTTCCTGAAGGTGTCGAACATCTCAGTGAGGTCAGAAATGTGGTATACAGTCATTTTTATCTTAACGAGCATATCATCCACATACATCTCCACATTCCTTGATATTTATCCGAAGAACATTTTGTTCACAGCCTTTGAATAGGTGGCCCCTACATTTTTTAATTCGAAGGGCATAATCGTATATCAGTAAGTTCATCAACTGCTGATGAATGAGGTTTCTTCTTGTCAGGCGGGCATCAGGATTTGGTTGTATCCTGAATATGCATCCATGAAACTAAAGTAGATATGCCCTGAAGTGGCATCGACCAGCTGGTCTATGCGGGGAAGAGGGAAACTGTCTTTAGGCATGCTTTGTTCAAATTCATGAAGTCTATGCATACCCTCCACATTTGATTCACTTTCTTGACCAACACGACGTTAACCATTTACTCCGGGTATCAAACTTCCTTGATACATTCGACGGAGAGAAATTTCTCCACTTCCGCTATAATGGCATCGTCTCTTTCTGCGTTCTCACTCCTCCTTTTCTGCCTGATAGGTTTGAACTTCAGGTTTACATTGCGGTGGTGGGTGATAACGCGCTAATCTATGTCAGGCATATCTTCATGGGTCCATGCAAACACGTCGCTATTATCTCAGAGGAATTTCATGAGTTCCTCTTTATTCTTTAGGGCGAGCATCGACCCAATTTGGACTGTCTTCTCTGGCTGTTCTGAGGAGAGCATAACCGATTCTAACGATTCCACGGGCTCCCCTGAGGACTGTTCTGTGGGCGGTTCATCGATCATGGCAATTCCCTCATTGGTTTCAACCTCATTGGGTCACTTGCCCCTATTTTCCCTTCGAACTTGTGGGTGATTTCAATGTCGTTCCCCATAAACAGTGCCATCTGTTATTACCAAATATCTCAAAAGTGAGGTAGCATGCAATCTCCTCTTCACGTAGGGGTCCTGTTGGGCGAGAACATGCACAACACAGACAAAGAACTCTAAGGAGAAGAGAACCGAGATGTGGTTTCCTCGTCGAAGACCCTCCGATGCCTTAAGTTATTATCCTCGAGAAATTTTGGCAGAGTTTTCCTTATGAGAGAATTTCTTACCTTGTAGAGAGGGTATTTATACCTAAAGCTTTGGAGGAGGTGATGACATTTCCTTAATATAATGAGCTGGCGACAATATTTAATGTCTTTGTCTCTCAAGCTAACATAAAGGAGGGTGCATTAAATGTCTATTTACCTCTGATCATGTTAGATGTGGGGATGTGACTCTTTGATGGCTGACTTGACACTTTATCATGGCAATTGAAGTCGATCGGCCCTTACCGCAAGGGAGAAAATGCCACGTAGAGTGCTAATTTCAGCAAATAATAATGATGCTTAACATAGGACTAGCTGACCCTCTGCGCAGATCATCTTCTCGAGGCTTTTTAGCTTACGCTGGTCGGTATCACCCGAGCTCCTTAGAGACCGACCTAATCAGGTCTGTTCCCTTCCCAGAGTAGAATAGAGACCTCTGTCGTGGCCTACCACGTGGTGTCGTGTCATTGATAGTCTGAGAATACCCATAATATATACATACACTCATATGAAATAAAACAAAAGTCACTTCTTTCTTTCACTCTCTCTCTCAAATTGTTTTTATTACCTCTCTCATTTTATTAACTTAATTAAAATTAAATTTATCAAATTTTAGTCTAGCATTATTAATTTATTTAAATATTGATAAAAAAAATATTTTAAATTAATGTTAAAATCAAACATCAAAATATTTTTTACATAATATTTAACTAAAATGATATATAACTAACTTCTTGTTATTTACTCAAATTTATTAAATTTAACATATACTAAAATAGCAATCACAAATTGTCACCCACCATTTCATAGAATACACAACCAAACAATGATAATCATATTTTGATAACAATTGAATTGCGATACTCATTCTAGATCCGAAAATCAAACCGTCCTTTAAATTATTTCATAGTCCCATAATTTTTTACTCTCATTTAATGCTGCCAAATCAAAAGAAAACACACACAAAGTAAATTCAAATGTTAGCACAATCCAAAAAGCAAAAATAAATGGTTGAAATGGAATGCCAAAGGCACAAACTTATGTATGTACGGAGCTTAATACACGGAGCTTACCAAGCAATTTCCTCCTATTTAATAAATTTTATTTTATTTTATTTTTTATGTGAGTTATAAATTATTCTAGAATCGGAAGATATGGTATCTCAGCACCTACTTGTCAATTATAATTGAGACTTGGAAATCGTCTACTTCATATTTTAAATGAAATTTATCATCACAAATATTTACTATATGACAAAGTACGAGGCATTTGAATATTTTTGATAAAAATCGGCATTAAAATATTTCACTAGTTTCAGAGTTTATTGAGAGAATTGAGGATCTCTTCTTCCTCTAATCCAGTGTTGTGGTGTGTGACAATATTAGTGCTTTAACGTTGGCTTCAAACCGTGTTTTACATACTAGAACAAAGCATATAGAGTTTGATGTGCACTTTGTTAGAGATAAGGTACTGCATGGTTCTTTGGCAGTTAATTTTTTCTCTTAGTAGATTAGGTTGCTGACTTACTTACTAAACCTCTGTTGACGGCAGGATTTCAGTACCTCAAAGACAAGCTCAAGGTGTTCTGTTGAAGAAAGAGAAGTAAAAGCTGCAGCCTCAGAAGGAAATCTTCATCATAGGCAAAAGAGGGAAGCAGAACAGAGACTTTCACCAAACACAGTGGGTGTCTAACCATTTCTGGTAAAAAATGATTTCAAGCTTCAAGTAGGCATCTGTTGGAGATCATAGGAGATCATAGGCAACCGTTAGAATCATTTGTATATATATATCTTTCCTCATTGTAAACAAGTAGAATTTTCTTCAACAAGATCAGAACCAAAAGGTTCATCATTTCTACAGCTCATCATTTTCCTTTTAAGATCAGAACCAACATATTCATCATTTCTACATGGTATCAAAGCAGTGATTCTGAGAACCAACACATATGGCAGAACCATCAACCTCCGGCCAGCTTCACCACCATGACACCAATCCCAGACTAACCTCCATCCTGCTTACTGGCCACAACTACATACCGTGGGCCATGGCGGCTCGGGTGAGCCTGAAAGGAAGAGGCAAACTGGGTTTCATGGACGGCAATAAGCCAAGACCAGATCGAAACTCAGAGGAATGAGACATCATGGACAGCCAGGTAATGACCTGGATAACTAATTCAATAAACCCAAAACTCAGTGAAATCTTTTGTTTTTGTGAAATAGGACAGGAACTCTGGGAAGAAATCCAGAGTAACTATTGTGAACAAAACAACTTTGCGCAAGTCTTTGAACTTAAATGAGAGATCTCCCAAGCAAAACAGGGGGACAGATCAGTACCGTAGCTAACCGGGTTTTTAAAATCTAAGTTCAAAGAACTTGAAACTCTGAGACCGATGACCACTGACCTAAAGGAACTCCAAGAGCGGGCTGAGCAGGATATGGTTTTTCACTTCTTGACGTCTCTCGACTCAAGCTACGAAGCATTCCGAGCTCAGATCTTGATGTCGACAGAGAAGCCAACTTTTTCCACGGTCTTAGCCATGGTTCAAAGAGAAGAAACCAGGCGACGAGTAATGAGTACTAGAGATGATAAGGCAGAGGCACTAGCCATGGCGACCTGTCGCTCCCTCCGAAACCCTAACCCTAAGGAAGGGGGAAGACAACGCGGACAGCCAAGCGAGCCGGTGAAATGCAGCCACTGCCGAAAGGAAGGGCACACCCATGACCGGTGTTGGAACTTGCACCCTCATCGCTGGCAGAACCAGAGAAAGTTCCAGAACGAGGGAGGGAGTTGCGCGAAAAGTGACGAGCGAGGAGGCTCCGTGAAAACTTTTCTCTTTTATACCGAGGGTTTCAGCGGAGCGGGTCACAGGTCAAGACCCGACCCAAACCGCAGGGCACACAAGACAGATGGACCCGGTTCGGGTAATGGGTACCGACCTGACCGAATGGAAGAAATAGACAGATCTGGATCCATTAGAGCAGACCGACAAAACATGCCTGGCCACCTCCAGTACAGTACCAAAAGATAAAATATTACATTGGAGATTCGGTCATCCCTCCGACAAAATCCTAAACAAATTACTTGGTTGTAATTCAGACTCTAGCAGTTGCTCAGTCTGCAAACTCTCAAAACAAACCAGGTTACCCTTTCCACTATCTAGTAGTACGACAAAACGATATTTTGAATTAATTCATTCTGATGTTTGGGGACCTGCCCTAGTTGACTCATAAAATAAATTCAAATATTTTATTACATTTATTGATGATTTCTCTCGCACCACATGGTTATATCCTTTGAAATCAAAAAATGAAGTCTTCAGTCGTTTTCAAGAGTTGAACAATTTAGTTGAAACTCAATTTGAAACAACCATAAAAATCTTTAGGTCCGATAATGGAACCGAGTATACTAACAACACCTTTTTTGAGTTTTTTAAACAAAAGGGTATACGACATCAAACCACCTGTATCCACACCCCACAACAAAATGGTGTCTCAGAACGTAAAAACCGACACCTTCTTGAAATGACTAGGTCTCTCCTCCTCCAAAACAACGTACCCAAAAGATACTGGTCCGATGCAATACTCACAGCAACTCACCTTATCAATCGATTACCCAGTGTAAAATCGCATCTGAAAAGCCCTCTAGAAATTCTCAAGGGTAGGAAAATTAACCTTGATCACATACGAGTATTCGGATGTACATGCTACGTACACATTCCAAAACTTGATAAATTGGACAAAACCTCAGTCAAAGCCCTATTTTTTGGGTATTCCGCTGAAAAAAATAGGTATAAGTGCTACGACCCAATAAACCATAAACTTTACATCTCGCGCGATGTACAATTTTTAGAACTAGAATCCTATTACCCAAAGGACTCCGACAATCATAACCACCACCAAACGTTTCCGCTACCTAACAGTATTATTTCCTCTGATATCATAAGACAGGAACAGGATACCACATCAACCGCGCCTGAGACAACTACCTCAGGGGGAGCAACTAATGAGGCAGTTGTCACTGATGAAGCAGTAATCGTAAGAAGATCAACAAGGCAAACTCAACCCCCAGCAAGATTAAAAGACTACGTGTCCCATCAGGTTCTATACCTTATCCAAAATTTCCTATCTTATGATAAAATCTCTAACATTCACAGGGCATACTTGAGAAAAATTGATGAAACAGTTGAGCCAAAGACCCATCAAGAAGCCCAACTCGACCCTAAATGGAGAAAGGCGATGAATGAAGAACTTCTAACCTTGGAAAAGAATGAAACTTGGGACATAATCCCACTACCCAACGGGAAGAAACCCGTAGGATGTAAATGGGTCTACAAGACCAAATACAACAACAACGGCACTATCGAGAGATATAAAGCCCGACTAGTTGCCAAAGGCTTTACTCAGACATATGGAGTGGATTATCAGGAGACGTTCGCTCCAGTGGCAAAAATGAACACAATCCGAGTGTTACTATCTGTTGCCACCAACCTCAGCTAGGAACTATATCAAATGGATGTAAAAAACGCATTCCTCCAAGGAAATCTGGAAGAAGAAGTATATATGTCCCTACCTCCAGGACACGAGAAAGCAACGCACCCATATCTGGTATGTAGATTAAAGAAGGCTATCTACGACCTAAAACAGTCACCAATGGCATGGTATGGAAAATTAAGCCTGTCTCTTTTAAAAATTAACTTTGTCAAAAGCACGGCGGACTTATCTATGTTCGTCAAACACACGAACAACTCCACCACCATCATTTTACTCTACGTAGATGACATTATCATCACCGGAAATAACCACGATGAAATATGGAGTGTTCAAGAATTTCTAAAAGGAGAGTTTGATATTAAAGATCTAGGAAAACTGAAGTACTTCCTAGGGATAGAAATAGCTCACTCGAAAAAGGGATTGTTTCTATCTCAAAGAAAATATATCTTAGACTTGTTAAAAGAAACATGCATGATAGGCGCAAAACCTGCTAGCACACTAATGGAAACCAACATGAAAATAGGACTGAATGATATCAAACCAATAATTGATATAGGCCAATATCAGAGACTAGTAGGAAAACTAATTTATCTAACGGTTACAAGACCAGATATCACTTTTGCAGTTAGCGTTATCAGTCAATCCATGCACGAACCCTGCACAAATCACCAGGCAGTCGCAGAAAGGATACTCAGATACCTTAAAGGAACACCCGGCCAAGGGATATGGATGAAGAGAACCGGGGCAAACTCCGTAGTTGGATACACTGACGCTGACTGGGCAGGTAGTTATGATAGAAAATCTACAACTGGCTTATATGTCTTTGTAGGTGAAAATCTAGTAACCTGGAAGAGCAAGAAACAAACTGTTGTAGCAAGGTCAAGTGCAGAGGCAGAATACAGAGCCATGGCCTCCACTGCTAGCGAACTCACATGGATTAGGCATCTCCTTCAAGACATGAAGATCGAGATAAGAAAACCTATAGAGATGCACTGTGACAACCAAACAGCACGTCATATTGCAATGAACCCCGTTTTCTACGAGAGAACCAAACACATTGAAGTGGACTGTCACTTCATAAGAGAGAAGGTACAGTCGGGAGAAATCACCATTCCCTTTGTACGTAGTGAAGACCAGCTAGCCGACATCTTCACCAAAGTCCTTGACAAAAATAACCTCCAAAGAATACTTAACAAGTTAGGCTCGATCAACCTATACGAACCCAACTTGAGGGGGAGTGTTGAAGAAAGAGAAGTAAAAGCTGCAGCCTCAGAAGGAAATCTTCATCATAGGTAAAAGAGGGAAGCAGAACAGAGACTTTCACCAAACACAGTGGGTGTCTAACTATTTCTGATAAAAAATGATTTCAGGCTTCAAGTAGGCATCCGTTGGAGATCATAGGCAACCATTAGAATCATTTGTGTATATATATCCTTCCTCATTGTAAACAAGTGGAATTTTCTTCAATAAGATCAAAACCAAAAGGTTTATCATTTCTACAGCTCATCATTTTTCTTTTAAGATCAGAACCAACAGGTTCATCATTTCTACATGTTTCTATATCCTTATGCTTGAGAGGGGATGATAAGCTAAGGACTCCTGAGCAACTAGATAAAACCTAACTAACTCTATTTAAAGAGTTAGTTGTGCATATCAGTTGGGTAAGTTTGTCTCCTTCTATCACATGTACTTAGCTTCGATGTTTAGCTAAGTTGATCTTGAATCTTAACCAATAAGACCTTTGTGCATGTGTTTGATATAAATAGATAACTCCTTACTCCATTGAGTATTGAAGTAAGTTGGCTCTTCACTTTCCATGATTCATTCAAGAATCATCTTCCATCTCTCGTCTCTTTCTTCTCTTTTTTTCTTTTTTTTATATATTTCTTCTCTTTCTTTCTCATTACAGTCAACTTAATACAAAGGATATCGATCCTTTGCCCACACAAACTAAATTCATTAGCACAGCCCACAAAGAAAAAGAGGTTGAAATGGAATGCTTCAAACTTATGTATGTACGGAGCTTGATACATAGAGCTTACCAAGCAATTTCCTACTTTCTAATAGCTTTTGATTTAGTTAATAATTTAAAGAAAATAATGAATTATTCTAGAATCGGAAGATATGGTGTCTCATTACCTACTTATCAATTATAATTGAGACTTAGAAATCGTCTACGTAAGATTTTAAATGACATTTATCATTATAGATATTTAAGATATGGACATATATATTTTTTATAAAATGATCACCTATATGTGGTTGAATTTCTCATATTACGGAATAAAAAACATTATAAAAAATAATCCAAGAAGTTCACTATAGGTGCTAGAATATGACAAAGTAAAAGGCATTAGAATATTTTTTTGAGATAAAAATGGCATTAAGAATATTCCAACTTTTTATTTTTGTTATAATTTTTTTACTCAGCTCCCTAAATAATTGCTATTATGGGTCGCAACTCAATTTTAAAATATATTTTTTAACAAGTGGTACAACAAGTGGTTCTAACTAATAAATTTTGTTTGATATATAATTAATAAATTGATGGAAGCGTGCCATGAAATATTTCTCATTAATTAATTTTAATTCATCATATATTTAAATTTTAGTTGTTATTAAATTATTCAGAATTGAATAATCAGCCCTCAACGTTTTCATTCATAATATGAAAAATTCCACATTATAGAAAGTCAGCCCTAGGCGTTGACTATGACTTGTTTGCAGAGTACTATAAATCACAACTCCAGGTTTCCCATCCTCTCCAGCTCTCTCTACCTCTCTTATTCTCTCTGTATGATAAAAAATGGAAACCAAGAACCTAGAAATCAATGTTATCTCAGCTAGAGACCTCAACGATGTCAATATTGTGACTAAGATGGACGTTTACGTCGTTGTTTCGCTCTTTAGTGATTCCAAGCACAACCAAAAAGCTGCCAAGACTTCGGTAGACAGAGAAGGTGGCAAAAACCCAAGCTGGAACTCCACGATGAAGTTCACCATTGATGAGGTGGCGGTCCAGAGTAACCGTCTGACTCTCGTGTTCAAGCTTTGTTGCGAACGAGCCCTCGGAGACAAAGACATCGGTGAAGTCCACGTTCCTGTAAATGAGCTTTTGAATTCTCATACTAATAATACTTCCATGAAACACATAAGCTATCAAGTGCTTAAGCCTTCAGGAAAGCCACAAGGCGTATTGAACTTCTCATTCAAATTTAGTAAGAAACCCAACATGGCAATGACTCCTTTGACGTCTAAGGTTGACGAGTCGGTGACCTCATATCCTGCTCCTCTAGCAGCGGTGCCCCATTCAGTAACTTATGGTGGGATATATCCTCCTCCTTCAGAATCATATCTTTCTCCTTCAGAATCATATCCTCCTCCTCTACAAACACAATATTATAACGCTCCAGAAAGATATCCTCCTTCGCCCAAAGGATATCCTGCTGTTCCAGAAGGATATCCTCCTCCAACAAAAGGATACAATCATGCCGCACCAGAATTATCTGTCTCTGGACAAAAAGGATATCATAACGCTCTAGAAGGATACCCTCCTCAACAACCGGTAGGAGGATATCCTCCTCCAATAAAAGGATACAATCATGCCGTACCAGAAGGATCTCTTTCTGCACAAAAAGGATATAATACTGCTCCGGAAGGATACCCTCCTCAACAAGTGGTAGGAGGATATCCTCCTACAACAAAAGGATACAATCATGCCGCACCAGAAGGATCTCTTTCTGCACAAAAAGGATATCATACAGCTCCAGAAGCATGCCCTCCTCAACAACCGGTAAGAGGATATGGTTATTATCCATCCTCAGCACCATATCAGCCACCGTCATATCCACATCCATATATGAGTCCACCGGCACCGACATATGGTTATCCACCTCAATATCAACAAGGGTATGGATATGCACCTTCACCACCAACATATATGTATGGGCAGCCAGTGCAGAAACCAAAGAAGAAGAAGTCTGGGTTAGGGTTGGGTGCTGGATTGCTAGGAGGAGTGGTTGGTGGCCTTTTGCTCGGAGGGCTGACGTCTGATTCTTCAGCCTCTTTTGATCCTTCAGCCTCATTTGATCCTTCAGCCTCCTTTGATCCTTCAGCCTCATTTGATCCTTCAGCCTCCTTTGATCCTTCTGCCTCCTTTGATCCTTCTGCCTTATTTGATCCTTCCAGTGTTGATTTGTTAGAATTATGTCCATAAAGTAGGGTGTGATAATTTTTTATTAGTAAACAGTTTTATTCATTGACATTTATGTATTATTGAATTTTATGAATAAATGAAAGTTTTCTTTAATTAAAATGTGTTTATAACTTACTTAAGTCCTGGAACTGTTGTCAAGAAAGAAGAGTAAAGACTGAATGGTCTTCCAGACAAACTCTTCTGTGATATTTTACAATATTATTCGTAGTCTTAGAAACATTTAGACAATCGAGTTCAATTATGACTGTTAGGTTGTATCAAATGGTTGACCTAGACATGTTATGAAACATGTTGAATAGACCAGTAACCAACTAGTTTAGAGAAAAATCATTTATTTAGCTCTAAATCTAATTGTTACACCTTAAGGATATTTTCATAATTATCTTAATCTTGAAGTGAATATGAAACTTGACTTAGTTACTTGCGATATTTGATATGCCAAATGAGAGAGTTCGAATTGCCAGACAATACATCGGCTGTTGGGATCGTGATTCAACTATGTTGGAGTTGCGTGATTCATATATATGAAATTCTTGATGAGATTGCAGAAGCAACAATATAACCTTATGCTTTATTGATGAGTGTGTAAATAAATAAACCGGATCTGGTACTCGATGACATGAGTCATTGAATAAGGCATGATGATATGTATGAGAGACTTCATTGATATGTTTTTCTTATTCACATTCAATAAAAGAGTTAAGGAAATAAAAACTAGAGGCAAAACAATTATAATTTTACATCTCACTCTTGTTATTGATATTCACAAAGAGTAATATCATAAAATATTTCATAGACCGTGAAATGTACATGTTTATTTGCACAAACAGAAAATACAGTGTGCATAAATCGAGAGTTCATTCGGCATCAGACCTATAATGGAGTCGAACAATGTCGAGATTAAATAGGTTAGTAATTTATGAAGATAAATTAGTCAGGTATTTGAATCATATAGCTTTATTCTTGTAGATTGATTCGGTCTCAGAAGTAGCTCATAAGGACATGAATGAGAAACAACGTCAATTGGACCAAAAAACATGTTTTGGATCAAGCACACTTCTCGAGCCTCATATGAGATGTGTGTCATCGCTAAATTAGTGAAGAGCAAAATTAATGTTCAAATTAATTATTTTATTATTTTATAATCGTTGGATAATTAATAAATAAAAGAAATAAATTAATTAATTGATATGATCAATTTAATTCATCAATTTAAACTGATGAATTTGGACACAATTTTGACTCTAGGAGAGATGTAAAAGTCGCACATCACACTGCAAGGAGAAGGTGATTTTCAGTTTTGACATATAAGGGTTATGGGTAAATTTTATAACTAAATATAAAAGTGATTGTATTAGGATTGCATCCCTATGTGTGCTAATCAGAATGGAAAAAGTTTTTTTCCTCCTCCCTACACTGTTGCTGCCGAAGGCCTGAAGCTTTAAGGGGAAGAGAAAAATTATGTTTTCTTTTCAATAGTTATTTTGAAAGCCCACTCTCAATTCCTACTGATATCTTTTAGAGATATATTTTTTATTCTAACGAGTGGTTGTCGGTGTAATAATTAAATTGATAGCTTCATGAATCCTAAGAACGAATAATGTGAGATAGAAAATTGGTTCCTGTCAAATAAAAAATTCTCCATTAATTGAAAAAATATAAAAATTATTTCTATCTATTCTCGATAATTTTATATGATTTTGCATATTCATTGATCGATTTTGTGTTTGATTGAATTAAACATTTGTATGATTTTTTTTAAAATTTACCCATAAACTAGTAATTGTTCGTTAATTTTTTTTTTCAAAATCGTAAACTCATCCAACATGACTTAGTGGTTATGAGACAGTATTGATTTGATGGGTACCATTGGTTAATGTGAGTGATTTTCCCCGAAGTTTCAGGTCAAAATCCTTCTTGTGTGAAGGTTATTTTATTTGATTTCTTGAATGTCATTTTATAGATGTTTAATTTTAATCTACTTTTTAAAGTGTGTGACTTCTAAAATAAATTGTATTTGGTAACGTATTTGCGTACAACCCATGCAAATGTCTTTACAAATTTGAATGTTTGACAAAATTGTAAATATATGTTATGTTTTTTATGAAATGTAGAAAAACGCATTTTTGAAAATCTAAAAACTAATTTCTTTATGGTTTGGTTTGTGTAAATATCATTCTCTGAAAAATGATATTGTCACGAAGGTTTGCAAATATTTCATCAAATTGTAGAAAAATACGAAAAATAATGAAATATGTAAGAAAATTCTAAAATCAAGTACGAAATTAAGTTACCAGTAAAAATATCTTTGCGTTTACTTATAACATCGACCTTATATCTCACTCATCTCTTTCACATTCCCAAATTTAATTCATGTTTACACATGAATTTAGGCTCTTTTGACCATATCTTAATATTAATACAAGCTCGGAAGACAATTTATCAATTTGATTCAGATTCGGATAAAAGCGTAAAACTTTGTTTTTATAGATCCTCTGAACAACATATCATGGATGACGATTTCAATTTTCATGTGTGTGAAAACGAAATAATGTATGGATAATTATAAGTAGAAGCCCTTAGAGACACCTAACTAATTCAGTAATTCTTTTACCTAAACATCTAATCCTTGAAGGATTATGTCTAAACCAAGTAATTAATTAAATCCACTAGTTTCTTTAATGACATTGTACCGAGTTTTTCTCCGGACAATCAACTTAAAAATTTAATAAGAATTTGGATTATATATTGCATTTTGAAATCTGGTATTGGGAACCGAACCACCGGACAAGACCGCGGGTGACGCTGCCACTGTCTCTGTTCCGTCAACCCTTTCTCCATCTAGGCCTTGTCTCTGTCACTGTCTGTGTTCCGTCAGCCCCAGTCTAAGAGAGAATTAGAGGGTTTGTGTGGTGGATGTTACTGTTAAATCTGGTATTGGGAGAGAAGTGAGATGTGTGTTTTCTTAAGGGCTTCGAAATGTGAAAGGAGTAAATAAACTAAGGGCAAAGTGGTATTTTACGTCAAAGAGGCCAAACCGGGAAGTTTCTCATTATTACTATTACTTCACAACTCTATAAATTAATCGAAATTTAGTATTTAGAAAAGGAAAAAAATAATTAGTTCTCGGTTAAGTGATTAAGATGTATCCTTACATTTGTTACTCCAAAGAAGCTAAAAGTTACCCTACAAAGTCTTTGTTCGGGACTTCTCTATCAGTATGATACCAGTCATATACAAACCGTTGGATCACCCATATGATGCTACACCATTGGATCACCGTTGTATCTTAATTTAATTGTGTAAAAACTATTATACCCTCAAAATATTTATGTAATCATCTATCACTTCTTCTATTTATTTTGTTTAAAAGATATTTTAGTAATTTTATATGTTTTATTTGGATTCATTGATTTAGTAAACACAAACGATCATTCTTATTCTCAACAATCTGATTCTTAATTTTGATTCATAATAATTAATAAACGCATTAATCTAATTTGAGATTTCGATTACTGATAATTTTATTCTTCATCCGATTATTAGAAAAATCAATTTCAAACTTTAAATAAACTGGATTCGTTTTTATGATTGTGGTATGGAAATCGTCTACTTAAAATAATTTTAAAAATAACATTATCAAATAGTATCAGATATTACCGAATAGAAAATAGTTTAAACATATTATAATTAAAGATTTTCATTATAGGTGCTAGAGTATGACAAAGTAAACGCAATAAAATATACTTCAACTTGTTATTTTTAATATTTTTCATTGATTTACATCACTAAATGTAAACACATCATTTTATTTATTATAATTTATATTGAATACTCAGTCAAATACCTCTCCACGTTTTATTGATAATACGAAGAATTCCACGTTAAGCAAAGTCAGCTAATCTTGACAATAGGCATTTGGACTCCAACTTGGTTACAGTTTCGTTGTACTTTACATATTACAAGTTAGGTTGCAAAGTCCACGTTCCGTTAAATGATCTCCTAAGCTCGAACAACGATGACAATTTTATGCAACGTGTTAGCTACAGGTACGAGGGCCTTCAGGCCGAAACCCTCAACGCGTATTGAATTTCTCTTCAAATTTATTAAAGCAGGGATGGGAAAAATATTCACGCTTATTTTTATCCGTAAATTTTTTATTTAATAATTAAATTTAAAATATTATAAATGAGTAACTATATTTATTTGGTGAATATTTTTTTATTCATTACTACTCCTCGCGGTCCTCACTCACCAATCATCAGCTCACCTCATGGTGTGGCTCGTGGTGAGGACGACCCTAATGGAACTTCATGAATCACTACAGCATGCTGCACGAGCCGACGACGGAGCTTCACGCCGAGGCCGAGTACACGGATGATGAGTTTCTATGTCGTCACTGGTCAGTTCACCGTATAACTCTCCCAATTTGTACCCTTAATTTCCTGCTATTCCATATGTTTCCGTAGGAGAAATTGTAGAAATTTTTTCTTTGAGTTGCTTTCAAAAGCATAGTTTTGAAAGTTTCTGTAAAGTATAATTGTTGCACTAATTTTTCTTTGTCTTCTTCATATTGCACTTTGCAGAAAGAACCGTACGCTGAAACATATTGTTCTTTCCTATTTTTTTTCTTTCTCGTTTTATATTTGCTTCCAGAAATGGCTTGAAATCCGTATTATTTTGTCATGCCTTTTCTTGTTTTAATTTTATATCTTGTAATTTGCATGATTCAATTAATTGAAAATTAAAAAAATTTATAATTAGATTTGGGTGAAAATTTATTAATCACAAACTAAATTCAATTGCCCCACTTAATTTAATGATTTGTATAGCTCAATTGATGGGGATACTTGGGATTTGGTAGGTTCCACTAAATTAGGAAGTTAGACAGTATAATGGGACCCTTCCAACAGTGATGTTGAAGGCATGTACGCTTTCTCTTTTAGATTTCAAGATTTGATAGGTTATGATTCTGATTTCTTTTCTGGTGGGTTATCCGTTTTAGAATTGATAATAATTTTATGTCTAAACCTCTAAATTAGACTTTGTAAGAGATATAAAATTGCATGTTGCAATTCTTATTGCATGTTGCAATTCTTATTGCATGTGCATTGCGCCAACCCACCTAGTATACACACACACCCCACAAAACAGGGCCGAGCCAGTGACCTCACTAAAATCGAGTCTTGGCTTCGCCCCTGATTACCCATACCCTCGTTAACTCTTGATAAGGTTGAGTTATTTTATCATTCTCTTCTAAAATTCTTAATATTTCTGAAGATTGTTCAAAACTATCTTCATCATTTTCGTCAGACACTATGCTAAGAATGAGATTGTCAAAGTTATTGTTTATGTTATTGTTTTCAAAATCATCGTTCTCAAACCTGAATTAGATTATTGGACGAAAGGAAGGTAGAAGAAGAAAATAAAAACGCATGAATATGAACAACTATTCAGAAAAGAAAAAAAGTAGACAGAGAGGAAGAAAAACTTTAATTGTATTTATCATTAACAGAAGGAAATGAAATAAGTTTTTAGACTTTCATTCAATGACATGAAACAGATGAAAATGTTGGCCTATAAGAACGAAATTCCTAAGACATTGGGCAGAATCATTAGAAATTTGGCATTAACACACTACTCTTGAAAATTTCTAAGAAGTACTAGCAGTTTGGTGACATCCCAATTGTTAAGTTCATGATCTGAATCGTATCGAGAAACTAAGTCTTCTGTACTTACAATTGATAATTTTCCTAAGATTGCGGATATTGGGAGCTGGGTTATATTATCTTCAAGGTCGTATTGCTTTACCTTAGTTGTTTCTCCGAATGAATTTCCCTAACTTCTGAATGATTCAGAAATATGAGGCATGATTATCATTTTCATATCGAATTCTTTATTTTCGAGCCTAGCAATTCTATTTTTTTTCTTTTAACATTTGTTCATTCTTCTCTCATTCGATTAACTTATTTATGCTTTGATGCTCACTCCCAAGTGCTTTGCCTGGTTTGTATCCCCTTTTTATCATCAGCTTTGCATCATCTGAGACACTTTTGATAGGCTTAATTGGCGTTGGAGCAAGTTTCCCATCAACAACAAATGTAGTGTTTGTAACTTCAAATGATCGAAATGAGCACAATGCTTCTTATACTACCTCAACATATGACATGGTGGCCGACTTGGATACTAGTAAGACTTCTTCCCCATATACACAAATGAGTTTATGATCTACTATAAATTTCAGCTTCTGATGTAAGGAAGATGATACTGCCCCAGTAGAGTGAATCTACGATCGACCCGAAAGAAAACTGTATGCTAGAGTTATGTCCATCACTTGAGAAACAATATCAAATAGGCATGGCCCGATTCAAATTGATATCTTTATGTCTCTGATTATTTCTCTTCGGGAAACGTTAAATGCTCTTACTATCATCATGCTCGACCACATATGTGTCGCATCTACAGGAAGCTTTACTAGTGTGGAAATTGACATTACATTTAGAGACGAACAATTGTCAATCAATACTTTTGCAACAACATAATCCTTACACTTCACTGATATATATAGAGCTTTGATGTGTCCAGTACCATCGACATGGATTTCATCATTTGTGAAAGTGATAAAATTTGCTGCAGTAATATTTACCACAATTCCACTCAACTTCTCCACCATAATGTCATGATAGACATATAATTGATTCAAAACTTTCAATAATGCTCGGTGATGTGGTTTAGAATTAAGAAAAAGTGATAGTAAGGATATGCGAGCAGGTAAGCGATTAAATTGTTATATCACCTTATACTTATTTTGCTTGATGAGCTTTAAAAATTCACATACTTCCTCTTCAGGCACTGATTTTTCTTAATTCATACTTTTCATTATGGTTGGGTCTATCATTTGGCCCCATACATTTATCCTTGGAACTCATGAACACTGTCTTATTCTTTGGCCTTCCATTTTCTTTGGCTTTTGAACTCGTTGCTTTATTTATTTTCAAAACATCTAGCATGTAGCATTTGCCATTACTCATCATTCCACCTATTTCTAAAATATTAGTCATGGGAAGATCAAATTCTGATGGTTTAGCATTTGAGTTTTGTCATTATTGCTTGTAATAATCTCATATTTGTATCTCCATGGTACTGCTCTTGAACTTTTCTATGAAAATACACCATATATTTGGATCGTGATGAGCTTTGAAGTATAAGATGCAATGGTGCGAGTTGAATTTTTCTCATAATGTATTGTGAGACGTTTTTGGACATATGATGCCACTTCTACATTTACTTTAGATGGTTCTTTAATTATCATAAGGACTAAAGAGTCATCTTGCTAGTATCCCCTTTCTCCTTTCTAACTTATGGTAAGTATTTTTGTATCCAACAACCTTTGCACTTATTTTTTAAAATCGTCACATTCTGCAATTGTATACTCACGTTCTCATTAAACAAAAGATCAAAGACATGTATATGTTTTTCAGAAATCTTTTTGGACTTTGAGCATGTTGGGAAGACGTACCCTGCTTTAGAAAGAAGATGGAAAAATATTCCCATTGATGTTTTCACATCAACGGCATTTTTTATCATATGAAAATGGTTCCTTAATTGCATTTATAGTAGGCACTACTACAAATGGGGCTTAGATGGCGGTGAAAACCTGTCATCAAAACCTTTTATTGATTGGAATGCGACTATCATTTATCGGGCTGTCATCAAAACTCATTTGACTAAAAACCGTCATCAAAAGGTGCAGCCAAAACACTTTCGATGAAGGGGATTCCCCATCATTAAAGGTGCCGTAAAACACCTTTAATGATGGGGATTGCTCGTCATTATAGGTGCTGTAAAAACACATTTATTGACGGGTATTGCCCGTCATTATAGGTGCCGTAAAAACACCTTTATTGACGGGTATTGCCCGTCATTATAGGTGTCGTCTATAATGACGGGTAATCCCCGTCGTTAAAAGTTCATTTTAGAAAGAAAAAAAAATCTTTCGTGGAAAGGCAAAAACGTGCCTTTCCATGACAGCCCTTCATCCCCTCAATGTTGTCATCACTATGACAACCATTCTTTCCAAGTCCTTTCCTTCACCTATCACCTTTTGTGCATTCTTAATAAATATATTAGTATTTAGTTACAAACCACGACACAAGCTACAACTCAACTATTTATATAATTGTTATCAGATAAATGAAAAACTGAAAGAGAAAAAGAATATGTTAAGTATAATTAATATCCATTAAGATTTTAATTCCAAATATCATTATCAGTTTACCAGTAAAAGATCTATAGATAGGAGATCCACAGAGAGGTTACAAAATTTATGTTATCTTGAGATAATCTAACAGCTCCTCTTACACATTTAAATAGATATTCCATATCATATAATAAAAATCCTTACAGAAAGTTTATTTGGTTAAAATAATCTTTAGTATCACCATAGTTATAAGTCTATAATTAGATCACTTGTCTATTATTTTTCAAGCAAGCTAACGAGTCCAATTGATTAAAAAATCTTTGGTATCACTAGGAATTCCAATGCCAAGGAAGAATTTAGCCAGACCCAAAAGTGCCTCTTCCGAGATCTAGAATAAAGATAGAACAAATCCCAGATTAAACACTGTAGTAGACCCTACAAGATCTGCTGTTACCACTCACATTTAAACTTCCCGAAATTACAGCTAAAGCTACTGTCATCCCTCAAACGACTGAGGAAGTAGTTGAGAGAGGATCTTGATATTCGTTTGCATCAACAAATTTCTCATCAAAGTAAAAAGAACCATCATCTACAGAAAAGGAAAGTACTTAAATAAGTTAGTTAACATGTATAATTCAAGAAAATAAAGTAGTAAATCTAACAATGAAACATAAATAGAGATAAGATAAGATACATGTTGGAGTATAATCTAATAATAGATAAGAAGATAGGGACTTGATATAAGAAAAATGAGCTTCTGAAGAAATGGTATTCACAAAATAAAACATAGACATGCAAATGATGTGCAAAAGTCCTAAGGTGAAGAAGAATAAAAGATGATTGCCCAGAAGATCTTAAGGTAGTCAAAAAGGAAAATATTAGAGAAGGGCAGAGCTTTAAATACCATATTTCTCAATACTGTAAAAAGGTTTCACTATATCATTTTTCAGGGTACCAACTTGCCAAAATTATACAAATATGTGATATGGCAGCATGAATCAGTTGAAATTGCAGTCAAGAAAACATTACTAGAAGCAATTGGAATAATCATAACAACATTAAAATGATATATTCACCGTAAAATTATTAAGATCTCATCATTACAACAAAGGTAGTATGATAGAAATCCCACTTATTAGTTCTTAGTTCTTATGGAAGGAGCTTTTTGGGTTCACCATCTAAAAATACTAGAGATAGTTGGGCAACATTTCCGGGAAAAAGTGTGGGCGTTCCAAATTATGAAAGACCAAGCAGGTTATCAAAACATTATTTCCCAGTTCACCCGAAAAGGGCCATTACGTCCTTCCCACTTGTTTTTTTGACAACATTATCATACAGTTAAGGTTTTAATGCATTAAAATTTATTTTATGACCAATATTGAAAATGAAAAATATTACCATATTTTGATCAATATTGGAAGACGCTAATTATACGACTCCAGCTAGTGCTTCAAGTGCCAATCCTGTAAAAACACAATAAAAGAACATAGTATAAACATTCATTCTAAGCAATTTTATAATACACAAAGAAATTATAAAGATGTCCACTGCGAACTCTAGAACAATGAAAATTTTCCATCTTCCCAAAAGCTTCAAGGATGATTGTTCTTCCTAATAATCTAAGTCATGAGTCTTACTCCAAAACTGTATATCCCAACTTTAACAACCTGCTCAGCATTGTTTGCACTTTTCTTTGCACATGCCGCATGTGTTCATTATGTGATTCGCACTTGCCTGATTGTGTGTGGTGGTGAATTCATTTTTAACAACTTAAGAAATATGTTAGTACTGCAAAGAAGTTCCTGATGGATTATTACCAGCAACATAGGTACAAGAATCAGGATTATTAGAGCTGTAACACCACCTTCCATCACTCTAGCTTAAAGCCTGTCAACAAAGTCAAATAGTCAAACTCAGCATCAATATAAGACAACTCATTCAACTTCCAGCAAGCAGTAAGTTAATAATGTGGAAAACATTGATACCCACTATAAACATCCATCAAATAGCTTGAGTTAAACAAGATTAGATGCTATGATTTAACTATTATAGAAAGTCTAATGAGAACTCAACGGTTTAACATAGTAGTAAGGGTGAATGTTGTGATACGGGATTAGGCGCACGGTCTCAGGTTCGTTTTCCTTAGCATCAATTTCTTGGGGCCATTGGGAAGTCTCTCGGTCTAATTGCCAAGGCCCCATGGGATTACTCGGGCAAAGCCCGGATACCCACAGTTACTAAAAAAACATATATTCCTCTCATAGTCACAAATGAATCCAACTACTTTGTGAAGTCACCTTGATGGATTGGAAAATACCCTTAGCATCACCAAGAATTACATCAACAGAACTTTGATTCTGTAATTATAAAATTTTAAATAACACCAAAGACAAAATCAAACTTCATTAAGCACCCGTCTCCAATTACATTTTAAATTGTCAAGTTTAAGGTTGGAGTAAACATAAAAAAATGCTTCAAATTTGACTATGAAAGATCAGATAAGTTACTTGATTCCAATATACTAAAATTAAAAGAAGATCCCTTCTCACTTTATCAGGAAGAAAGTCAGAAGTATTAAGGCAAGGCTTACCTTGATAAGTACAGAGCTTCCTACTGAGTAATAATAGTCAATCGATGACCTTGCATTATTAGGAATAACTTTGAGTTTTGAGGCAACACCCTTCACAAAGGAAAGAATAAAGAAATGTGAATCAATTATCACACGTCCTTCATGCCTAAAATCCATCAACTTATCGTCATGAATAACTAACTAGTGGTAAAAGTGCAAGCGTACCTCAAAGACTTCCCCATTGACCTTGTATCTAATTAAGGTGTTTATTCTCAAGGCATAGAATACATCTTACGGAGCTGCAGATGAGTCGAGAATTTTGGATAGAGACTTGCAGGTGGCGACATTTATATAAGGTCTTTTGTCAATTCCCAGAATGATAAATTTTCTCAGAGCCTCATAAGTCTCTTCTAAACTGGTGAGAATGTTTCATAAATACGTTTGTGAACTTTGTTCATCTTCAAATCAAGTAAAAATTCAATACAATCACAAATCCATCTAAAAGAAAGTACATTGATCTCTAAACATATTAGAACAAGAGAATTAAATTCTTACACAATGAGTGTATTAGCTACAGAAAATTTCAATATGATCTTTATGAAATTAACTCTTACTAATTCTCGTTTAATAAAGTGGAAAAATTTCATCCTTGAAAGTGGATTTGGATTCTTTGAGCATTATAATCATTTAAACAGCTCAAATTAAAAAGTATGACTTGATCAGATCAATTCAAAGTTGCTTCTACAACTTATACCTGCTGAATATGGTCCACAGTATGCGTGCAAACTCTAGAAATGTAGCACAATTTATGAATGTTCCTTACAAATGTTCTAATCCTTTTTACAAATAATTTGCAGTGATAAATATGAACAAAAGAAATGACATAAAAATCTGAAATCTTGTATCTTGAACCATTTTAACATGAAAAGGCCGAAACCATAAAAACACCACGAACGTGTCTCATTGCAAATAATTTGTGGTAATAGAAATGGCGAAGAATTCTTTAGTGATCAGCAAACAAAATAAAACAAGATAAATGACACAATAACAAAAAATCTAACATGTTTTACCATTTTAATACTAAAAGCCGAAACCAATTTGACCTGGAAATCATTTAACCCATCCATTTCCTTACTTCTCACGCATCCAAATAGAAACCGGCTGAAATCAAAGACTAAAATTCAGAGACAGGCAACTAAGGTTTAAAAAGGGTTTAAGTTGACCTTGTAAACGACCTATCAGAAGGGACAAAAAGCTCCAAAGCTGTAGAATGTTGAGATTCTGAGATTCGCTGGACCACAGTGGTAACTTCCCCGATCGAAATAGCTAAAAGCAGTACCAGAAATTCGAGTGGAGAAGAGGTGAGAGAGAGAACCTTAGGTTCTGTGACTCGATCGACTATTTCTCTATTTCCAGATCTAAAAAAGTGAAAGATGGAAATATAAAGAATTAGGGTTAGCATATAAGGTGGCGATTTCATAATTATTCAGTATAATGTAATGACAACTTAGTTTTCCACTGTCATAATAGGTGAACTTATTATGACAGGTTTAGTGAAACCTGTCATTTTAGCTAAAATAAGTTTTTTAGACTCCCGAACCATTTTTTAGATGACAGGTTTAACAATGTTGTCATAGAAGTTACTATTATGCTGTCATCTAAACCTAATTGTGTAGTAGTGAGGGTTTCCATAATTTGGTAGAGGGTTAGAATTGATATATGAGTTCTCATTAGCCTTTTGAAATTCAACCATCCAAATTTGATCAATGCAAGCACTCTACCCTTTAATGTCATGAAGTTTTAAGTCGAATGTCCCAATGCCCTAGCATGATAATCACATCGAGCAATCGGATCATACCACCTTAGGTATGGTGGCTGAAGTGGTTCATAAGGAATTGACACCACTTGATTATTTCATATTAATTGTGGTAAAGGTTGAATATAAAACATGTGGATTAGATCATATTGGACTTACCGTTGAGTATTTCTATTTCCCCTTTGGTTCTAATCAGTCTGACCAACATTTTGTGGCTGATTTTTGTGGTCTTACGCCAGATCTTGGATTATTTTGAAATGTTGATTGATAGGAATAATAAGATGACTCCTTAAACATGTGCTACCATCATATTTTTCAAACTCAGGTAGTTTGAAATTTGTGAGGGATGATTGCATTTGGGACTAAGCACAACTGGGTTGCATCAATGATACCGTACACATATGATCCGTCAATAGCACACAACCTCTCTTCTAGAAAATCCAACTTATCACTCATCAGTGGGTTTTCACTTGGTTTGGTAACGAGCCTCTATGCTTTTGAGTCATCAAGATCAGGTATGATGGTTGGCTCATTATCATGTTCTCCTTATGGGGTCAAAACTTAATGATAGCCAGGTGTTAGTGTTGGGATGTTGTAGCCAATTTTTCCAGAATGCATCAATTCATGGGGATTTTGAAACGGGTAGTGCTAGACACTTACCGATATCGACGGAGTGAATCCAGGAGGGTAAAGTGGGGTATTATTTGGAAGTTGATCTTGTGATGATTGAGCCCCTTGTGGACTCTCAAAATAGGCTTTTCCTTTGCTAGCGGCGAGGAGTTCTAGAACTCTGGCCATTTGCTCTTTCAACTATGTGATTTCTTTTTCATTTCCTGTCGCTATTGCTCTTTTTCTTGTTCACCTATGACCCTAACTTGAGCTCAAGTTTGATAGGGATGACCGAGTTAACGAGCTATTTTTGAAAAGTTTCTTAAAATAAATAAAAATAAAATAATGAGATTATAGATTTTGCTAATGAAGAAGAAGAAATAATAATAAGAATAAAAATAAATTAAAGCAAATTTCTACATAGAATGCTATCTAAGTCTTGAAATCAATTAATGATAATAGCACTTCATTTAGACCAAACATGGACAAGACCATGCCTATTACTAGTATATATCTCATTGCATTATAAATCACAGAAAAGAGCACCTAAATCTTCCAAAGCCTCAGTAATTATGCTCCTCAACTAGGATGAGAAACTATGCTTCGTTTAGCTGCCACTACTTGTTATATTTGTCAACTTTAGGATTTGCCTAGATCGTTCTATTTTTTTTTATTTTACGGATACCTTCAAAGGTGTCTAAGAGAGTTTCATGGAGGTGCTTTTCAAGAGGTACTATATCGGCAGTTTTACAACTATTGAGTGTGACAGTTCTAGACAGTCATAAGTCCAACATTTGTGACTATTTAGATAGTCACAATGACTTCTATTTTTGTCATTTTTGTAGGCAGTAGAAGGTTTTTTTTTGGAATTTTCAATTCATCAAGAGCATATATGTGAAACACAAAGACTTTCTGGTTCGTCAAAGGAGAGAGTATTGTTGTGCTGCTTACTTCCTCCAAAGATCATTGTATCTTAAATATAGACATCCAAGACTATGATCAATATCAAGAGGGGCGTTACTATTTTATCCCATTGCAGCATCACAAAGGAAAGGCGGTGGGAAAGAAGCCTAATGCACAAGCAAATAAGACGAAAATGATGAGAACTTTTAAATAGTAGTTACTGAAGTAAATCTTATCAGTAATACTTTATATTGGTCAATGGATATTGGATCAACCAAACATATATGTGCTGTACAAAACATGTTTACTGATTATAAAAAGGCTGAAGATGGAGAGAATCTCTTTATGGGCAACTCGTCTTCCTCGGCAATACATGGCAATGCCAAAGTGGTGCTTAAGCTTACATTTGTGAAAGTTTTAACTTTAAATGATGTACTCCATGTTCCTGAGATTGGGAAGAGTTTAATTTCTGGCTCTTTTTTGATTAAGAAAGGTTTTAAGATTGTATTTGAGTCTGACAAATGTGTTGTGTCTAAAGGGGAGTGTGTTTATGGGAATGTTATACATAGTTGATGGGTTGTTTAAGATAAATGTTTCTATTGACTTTATTAATAATAATGATGCTTTTGTTGGTATATGATTGAGTTATTTAATGTTGACTTTAAAAAGATTGGCAAATATAGGATTATTGCCTAACATTAATTTTGATAATATGTATAAGTGTGAAACATGTGTTCCGGCTAAAACTTTTTAGACCACCTTTTCATTCTATTGATAAAATAAAAAGAACCTTTAGAAATTATTCATTCTAACATTTGTGAATTAAATATGGTACAATCTAGAGGTGGTAAGAAATATAGTATAACTTTCATTGATGATTGTACTAGATATTGTTATGTTTACTTGCTTAGAAGCAAAGATGAAGCTTTAAGAACGTTTACCGTCTATGAGAATGAAGTTGAAATCAACTAGAAAAGAAAATCAAGATTTTGAGAAATGATCGAGGTGGAGAGTATGAGTCTCAAAACTCAGCTGATTTTTATGCCCAACATAGCACTATCCACCAAGTAACAACACCTTACACTCCTCAACAAACTGGAGTACCCTACTGTAATCGAAGGTTACATTAATGCAAATTGGATCTGAGATTTTGAGGAATCAAAGTCCACAAGTGGATATGTTTTTACACTTGGTGGAGGTGCAACGTCTCTGAAATCCTCTAAACAAATATGCATAGTTCAATCAACTATGGAGTCAGAGTTCATTACTTTAGATAAAGTAGGAGAAGAAGCTGAATGGATTAGAAAGTTTTTAGAGGATATTCCTATATGGTCGAAGCCAGTGACAGTTATACGTATACATTGCGATTTCCAAGCTGCAATAGCTATGGCGCATAATTAGGAATATAATGGTAAGTCACGTCATATATGTTGACAACACAATACCGTTAAACATTTTCTCTCTTTAGGAGTTAAATCTGTTGACTTTGTGAGAACTAAAGAAAATCTAGTGGATTCGCTCACCAAAAGATTGTTTAGAGAGAAAGTCAAGAAAATGACAAGGGGGATGTGGCTAAGGCTTTTATCAATGAGTTAGCTCAATGGAAAACTAACCTAAAAATTGAGATCCCATGGACTAGGTTTAATAGGAAAACTAGTTGTGGTTAAGTCATCAAGTGCACCTATGGAGAAACTCCTACCCATTGCTAAGAAGTAGTAGGTGTTGCCTGTAAAGAATAGAAAGGTTAAGCATTACTTTTAATGACATTTATAGCTTGGAATGAGTAGGAGTATAACATGATACTCTTAATAAGTGGTGACCTATGTGAGTGAGAAGAGAGGCCGCTTCTATGTGACTTAATAAGGTGAAATCCTTATAGCACTCAAAAAATCAGGAATTACCATGGCCAAAAGGAACACAACCGCTTGAACAGAATTTGTTAAAAGTGAGCTGTGTAACTTCTATTGTTAAGGATTACATCAACGGTTGATAAGTTCAAAACATCAAGCTCATTTTTCAACCAAGTAAGGAACATATTCTTCTGAAGTAGTCAAATATCCTTCTAGAGTAGTTGGAAGTCCTTCGGATCAACATGATATACTTTTGGTGGGGTAGGAGGAAAATATGTATCTCACAATAAGTCACTAGACTGAACTTTGCTAATGGAGCCAAATGTGAGGACATTGACACGCCAACCATAGATTAGAGATGACAATGGGTGGGTTTGGGTAGGGTATGGGTATACCCATTAAATATTCATCTTAAATTCTTATTACCCATACTCAAGCTAAATTAAATGGGTGCTATGAGAAATACTCATTAGGACATGGGTACCGTAATGGATACCTTATGGGTGCATGTATATTGATGATTAATATCAGATTAATATAGCATGTACAGATTACATAATGCTAATTTTCAAAAATTGCCCCTACGTGAGTAGGCTCGGTCGAGATGTATATGACAATAATCGGTAGGGGTGAGCACAGGACGAGACGAGACCACAGTTACCAAAATTGTTCCGCGGAATGGAAGAAACATTATGGTTTCAGCAAAGAACTAAAACGAAGGGGGTGTAATTATTCGGCTGAAACGGAGGATTCTGACCGAAAGGGCAATGTTTGTCCTAGAACGAGAGAAACAATTAAAATGTCGAAACACATTTCCGCCCATTTCTGGGATTATTTTGGGCATATGTAAAGAAAAAATGAAGAAAATACACAAAAAGTAACGCTGGTCCAGTCGCACCAGCGCGCCTTTCCTTGGATGTCCATGGTTTGAGTTACACGAAGTGCAATATGTATTTTTTTCTTTAGAAGCCTCTCTTATACTCTTTTTTTGTTGAGATAAGTGATTTTTTCTAAATACATTATATTTTATAAGTCATTATTATAATTTTCTTTACTTATATTATATATAATAAATTTTATAATATTAATTCATATGTCCGGAATTTTTTTCTGAAACACCAAAATATCTGAAATATTTTTTTTAGAAAACCAAAATGACTACCGATACGGAATTGACTACTATGGACGAGATGGATTTTGAGTTTTTTGGTCCCGTCCCCGTCCGGACGAGACAAGTTTTTTACGATCTTGTCTCATCCCGTGTTGAGGACAAAAATCATGCGGGACTGGACGGGGACACGGGTTGGGTCTGTCTAGGGAAATCGGTCAGGTCAGGGCCACGGGTTGTGTCAGATCAGGTTGAGTCAGGGGCACATGTCGGGACATGACACAAGTTGAGGGATCAGGTTAGGACAAGACATGAAGTAGGGACAGGTTAGGGAGTCGGGTCGGTGACACGAGTTGGGGGACACGGGTAGAGATGAGTCAGGTCGGGGACACGAGTTGGGGGACACGAGTCGAGATGTGTCGGGTCGGGGACACGAGTCGAGATGTGTCGGTTCGGGGACACGAGTCAGGACAAGACACGTGTCGGGGACACCGATCATGGGCACAAGTGGGTAGGGAACTCAAACACCGGACATGACATGGATGCGGGCAGGTCGGGTCGAGTCGGGGAGCTGGATCAAAATTTAAGGGTTAAAAATGAAATTAAAAATAAGGGTTAAAATTGAAAAAACTAAAGGGTCAAATTTAGAAAAAATAAAAATTTGGGCTATTTATAAGGAAATCAGGACAAGACGGGAGAAGTGTCTTGTTCTATCCTCAACGGGTAAAAAAAATTTAACCCGTCGCACCAAGAGTTAAAATCTTATCTTGTCTCACTTAGCTGTGGAGGGGATGAGTATTTCAAGACGGACACACACCCTCATAATTGCCGACTCAAAAGGAGTTGTGATTCGGAGAGAGGTTTCAGAGATGGAGACTAGGGAAATAGATGAATGTTAGGGTGTATATTGGCAGAGGGAGACTAGTAGAAGATAGAGGAAATGAAGTTAAATGGGTACCCAATGAGTGTTGGGTATTTCCCATAGTGGCGGAGCCACTTACATAGGGGTTGGTCAATTGACCCCACTCAATTTTTTTTAATTATTAGTGTAGGAAAATTTTGATTTTTGACTCTTTTTTATTTTTTAACCCAACTGAATTTTGACTTCTAACCCCATTAAATTTCTTCAGTTTTAGACCTTTTATTTTCAGTTTTCTAATCCTAATTTTTTAATTTTTAATCCCTAATTAAAAAACCCAAAATCTCATCATTCGACCATTTTCCCCAAAAGCTCATCCTTCGACTTTCATTTTCCTCAATGCTCACCTCAACTCGCATTCTTCGTCTTCGTCAATCCTAAATTTGGGATTGAATGGAGAGACAAAAGAAATCCAAATTGAAATTTCTATGACAAACGAGAGCCGACAACAACCAATTGACTTACTCAACGAGTATATGGATGTATTTTCATGGTCTTTGTAACAAAGATATGCCGAGCCTAAACACTGATATGTGGTCCGTCATTTGACACTGATGCCTGAAAGCAAACCAATGTGACAAAAGTTACGGAAAATGAGAGTAGACATGTTGGTACAGATCAAAGAAGAAGTTAAAATGTAAGTAGATGCAGTTTTTCTAGAAGTAGCAAAATAATCTTACTAGGCTGTCAACATAGTTTCAGTGCCAAAGAAAAATGGGAAAGTAAAAATGTGTGTCGATTATAGAAACTTAAATCGGGCAAACCCCAAAGATAATTTTTTTACTACCCCACATCGATGTCTTAGTAGATAACACTGCAGGACATTCAACATTCTTTTTATGGATGATTTTTCGGGGTATAACAAAAACAAAATGGCTCTTGAAGACCGTGAATAAACCATTTTTTAACTGTGTGTAATACATTTTGTTATAAGGTTATGTCATTTGGTCTAAACAATATAGGGGAACTCATAAACGAGCAATGGTAATACTGTTTCATGATATAATGCATAAAGAAGTCAAAGTGTATGTTGATGATATGATCGCCAAATCTCTTCAAGGGGAAGATATCACACCGTCACTCTACGAAAATTATTTGAACGGTTGAGAAAGTTCCAGTTAAAGCTTAAAACCAACAAAGTGTACATTTGTAGCATCTTCAGGGAAACTACTTAGCTTTGTCGTGAGTAAGGAAGGAATAAATGTTGACCCTGACAAGGTTCGTTCCATCATTAATAAGCCACCACCTCGAACTAAAAAAGAAGTTAGAGGGTTCTTGGGGAGATTAATTTACATAGCTTGGTTCATCTCACAGCTAAATGTGACTTGTGAGCATATCTTTAAACTTCACCACAAAAGTAATACAGAAGGATGAAATGATAATTGCCAAAATAATTTTGAGAAGACCAAGCAATACTTGCAAAATCCACCTATACGTCTTCCTCCTACTCTAGGGAGGCCACTCATTTTATATCTCACAGTAACAGAAAAATTCATGGGTTATGTACTTAGTCAGCATGACGCGTCTAGAAATAAGGAATGGGCAATATACCATTTAAGTTACATGAATTACGAGGCTAATTATTCAATGTTGAAGAAAACATTTTGTACATTAACCTCGGTTGCTCAATAGCTTAGATTGTATACGTTATACTACACCACTTGGTTAATTTCAAAGATTGACCCAATCAAGTATATCTTTGAAAAGTCACTTTCTGGGAGGATTTCTAAATGGCAAGTTTTACTCATAGAATACGATATTGTCTATGTCACGAAAAAGAAGTGCATTTGTTGATTATCTAGCATATCAACTAGTGCAAGATTATGATCATATGAAGTTTAAGTTCCCTGATGAGAACGTCTCAGTGATATTAAAAATGAAGATGAATCTACGGACCTAGAATTTTGGATGATGTTATTTGGTGGCGCGTCCAATGATGTAGACATGGAATTAGGGAAATCGACATATCTCCTAAGGGAAAGTTTTTCCCTTTTATGAAAAAACTATTCTTTGACTATACAAGTAATGTGGCAGAATATGAAACATGTTCCATGAGAATTCAAGCAGCTCGTGATATGAAGATAAGAAAACTTCGTGTGTGTACAATTAATTCATAGTTGGTGATACGATAACTAAATGGAGAATGAGAAGCTAGTGACTTCAAGTTGATTCCTTGTAACAAACATGTATCTAAGTTAAGCCAAACTTTTGAAATGATCTCATTTGATCTTATACCCAGAGAGAATAATCAAATGGCATATGACTGGCAATTCTAGCTTCCATGTTTGCTGCAAATTTTAAGGAAGAAGTTCAGCTCATAAAAATTCAGAAGCGAGATTTTTCTGTTCACTATATGGGCATTGAAGAAGAGCCAGATGTAAGACCATGGTATTACGATATCAAGCAATATATAAAGAATGGGGGAATATCCATCCAAAGCTTGCGGATGATAAACGCACTATTAGAACATTATCATGGGATTCTTTTTGAATGGTGAAATACTAAACAAAGGAAACAAAGATATGGTGCTTTTAAGATACGTTGATACGAGGGAAGTGAATCAAATCATAGAAGAAGTTCACGAAGGAATTTGTGGTGTCCATGATAATGGTCATATGATGGCTAAACAAATCTTGAGAGCAGGATATTATTGGTTGAATCTAAAGTTTGATTGCATCAAGTATGTCAAGAAATGTCATATTTATGTGGATCAAATTCACGTACCAGCATCCCATTTACACGTCACAATTGCACCTTGATCGTTCCCTATGTGGGATATATTCATCATTGGTCATATCACACTAAAGGCCTTTAACGAGTATCGTTTCATTTTGGTATTTATAGTTTATTTTACTAAATGGGTGGAGGCGAGTTCTTATTCGAGCATCACCAGAAGTACGGTTGTTAAGTTCATCATATGGTCTACCTAAGAGGATCATCACAGATAACAGGACAAATTTAAGCAACAAGATAATGAAGGAATTATGTGAACAATTCAAAATTAAGCATCATAATTCATGTCATTGTCATCCAATGATGAATAAAGCAGTGGAAGCAGCCAATAAGAACATAAAAATCATAGAGAAGATGACAAAAGTTTATAAGGATTGGCATGAGATACTCCATTTCGCACTACATGGGTACCTCACATCAGTTCGAACTTTAACTAGAGCTACTCTATTCTCTTTGGTATACAGTATAGAAGTGGTCCTTCCAATCGAGGTTGAAATTCCCTCCCTCAGAGTCTTAATGGAGGTTAAATTATTAGAAGCAGAGTGGGTAAAAACACGATATGAGCAATTAAATTTCGTCGAGAAAAAAATATTAGTTGTATTATGTAAAGGGCAACTATATAAAAAAAATGATTATTGTGGGAAATGGACCCCAAAATTATGAAGGACCTTTCGTAGTTAAGAATGCCTTCTCGGGAGGAGCTCTCATTCTAACAAACATGGATGGAGACGATTTACCGCATGCAGTTAATATTGATGCAGTCAAGAAGTATTTCGTTTGACCGCTCTAAGTATGGGAAAAGCGAAGTTGGAAAAAAAACTGTTTTAAAAAAGAGCTGACTTGAATACTAGAGAAATTCTTGTTAAATAATTTTCCCAAATCCTTGTTTGTAAACATTATTCGTTCATCATCAACGAAGAGCTTTTTTATCAGTTGTCAAACATATATACTTTGTCTTCCCTTTATTTCCATAATTTCTTATTCCATTTAATTGTATGGCATTTAGAAAATTAATTACTCTTGAAATAACTTAAAATAAAAACTTGGTTAGGTGAAAGCTAATTGATTAAAAAAAGAGAACAAGGAAAGAAACTAAAAAAGTCAGCTTGAGTGTGTAGTGAAATCTAAAAAGACAATATGCGCATAGCGAAAGCTAAAATGAAATTGGAGGTTTACACAATTAGAAGTGCAGAAAAGAAGTAAAATATGGGGAAATTATTCATTTGTCTTCACCATTGACATGGAGCTGATTATGGGGCATGAACCAATGAATAAGGATACATCATTTTCTTGAAAGTATGTTGGTACCTAATTGTGTGTCCATTATCCTAGCCAAGCGATTGTTTTGAAGGGTGGTGGATATGGCCACGTTAGTCAACCTTCAAAAATCATCAAATAGTTTTCTTAGAAATATTCACAATCATGCATAGAACGCATACATTCAAAATCACTACTTTACATTTATATTCAAGAATTACAATGCATAGACATGCAGCACACTATTTGTTTTGATATAATTCAAGGGAATAAATGATTTAAGGATACTCTTTTAAAATCTACACACAACTTCCCAATTATAGAGACTGCATTAGTCTAGCTCTTGCTACCATATAAAGCTTGCATAAATCAGAACGAACATCATTTCAATATTTTCAGTTAAAATGAACCCGAATTGAGTCGAGGTCGAAGCATGTGTCTATCCAGATCCATTTTCTTTTCAAATATTTGCAGTTAAATCGGATTCGAATGGAGTCGAGGTCAAAGCCTATGTCAATCCATGTCCATTTCTTTTCAAATATCTCTGGTTAAATTGAACCTAATTTAAGTCTAGGTCGAATCCTATAGGGTTCACCAAAAATGTATCGGGATCACTTAAAATGTAGAAGAGTTCACCTAAATGTATAAAATTAATATCTTTTTGAGGGGTTCACCACAAATGTAAAGGGGTTCACTCAAATGTAGTGGGATTCACCTTAAATGTAGAAGGTTCACCTAAATGTACAAAATTGACTCTGTACCTTAAGGTGAATCCTTGTACATTTGAGGTGAACCCCTGTATAGTTAAGGTGAACCAATACATTTAGGTGAACCATTCTAAAAAATATTAATTTTATACATTTAGGTGAACCCTCTATATTTTTTGTGAACCCATGTACATTTTTTGTGAACCCCGCTACATTTTAGATGACCCCTCCAAAAAATATTAATTTTGTACATTTAGGTGAACCCCTCTACATTTTTTGTGAATCCATGTACATTTTTTGTGAATTCATGTACATTTTTTGTGAACCCCACTACATTTTAGGTGAATTCCTGTACAGTTTTTGTGAAACCCACTACATTTTATGTGAGCCCTTCAAAGAAATTTTGTGATAAGTATCAAGCGAGACGAGTTTTCACCATGTATAATATAGGTCGTGATGTGATGATGATCGGTAAATCCTATTTAACGGTTTGAAGAGCACGCATAACCTATAAGTTCATATTCTACTGTTAAATCGAACTTATCCACTAAAAGTTTGTAATTAAATATTAAAACTTGAAATTTAACCTTTTATTTTATAATTACCTCATAAAATTTGAAAATAACCTCATTTACGTTTTTAATTTATAACCCTATAATTTTTTTAATTCTAACCTTATTTTATTCTCAAAACTGACCCATAATTAGAAAACCATATTCCCTTACTCTCCTCCTCCCTGACGTTTCACTCTTCTCCCACTCTACTCAACACTTCATTCTTCTCGCACTCAAATACTCTATTCTCCTCCATTAATCTTCATCTCTTCATAGGCTGAAAACTCATTAAATCACCTCCAACACAACACTACGAGCTGTATTCACACATCCTACGTCAAACCCAAGTCAAACCTGCGCCCAACTCGAGCCAAATCCACCCAACCCGTGACCCCAAGGTTTATATCCTTTTAATATTGTCTTTTTTAGTTTAATGATTAAAGGAAAGTAATCTGTTAGAAAGGAAGCGTTGATTTCAACTACACAATCAAGTTCGAGCGGTTCGAAAGGTCCTTACAATACACCTAGTTATGGGGTGGAAATATTTCATCCAGATAATCAAAATCTTACTAGCACTATTCTTCACCTTGCTCCAATGGAGCATATATTCCATCCAAGCAAACAAAATGTAAGTTTCTCTTTATTTTTATTTTTTGGTTTTTATGTGTTATGTTGTTAAAATACCCAATAGATACTTGATTCGTTCTGGAAATTGAGTGTTTTTATGTGGTGATTGTAGAAATGTATAATTGTCGGTAGCAATCTATGTTTTGGATGAAAAATTATAGTATTTTAATGAATGCCCATAAGCTGTTCAACGAAATGTCACAATGAATTATATGACGTATTTATATCATTGTTCGTAAGGTGTTTGATAAAATGCCACATTGAGGTCTATCCTATATTTATATGAGTGCACATAACATGTTCGATGAAATGCTATCTCCCATCCACGGAAACAAAATGTAAGTTTCTTTAACAAAAAAATTTAGTTGTTACGTTTTATAGTGTTAAAACACTAAATAGATACTTGAATCATTTTGAAAATTGGGTGTTTTTTATGTGATTCTTGTAGAAATATATGATTATTGCTAATGATATATGTTTCAGATGAAAAATTATAGTGTATGTTTGAGTTCCCATAAGGTGTTCGATGAAATGTCACAATAGGGATTATAGTTTATTGTCATTGCTTTCATTGATAGTTTTTCCTATGTAATACATCTTTCTTCACATACCTTTCATTAAGTCATGACTTAAATTTTGGTTTCCTAGGTTTGCGTGGTTTTTGGAACACTACACTAGTACCTTGGCGGTATAACAGGCTTATGATATGGTAAAAAGGAATGTCGATGCTTCCGAATTCAGGTACTTGAGAAGTATAATGAAAAAGGGGAAAATGGATCGCTTCCTTTTGAAAATCCTAGTCTACAAATGGTGGGATACAATTCATACATTTCATCTAGATGAAGTGTGTGTGTTGACAATGACCCCATTGGACTTTGCTCCTTTTACCGGGCTGAAAATCAGAGGTTGACAAATGGATTATAACTTGGAAATTTATAACAACAAGAAGGAAATTTGGAAGCTGGTCGATAAACCATTGAAACAACTTAAGGAAAAAAACTTAGTTATTAATGGATTTATGATCATTATATTAATTACGCGTGTGATACTCCTCAAAAGGAGGAAAATTTGATAAGGGTTTTCTTTTGGTGCTCTTGGGAAGTACCATTTTCTTCAACAAGAGCAGCAAAGTGTATTTGTACTTCCTCCCAAGCCTATAGAAACTAGATGAGACACGGGAGAATGATTGAGGTGGTTCGGTGTTGTCCGTTTTGTATTGCAATATGGATGCTTTATGTTGGGGGTAAGTGTAGGGACTGAGGTTTTTTGGAGAGCATGAGAGGTATGGACTTTTGTGTACTTGCCATGTTTGGCACTGAACAAACCAATGGGTTGGCCAAACACGTTCCCAAGAATAACACGTTAGATAGACCTTGAAGTGGGAACATTGGATGTTGCTCACGACCTGAAAGAATTCTATGTTAAACTTTGGTATGTGAAGCCCAATGAAATATGTGTTTTATTATATCAATTCTTATATTGTCTCCCCCTCTTGAGTATGAATCATGTTTTACTGACAAAATATTTGGTTTTTGAACTTGTAGATCAGTTGGAACCCTTTGGGACCACGTGCAAACTTGCCTGATTATTGCATCGAACGTATACCTCCTATCGACATGAGAATCTTGCTGCAAGGGCCTACTGGAAGAGCATGGTACTTGGGTGAGCGCATATCATGACAGTGTTTGATAATCGAGGAGCCGTATATCTCAAACAATCCCCCAACTTCAATGTTATGTGAACAACAATTCACTAGAGAGGAAATGACAGCTGGTCTTGAAGGGTTTATAACACAACACTTCATCGAGTCTAATGGTCTAATTGAAGATAATTATGATCTTTTCCAGAAAAATTATTTATTTTATAACTATGATGGGGCGCCTTCATCTTCGCATGTGCTAAGCGTCTCTAAGTGGTTTTTGAAGATAGGAGATTACTCATATTCTTATGCTATGTAAATTTGTATTCTACTTGATAAAGCCAACAGCACTAGCAACCGCAGCAGCAACAGCACCAGGAGATCAGCTAGGGCAGCCGTTGACGATATAAGTGTCACTGACATCCCATTACCACCGTGGCAGATTCAGTTACCATTCCCAGATGGTGGTAGTGTGTTAGTTGACATTCCAAATGATGTTGCAGTTTGGGGTCTTCCATCAGCTGATGTCAATCATGTGAGTTATCATGTTAATATTTATTATTTTAGTCATTAAATATCATATTAACGCACATTTCAAATAATGCGGGTGCTGGCGACATGCGAGGCAGGAATGTTGCGCACGACTGGTGGTCTCAACAGGCTTTTCTTTAAGAAAATGTTGAGCGTGATTATGAAGGTGATGATAAAGGCTAAAGCCTCAATGATAAAAAAAAGATAATAAAATTGTAAACTCACTCTCTTTCCCTAATTTGTTTTTTGGTTTGAAATCAAAATATTTAAATTAACTCTTATAGCTTATATTTTAAGTACTTGTAGGAAAAGTTTCATAGACGCCTGCAAATGTATGAAACTCAAACAAGCAGGCATGGAGGTGATGATAATGATGAAGATGATGAAGGTGATGTTGAACGTAATGATGAAGGCCATGATGACAATGGTGAAGATTCAGTTAATGATGATGAAGATGAAGATGATGATGACGCTGATGAAGATATTAAATCAGAACGAGAACATAAAGGACGTACAAAGCATTCGCGACTGGGCTCCAATCGCCATGTTACCAGTGGTGATTGGCCCAAGTTGACCCAACATGGCCACTTGGGCCAATCGCCACTTAGAACATGGTGATTCAGGCCCAATCACCATCAGCAGACCCCAATTGCTATTGACCCATGGCGATTGGCCATTAGCACATAGCGATTGGGCCTGTGAATGGCGATTAGGCCCCAATCGCCATGTTCTTCGTGGCGATTGGCCCAAGTGGCCACACTAAGTGGTTTGGCAGTTGGTTGTTGCGCAATCAATTTTCATCTACATTTTCACTGCATTTCAAGTGCTCTAAAGGTCAAATACCCCTTGTTTCTTCAATTTTTTTCGTTTGGATCTTCAATTTTCAACTCCAAGCTTGTGATCGACTACACCGAATATGTAATGTTTGTTTAGTTTTCTTTCATTTTTTAAGATTATGTGTTAGTTATTTGTTTTAGGAGTAATTATCATCAACTCCAACTAATGATATTTTTTTCATTTAATTGAAAATCTACAGAGATGAGTCATGTTAATGTATCCATAAACCTGGGTGAAACAAGTACTTGTCTTGGATCATCCACATTAGCAAACTTATGAAATGAGGATGTCATTGGTCAAATATGGGATACATTACAAGAGGCTGAAGATTTCTATTATATGTATGCAGGAGATGTTGGGTTTAGTGTACGAAAGGATGATAATGCAAGAATAGAGAGGGGACAACTATGTTATGGAAATGGGCTTGCTTAAAAGAAGGATTTCAGGGAAAAAATATATGGGTAGAGAGGACATCAAGCGAGAACTAAGAGGCTTGACAAAGGTAAACTAGCAAGTTCGATTTTAGAGTAAACTTTGATAAGACTTTGGTCATTAAAGATTTTGAACCTAAGCACAACCATATCACTTTCTCATCATAGGACGTGCCCTTTCTTCGATACAATAGAGCAGTGAGTGAAGCGGGCATGGCTCAGGCAATAGGATTACAAAATGTTGGTGTCCGGCTAAGCCAACTGTATGACTACATGGTCGACCAAGCAGGCGGTTACAAAAATGTGAGGTTCTTAAGGACGGATCTACACAATAAAGTAGACAAGCAACACAAATCGTAGGTAATCGAAACTGATTTAGAGGAAGCTCTTGTATTTTTACTACAAAATTGGAGATGGAACTGGGTCTATGTTGCAAATACAACATAGACAATGATAATCATCATTTGTTCTGGGCAGACTCGATGTGTAAAGCTGACTATCATTGTTTCGGAGATGTATTGGCATTCGATACGACATACAAAATGAATGCATACAAGAAGCCGCTCGTGATTTCTCAAAGTGTGAACAATCACTACAAGACCACGATATTCAGTTGTGGGTATTGGTTGATGAGACTATTGAAACCTATAAATGAGTATTGGGGACTTTCTTGGATGCCATGAAAAACAAGATTCCTCAATCGATCATTACAGATGACAATAAGGCAGTGCGTAAAACAATCAAGACGATGCTCCCGAATTGTAATCACCAACTTTGTGGATGACATCTCGAACAAAATGCCCAATCAATGTACATAACCCGAAATTTCTCCAAGCCTTCCAGAGAGTCACGTTTGATGTTCTGAATGAGGAGAAGTTCGAAGAGGAATGATATCGCTTGATCGATTCATTCAACCTTAGGCTAAATAAAATGGGTAAAATGGATGTATGCAAAGCGTGAACACTGGGTAGAGGCCTTCCAACACAGTAAATTCTTTGTGTTCATGAGAACTATGCAACGATCAGAAGGTATGAACTTATATCTCTACTGATTCGTTGAACATCACTCTAAAATATTTGAATTTGTACTACAATTCGATCAGGCGTTGACACATATTTAACACACAGAGAGGTTGGATGATTTTAAGTTGAAAAATGAAGCACATGTGGTGTAGACACGCTTACGTGCGTTAGAGCAACATGCGGTAAATATGTACACACATAAATTGTTTAAACGTGTGCATAAGGAGATCATGGGTAAGACATCATTTATAGTTTGTGGTTTGACACATGACGGGGAGGCTCGAAAATATTTGTTGGTCGAGTTTGGGGTGTCGAATGATCCATACGTAGTGACACGAGACCAATAACTTGATACACTAAAGTATAGCTGTGGCAAGTTTGCATAAGTCGGGATACCTTGTGATCTTATGTTCATTGTTATAAAAGTCGACATTTACAAGATATCCCAAGCACGTGCATACTAGACCAACGACGGATCACTATGAAGAGTCATATGCTACCAACCGAGTCAAGCCATTCTCATCAGGATACAGATGAGACAATATTGTTTCGATACAATTCGATCCAAGTAGTTTCCAAAATGCTTGCTCACTTTACTACAAAGTCAAGTGATGGTCAACTCAAGCCAAAGTGGAGCTTGGGATGTTATGTGCAAAATATGAGACCTTGTGGACTGAGAACGTCGCCAATGGCCAGTATGTGAATCACGAGGATGGTGCAGAGATTAAAAGAGGCTCCGTCCCGTGCAAGACCCGGTAATTATGAAGACAAATGCCAGTTAAGGTGCTACCTCGGGTAAAGCATGGCCAACAGCCTGTTGATGTGGCCATTGTAAGAACATTGGACATACTATACAGACATGTCCATAGTTACCGACAGATGTGCATGCCACGATGGCGAATGACACTAATGATTATCCAACACCAGTTAACGTGCAAGGTAAAAACGTGACAAGGGTCTTTGGACAAGGTTCGTACTAAGACCCAGACCCGTTGAAAAAACAACCAACATTGCAATACCCATTCAATGTGCAAGGTGCGTACCAAGTCTTGTTATTCAACCCATCTGCATATCCATCACCATTCAATGCACAAGGTGGGTACCCTATGTACAACACAAATGTCCCATATAGATACAATTTTTCTTATCCCACGCAATAATGTACATTATGTTGTATGTATGACAAATAAGTCATTAGCATCATTAGTGCCACTAAACTATCTATAGATTACATTTTCTTAGTTCTCATGCAAGTATGTCTAATAATCACCAAACATGGCGATATTGCAAAATTTGTCTAACAATCACTTTATAATATAAATTTGCAAGTTGATCTGTCTACCATCACTGTGTAAAAAATTACATTTACATACGGATATGCCTATCATCACTGTACATCAAATTTGTATAGTCTGTTTATCATCACTGTGCAAAATAACTTACAAAAATCTATTTATTTATAAATGTACACAATAAGTCTGTAAAATTTGTTTGTCATCATTATACACAATAACTTACAAAAATCCGTTTATCATCACCAAATGTCTGTTACTTATAAAAATATGTTTACCTTTATTATACACAATAATTATATAGAAAATATAACAAATACGACTACTTTACACAAAACGTACACAATATATCTATCCCTTCATTTTTCTCATCTTTGCCAGCCTTTACTTCAAAGTAGGACTCATCTTTTGTGGTTGTAGGATCTCCGAATCAGATGAGTTCCTACTAGAAAACTTGTCAACACGTTGTTGTATCATTGTATACATGATATTCGAAGGATAGTTGACGATCTTCAAAAGAATACCACATCAAAGATCGTGCGATTTCAACTCCTATATAAATATTCTGAATATTCACCAAATGAGAAAATCTAGAACAATCAAAAAATTCTCAATTACATAACTAAAATAAACCCAAGTCCAAAATAAAACTAAAGGAACCCCAACTCCCAATTACATAACTAAAAGAACCCTAACTTCAAACTCAAACAAGCTTAACAAAATGTAAATAATATCTCACATTTTATCTGGGAACGATAGTCGCGAACTATTTATACCCTCATGTCATCCATGAATCTCATTACCCTCACACCACAATCTCTCATACAATGTAATAATAAGTGCATCATTAAAGGGTGAAGGAAGCCCAACCAAATTTGTGATCAGTGAACATACCCATTTCATTGGGTGACCACTTGAGACGGCCTTGAAATTTTGAATGAGCAGAAGGTTCTCATCGGGGGTAACCAAACACAGAGGTCATCCCCAAATATTATGTCTATACCTTCCAACTATAATTTTATTTACAATATATAAAAGGGGAATCAATATCAACATCACACATGATATAAGATATTAAGAGTCACGATGAGGAGTTTGAACATACAATCTTTTTTTACCATTTCGGTTTGCACTGAGCTACTTTGGGCATCTCGCATGGTGTCTGATATGGTGACTTCTTTTTCCATAATAGAAATATTTCCAATAAACCAATGATCTTTACCATCGTGTATTGAAATACAGATCTATATTACATAACAAATTTTTATAATCATACTAAGTCAAACTTTAATAACTTAACTACATTAAATTTGCTTATCGTCATATGTAGTTCAAGCAAACCCGCATATCTCTCCATGATTTTGTGTTTGCATTCAAAATTAGGAAGTTCTACTAATTTGGAAACACATTGAGTCTCTAGTGGCACAACAAAAATATAATATACAAAGTACATACAAAACTAAAATAAGGATGGTACACAGTAGTAGATACTGACAACAAACAACGTGGGAAGAAACCAAAATCGATCGCTCATTAACACAAAACGAATCTCCACGGTCAGAAACTGGACAAACAAGTCTATAACCTTCGAGCCAAGCCAATTTTCTAGACCAAAAGTCTTTAGGTCTCTCCGATCAACATCGTGGATAAAAAATTTATCGAGAATCTCACTGCAAAAGACAAATAAAAGATAAACTCAATCAAAATTTGAAAGTGAACGTGTGTCAAATTTTGTAGATTAGTGTGACTACTACCTATTTAGTAAGTTTTTCTAAAAAATATACTCCACTAAACGTTGATCTTTGACTTCTAGTCAATCTCGCAATGTGTATGAACCTACTTTAAATACCTTTCTGTTTTTTAGTGGTCAGTTTACCCTTCAAATAGGGTGAACTAAAAACAGGACCATCTCTCCTCTCCTGAGTGTTGTGCAACTTCATCGGGCATTGGTTTTCGGTAGAATCGATCACAACTTGTTTTCCCTACCAACACACAACCCCAAGTAAGGTGTTATATTACTAGTCAGATTATACATGTTATATTAGTAAAAAAGATGAGATACAAATATACAAAAAAATACCTTCTGACGTCATTTAGACGTTCTAGTTATACAGTCAGATGGTTCCCTGACTAATAGTAGGTCAGCCATTGATTTTTTAGATGCATCAAACTAGATGCAGGAATCATCTTTATCACATTTATCTAAAGGTGATGAAGAGTTTGGATGCTCTTCTTCACTGGATGGACTCATTTCATCAAAACCACCTCGTTCTTCACCTCGAGTCGGGGTGACGCGTGGCTCATTATCTTGGGCTCGAGACTTGCCAATTAGAGGCTTCTACAACAATCGACAGTCTAGAAACTGACCAAATAAGAAAAATAATGCAAACCTAGATACACTATATATATATGTCTTCAATATAAATAAAATGAAATAGTCAATGATTTCAAGTGAAAACATGAGCTCACTTAACTAATCTAAACAACTGATATAACTCATTCATGTTCCAAGTCTACAAAAATAGATAAAGTAAGCATGTATGTATACGCAATCAAGAATCATAAATTGATTAAAACTTTAAGACTCTATATATTAGTATTAAGTTAAATATGTTCTCAAGTAAATATATTCTAACTATAATAAAATATTAATCTCATTTCGCAAGAGCAACCCATAACATTAACACATGAACATAATCCAACCCTTTTTTCTGAAGCATAAACAATGAAGTAAAGAAGCAGTACACAAAATGCCACTAGAATGCATTAATCATTCATATAAAAAGGCAACCAAACCAGTATAACAAACTTTTCTACAACCATATATTTTACTATCTTAGAAAAACTATAGTCATCCATAGATATATTACACAATTATCTACATATGCAAACACATCCAAAAGTTGAAACCATAACCATTCCATGCTAACAACAACAAAATGGACACATATCATAAAGGTTTTAAAAAACTACAAGACACAAGGAAAAAGAATAAACCGAAAATCTATCCTTCAATCCATACTAGTTGAAGGATTTCTATGCACACCTAGTGGTGTTGTTAGCCTTAGAAATTACTAATTAATATGTGCACCAGGGAAGTTGGAGGCCTCAACATAAAGATTACAAGACATTTAAAGTAAAAGACAACATAAAGAAAGGGGAGAAAAATAATACAGCAACATATAAAGATCTTAAAAGTTGAACAATATAATGTACATGTGCAACAAATGTAGGAGAAGGTGATCTTTCGAAGAAGGGAAATTATCTAGAAAATATTATAATTCCTTATAAAATAAGTAAGGAGCATACATGAGATGAAGATAATGACAAAGCACACACAAAGTAAGTTTCAATTTTGAGTAGATAAAGAGAGGCGGAGCCTGCCTTTTAGGTCAAGGATTTTTTTATCCTCCTTATTAAGAATGAAGTGTCATTTTCTTTGTCTAGATTCAAAATTTAAAATTTTCCCTCCTAAACCCTTACCTCTATATCCTCTATAAATACACCCTATTTTTCTTCACATAACACAATTCATAGCCAAGAGACTTACTCATAAAACTCTCACAATACTCTCTTAAATTCTCTTAATATTTTGAGCTTTATACTTGCAAATTTCTTGAGTGAGCAAGATTATTTTTTATGAGCTTAGATTGGAGATTATACTCTTTTAAGAGAGTTATTAAAAGAGATCACTTAATCTCGAAACACATAGCCTTGTGAGATTTAGTTGGCACCCATAAGTCAATGAGGTTTGTAAGGTTTGGTCTTCACCCTTAAGAATATCCTGGGATTAAAAATCTCCAAAGGGGTCCTTGGAGCATGGAAGTAGGAATAGAATTTCTTGAACCATGTAAAAGTATCGTGTGCATATCTTATTATCCTCCTTCTCTTTTTAATTTGTGCTATATATTTTTTGCACTTAAATTTTCCGCACATATTTTCCGCACTTCAGATCTCGCACTTAATTTCTGCATTTTAAGTTTTCTTAATTATTTTATTTACTTGTTTTATATTTTTGCATTTATATTATCGTAAGTATTATTTATTTTAACGCTTTTATCTATTACTTATTTATCTTTTTAAGAGTTAAACTCATGAAGCATTGAAGTTCATTCTTGAACATTCATTTTCCACATGAGTGCAAATTTTTTTTAATTTGAATACGATCACCCAATTCACCTCCTCTTGGGTTGCCAAAACTTCAACAAGAAAATGATTCTGAAAATTGAGAATTTGAAATTCAATGCAACCTTACTTGTTTTGCATCGAGACCTTATTCAAAGCCAAAATAAAGAAAAATATTTAAATTTGACCATTTTTAAATTTATAAATGGAAGAAACAATCTTGACAAACTTCTTGGTAGTCAAAGGAATACTTCCGATAAAAGAAGATTTGGATATCAACCTTTTCAAAAATAAAAATATCACAATAATATTTTTATAAAATCAAAAAATATCCTCTTATTATTTGTCACTATTGTTGGGTTAAAAGGTCACAAAAGTTATTCATGTTTTCATAAAATGAAAGCTATTTTCCATGAAAGAAATGAATGGATTCTCTAGAACACTAACCCTCAAGGACCCAAAAAGATTTGGGTACCAAAAGTCAACTTTAAAATTTTTATGTTATAGGTACCATTGAAAAAGAAAGATAACTTGTATCTTTAGAGTGGCTACTGGAGACATATGACCGATGATGAATCAAAACTCACTCAAATTTGTCAGAGGAAAGGACATGTCACCTTTGGAGAAGATAAGAAAGGAAAAATCATTGGTATTGGCTCCATAAGTAATGGCTCTTCTCATTGTATAGATAAAATACAACTTGTAGATGGTCTAAAGCATAATTTACTTAGCATAAGTCAACTTTGTGTTAAAAACTATAGAGTAATTTTTGAAAATGGTTTATTATCTAAATATAGATAAAGTGGCGAACAAAATTTTATTCGGTGGACAAAGGGACCGAAATGTCTACACTATTAATCTAAGTGATTTCTAAAATTGTAATGAAAAACATTTTCTTATTTTTGAAAATGATAGTTGGCTATGGCATTGAAGACTTGGGCATGCTAGCATGGATTTATGTTTAAAACTATCAAACATTTATTTAGTAAAAGGTCTTCCAAAAATAAATTTTGAAAAAGATAAAATTCGTGATGCATGCCAAATGGGTAAACTAGTTAAGAGCTCTTTCAAATCAAAACATAGAGTGTCAAGCACTAGACCATTCAATTACTACACATGGACATATTTGGCCATTCAAAGCTACAAGTCTAGGGGTAAACATTATGCATTTGTCATAGTTGATGATTTTTCAAGATATACTTGCGTTTTATTCCTAAAAAATAAGGATGAAACTTTTAAAGCATTTACAAAGTTTTACAAACTAGTTCAAAATGAAAAAAGGGTTTTCAATTTCAAAAATTAGAAGTGATCATGGTGGAGAATTTGAAAATAGAAACTTTGAAACTTTTTACGATGAAAATGGTTTTTCACATGAGTTTTCTACTCCTAGAACTCCACAACAAAATGGTGTTATTGTCTTTGATGAATCTATTCCCACTTACATCTTTTACGATCAAGATGATGAAATTATAAGAAAGGTAGAAGGGGTTAATATCAATAAAGGATCAAGTCACTCTCCCCAAGAAAATGTCAAAGTATAAAATTGCAACCAACTTCCAAAAGGATAGAAGTTTGTAAAAGATCATCCAAATGAGCTTAGTATGAGACATATCAAAAGGAGTAGAGACTCGCTTCATAGTATTTGTAGCATTACTTTTATTTCTCAACTTGAGCCTAAATCTTTTATAGATGCCAAAAAAAGATGAATATTAGATAGTTGCTATGCAAGAAGATCTTAATCAATTTGAAAGAAGTAATGTATGGGAACTTGTGTCTAGATTGGAAGTTTGAAAGAAGTAATGTATGAGAACTTGTGTCTAGACGCCCTAATCACTCGGTAATTGGTAGTAAGTGGGTGTTTAGAAATATAGTAGATGAAAATGGTATTGTTACTAAAAATAAAGCTAGATTAGTAGCACAAGGATATAATCAAGAAGAAGGTAAGATTATGATGAAAATTTTGCTCCCGTTGCTAGTCTTGAGTCAATAAGAATGCTATTAGCCTTTGCATGTTTAAAAAAAAAATATCAAATGGATGTCAAGAGTGAATTTTAAAATGGATACATTATGGAGGAAGTTTATGTATATCAACCTCCCAATTTTCAAAGTTTGAATTTTTCAAATCACATGTATAAACTTAGAAAGGCTATCTATGGGCTAAAACAAGCTCCTAGGGCTTGATACGAAAGGCTAAGTAAATTTTTTATTGATAATGGATTTAACATAGGCAAAATAGATAACATTTTCTTCATAAAATAAAAAGGCAATGATATCTCAATTGTCCAAATATATATAGATGATATAATTTTTGGTGCCACTAACAAATCTTTGTGTAAGAATGTTGCAAGCTCTATGAGCAAGGAGTTTGAAATGAGCATGATGGGAGAATTGAACTTCTTCCTTGGACTACAAATCAAGCAAATGAACGATGCGATCTTCATCAACCAAGAAAAATACACCAAGGATTTGCTCAAGAAGTTTGACATGAAAAATGTGAAGGCTATAACACTCCTATGAGTACCACGACAAGGCTAGATAAAGACGAGAAAGGTAAAGACGTCGATATAAAGAAATATCGATGTATGGTTAGATTTCTAGTTTACTTAACTGCTAGTACACCCGATATCATGTTTAGTGTAAGTTTATGTACTCATTTTCAAACTTGTCCCAAAGAATCACATTTACAAGCTATTAAAAGAAATTTTAAATATTTGCTTGGAACAACTAATTTAGCCTTTGGTATCCAAAAATTGAACCATTATTTAATTGGGTATTCTGATTTAGATTTTGCTGGGAGCTTAACCGATAAACAAAATACAGTGGTCATGTTAATTTTTGGACACTCACTTGTTTCTTGATCTAGCAAAAAGAAAAATTCAGTAGCACTATCAACCGCCAAAGTTGAAAATATTTCTACTGATAGTTGTACTCAAATTTTGTGGATGAAGCAAACTCTAAAAGATTTTGGTTTAGTTTTTGAAAATGTTCATATTAGATGTGATAATACTAGCGCAATTAATATTTTCAAAAACCCTATTTTGCATTCTCCTACTAAGCAGATAGATCTTAGGCATCATTTTATTCGAAATCATATGTAAAATTGGATATTTCACTAGAGTTTGTAGACACTACAACTCAACTTGAAGATATTTTCACAAAATCATTCATTATTAAAAGTTTTTGTAAAAATAGGCTTGCTTTGAGAATTTTAGATATGAGTTAGATATTTTTTTCTTCTTACCATGTCAAGATAAAGTATTTTTCCTCATTATTTTTGTTTTATTCTTTTTAATGATAACAAATGAGGAGAAAATAGAATATGCTTAATAGTTATGTTTTTATCAAGATGGGTAAGCATAGATTTATGGAGAGTAAATTAAATTTATTTGATTAAATACATTTTTTGTCTCAATGGGTTGTCATCATAAAAAAGGAGGAGATTGTTAGCCCTATATCTCTATGTGATAACTTTTGATGATAATAAAACATTGACGTTGATAATAAATTTAATCAAGCTTGCAGAGGCTATTGGAAAAATTACCACAAGGCATTCCAATTGAAGAGCATGAAAATATTTACTTTCCTAGGAGTTCATAAACCATGAAGATTGAAGATCATGAAGATATTTACTTTCATGTAATTTTTATTAGGAGCTTACTCATTTTATTTGCCTTTATTAAAGCTCAATTTATTTAGGGATGCCTATCATTAAATTAAGTCTCCATCCATAAAAAGCCTAAACACCAAAAATCATCTTTCTCTTGCACAATAGACAAAATACATGTGATGGACATAATGACAAAGTACAAACAAAGTAAGTTTCAATTTCAAGTAGATAATGGGAGATGGAGCTTACCCAAATAGTTTTTGAACATATTGTATTATTTTGGGTAGGAGTATTCCTTGCCTTTTAGGTCAAGGATTTTTTGTCTTCTTCATTAAGGATGGAATGTCATTTCCTTTGTCTATATTCAAAATTTAATTTTTTCTCTTCTAAATCCTAACCTCCATCTCCTCTATAAATACACCTCATTTCTCTTCACAAAACACAATTCATAGCCAATAGACTTTCTCTTAAAACTCTCTTAATACTATCATAAATATCTCTTAATATTTTGAGCTTTATACTTGCAAATTTTTTGAGTGAGCAAGATTATTTTTTTGTGAGTTTAGATCGGAGATTCTACTCTTTTGAGAGAGTTATTGTAAGAGGTAACTTAATTTCGAAACACATAGCCTTGTGAGTTTTAGTTAGCACCCATAAGTCAATTGGGGTTGTAAGGTTTGGTCTTCACTCTTAAGAAGATTGTGGTATTAAAAATCTCCAAGGAGGGCCTTGGAGCGTGGACGTAAGGATAGGATTTCCCGAAGCACGTAAAAATATCATGTGCCTATCTTCTTCTCCTTCTTCTTTTTTTATTTTGTACTAGTTATTTTTTGCACATTAATTTTACACACTTATTTTCCGGACTTCAATTTCTCCCAATTAATTCCACAATTTAGTTTCCACACTTTAAGTTTCCATAATTATTTTATTTGCTTGCTTTTTATTTCCCCATTTTATTATCCAAGCATCATTTACTTTAACGCTTATATCTATTACTTATTTATCTTAATGTAATTCTATTGAGACAAAACCAACTCTATCCCTTTGAATTTCCATGCCCAAATTCTTCGCAACACCAAAAGCTTTCATCTAGAACTCATAATTAAGCTAAACTTTCAACTTGATGATTTCAGCTTTATTATTTGTAGCAATAAACATATAATCAACATTGAAGAACCAAATAAACAAAAGAGCCAAATGAAATGTGTATGTGGTAGATCCACTATTCTCATGGTCACTGCTAGCTAACCATGTCGAGCATAAACAAATCAAACGACTTGAACCACTCCTTAAGCTCATTATGCAGAAAAGCTCTCTTGACATCTAATTGCTCCAACTCTAAGTTAAACAATATAACTATGGTAAGCAACACAGAATAGAGCTATGCTTCACAACTGGAAACACTTCATTGAAATCCACACCCTCTCTCTAGCTATAACTCTTGGCAACTAAGCATGCCTTGAACCTTAGTGGTTCAACTCCTAGGATTCCTATTTTTCTTGCGTACCCATTTGCACCCAACAATCTTCTGGCCCTTAGGCAACTTAACCAACTCCTATGAATGTTTCTTATGAAGAGATTCAAGCTCTTTAGTCATATCGACAATCCACTAAGCATAATCAATGCTTGTAATAGCTTGAAGATAATTTAAATGTATGGAGCCTCAATACTATCTACCACAGTCAATGCATATGATACTAAGTCTACATGAGCATACCTCAGAGGTGGTTTAATCTGCCTCATTTCTTGTCCATTAGCAATATTTTATTATTGTTCTTGTTGTTTTCTACTGTATCATCAACTGAATCATGCAAGGCTTCATATCATAAGTATTATCATGCACTTTACTAGGAGGTGAAACCATTAATTCCACCTGCTCACTGACACCACAGTCTGAACTTGCAGCATCATACTTATTTTTCTTCAATTGCATGGCATTCTCATCAAACTTAATATCTCTACTAATTATAAATTTAGGTGACTTTTGGTTCAACACACAAAAAATGATAACCTTTTTACCCTATACTGAAATCCCAAGAATAGGCATTTTTTGTGAACTTCTCCCAAGCTTATCATTACTAGCATGATCATATGCAAGACAACTATTATTTGAAATCAAAATAATCAGCAAAAGAACCAACCCATACCTCAAAATGAGTCTCCAATTCAATTGTATTTGATTGAGGCCTATTCACCCAGCCTCAGCCCAAAAGATATCATGCAAAACAACTTTAGAGAGAATGCTACACGCTCTTTCCATAAGGATTCTATTCATACATTCTATGACGCCATTCTACTGTGGTGTTCTTGTGCATGTGTGGTATCACAATTTTTCCTTAATCACCACTAGAGGAAACCTTCAAAACTCCAAATGAACCTTAATACGGGTATTCTTACGAGTTAAATGTACATAAAGAAACAAGGTTCGTTCTCATATCTAGTACATGGCGTACATTAGTGAAAGTCTGAAAAATATCAGTATACATCTTGACATGAATCACAACAATAATGACAACTTGCATGAGGTTTTATTTTCCATATAGACTTCACACCATCAATTGATTCATAAGTAAAAACCAATCATTATTGGAGAACATATGGTAAGCACAAGCCGAATCATGGTTGCTAAACTCTCGATCCAGAACGTAGGATCTTATGATTTTAAAATCATGTCTAACCCCCATGATCTGATGCATAGGTAGAATCTTAAATTGGGATGATCGTACGATCCTATTACATTTTTTATCTTGAATTGGTAGCATCTTACGATCCTACAACTATCATTCGATCCCACTAACCGTAATTTTGTAAGGTATTCATAAGAAAATAATATAAAGTTCATTTAATATGATCAATTTTTAAGTTGTTATTTATTTATTTAAATTGTACTAAATAAAATAGTAAAATTTACCATTGCTTCACTAACTATATTCAAGAATTTTAATATCTAGTTTGGTAAATTGTGTTTTTTCATAATATTACTAGTATAAAGTAGGATCTTACCTATCCACGATCCGATTCACGAGACCTCTCCACGATCTTAGGTTAGATCATGATTCTGACAACCTTGAGTTGAATCAAGAACCCATTTGTTACCTGAGCAACTCGTGGATTATCAAACTTATCATAAAAACTCTCATACACTTCATTAGGAACAAGAATGATGATGGAAGATTTTTCAATAATCCCCTTATTATCTATGAGTTTAGGGCATTCAAACTTTCAGCGCACTCATTAGTGACAATAGTTGCACTTCTCCTTCCTAGTCTTTGGCTTATACCTAGACTTGTCTCTATGACTCCCTAAATTATTTTCTTTACTTCTTCCTCTAACTACCAAACTATTCGTTGTATTCTCAGCATGTTTTTATTTACATTATTTATTTAATTCTTTAAAGTAATGCTTTCACATTCTCCATAGCATTTTTATCTCTCCCATATAACAGAGTGTCAATAAAATGGTCATAAAAAGAAGATAAACAATATAATAAAATCAAAAGATGATTATCAACATCAATTTTTACATCAGTATTATTTAAATCTAGAATATAACAATTAATTTGCGTACTATCAGTCATACGAAGCATGTACAAAAGTTGTTATAAATAGAATCAGGCGGTGTTTGGAACTTTTTCAAATACAAACTCTCTAACTTAACCTATTAAGCATCAGAAGACGTCTCATTGGTTACATCACGCAACATCTCATTAGATAGTGACAACATAATTTCACCAAGTGCCCTTGCCCGTTAATGCCTTAAGCAAGCCTTGATGAACTAACGTGGCTCGCATCTTTAACCACCAAAGGCTGAAATCATGAATTTATCGATGTCATATTTTCCGTCATAATAACAAGAGCAAAATAGAATCATAGTCTAATACCACTTGTTATGACCACAACCCTGGAAAATATGCAAAATATAAAGAAATAATAAAATGCGAAACACAAAGATTTACAAACTCAAATTTCACAAACTTAAATGTTGAACTAAGTAGAGCCTTAAATATTCTTAGGCCCAACACAAATGTCTCCATATCAAGTATGATTTCGGTACAATATAAAAGAGGAGATGAGTCCTATGTATAGAGAAAACTAAGAGAACATGACTACTAAATAGTTGATGTTGGACAAAAGAAAAGTCTACACCAAATTAAAGCCACCACTCAAAATTTTTGACGTCCTATATTCATATGAGTATTATGTTATTTCTTAATTATGAACTGATCATGGATTATCTTACGAACATCATATAAATATTATTCTAAAATTGAAGTCATATATAGTTTAGAGCCTTGTATGTAGGAATTGATCATGTAAGAGCCCATTATTCCATCTATACGTAATTGAACTTGTTTTCCATATAAAATAGGGAAGAAGATCACAATTCCTCTTATTAAAGGGTTGAGTACGTTTTCCTAATGGTTTTCAAGGGTCGTGAGAACTTTAAGTATAAGAGGAATAAATCAAAGCTGATTTTTATAACTTTACTTAGTTTATACGTAATTTTAATTAAAAGAGAGATGGAATAATGCAGTATTCATTTATTCTTTTACAAACAAAAGTTTGGAGGGAGCTTTCTTGGCCAGTTTTATAGTTTTAAGATAATGACAACCTAAGAAATATTTAACAAATTCAAAGAAAGATTCTCGCTAAAAGTTTTATATGACAAAATGAAGAAGGGTCTAGAAATAAAAAAAAAAGTAAAAGGCCATCATCAAGAGTATGCCATTTTAAGAATAAAAAATAAAAAAAATGGCCAAGGTTGAAAGAAATATTAAAAGATAGCCACCCAAATTCAAAGAAAAGAAAAAAAATCCCACACCAAAAACAGGCCCCCTCGCGCCCCAGTGAAGTTTTGAATTTTTGTTCACAAAATTTATGTAATATATATTGTATATATAAAATATATTACAAAAATCTCACGGGTATATATAATATATATTTTACATATTATATAAACTACTCAAATTCGGAGCATTGGTGTGTATGGCGCGAAAATATTTTTCTGCTTGAAAATCCATTTTTTCAAAAATCGTGCCAGTGAGCAATTTTTTATGCTTTTAATACTTGTGACCATTTTTTAAAAATTGATTATCTATGAACATTACTAAAAAGTAAAGGCTCATTTAGGGATATAGTCTTTTTCTGAAAGATAACTAAGAGAATGAAAAAAAAAGTTATATTTGCAAGAACGATTGATTTTTTTGTACTGTTGTTGTATTTGTCAACTTTAAGACTTCCATTTATCACATTTATTTTAGCGGACCCCACCCCAGTGTTGGGAAATTTTTTCCAAGCATTGATGCTGGGAGTCTTCCTAGTCGTCGATGAGGCAAGGAGACTCTCAACCATTAGATTAAAATAGAGTACAGACTGGGAGTCTTCTTGCATGACACATATGCATATTTGAATTCAAAATTAAATTTTATGGTAGTGTCAATGAGTTACCATTAGTTTATCATTGAAATACCATGAAAATGTATCTACATATCCTTGAGTTTCTTGTTGTATAATTAGAGTGCTGTGTACGTTCCTAGTTTAGATCTATTTTGTTTATCTAGTTTTTTAAGCTTGTTTATTTTGTATAGCACCCTTGTTGTGGTCGCTTAGTTGACCATGTTTCTAGTGGAATCTAGTTTAGATTGATCTCTATTAGTATTTTTAGGATGTCTTTTGTCAAGATTTGAAGAGAGAGGTTTTTTAAGCTGCTACGTCAACTGAAAAATGTCAACTGGACGCCCAGATTTTGCTCATTCATTTTCTGATTCAAGAGTTCTTTATCATTTTTATTGGCTTTTTGTTTCTGTTTGGCCATGAAGGATAATGAATGATTTTTTTTGTTCTGTTTCTATGCTCTGCTATTTTGGCTATTTATTTTGTATCTTATTTATTTGTATTTTTGTCTATTGTACAAGAGAGATATGATTTTTGGTGTTTAGACTTTTTATGGATGGGGACTTAATTTAAGGATAGACATACCTAAATAAATTGAGCTTTAATAAAGGTAAATAAAATGAGTAAGCTCCTAATAAAAATGAAATGAAAGTAAATGTCTTAATGATCTTCAATGTTCATGCTTTATGAGCTCCTATTAAAATAAATATTTTCATGATGTTTAATTAGAATGCCTTGTGGTAATTTTTCCAATAATCTCTGCAAAAGTGATCAAATTTATTAGCAATATTTTGTTATCATCAAAAGTTATCTCATAGAGATATAAGACTAACAAAATTCAGCTAATATGGTGACTAATGTTATTTTATTTGGTTTCGTGCTTTCATAAATCTTCAATTCTAATGTTTTGTTTTGTTTCTTAAAGCGTGACTTATTTAATAAAATGTATTTGGTAACTGTAGATGCTCAAAATATACCGTCAGATCGAATTACCACGTGTCACTTGATAAACTTCACTAATCTGCAAAAAACCGAAACGATGAAGTATTATCTCGACACCGATGTGGTGCCCAACCTAATACACTCCAACGCTCATGTCAGTAAAATGTATTATGAATTGTATTATCGAAAATGGAGAGAGTGCATACCATTTTTGTGAGGGGTCACCATCTATTTATACCGAATGGAGAGGAGCATTTGAAGAATATTCTCCCTAGATCAGTTACTCTTTAGTATTATCTTATTATCTCAAACAATTTTGAGATTATTTTGGGTTGTTTAGATTGTGTTTTTGTTACGTCGAAGGGGATGAGTCCTCGTCCATCATGAGCCCTCGTTCGTGATGAGACCTCGTTCGTGATGAGCCCTCGTCCGTGATGAGCCCTCGTTAATGATGAGTCATCTGATGTGATGAGCCATTGGTTATCTTAGTGACCTCGGATATGATGAGCGATCCACCATCTTAATGACCTTAGATGTTATGAGTCCTCGGTCATCTTAGTGACCTCGGATGTGATGAGCCTTCGGTCATCTTAGTGACCTTGGATGTGATGACGTTGGTCCATCATCCAAAACCTCTGGGCTAAGATATTCTTGGGCCTTTTATTATTGATTATGTATTGGGCTGCCCTATTTTTGTGGGCTGTAGTCCATGTGATTTTTATCCACCGCAGTTTGGCCCCACTTCCTAAGTCTAGAGCGTAGCGCTAAAGTTGGGAAGTAAATGTTAGTGGGACCGATGGGCTTCATCTCATTTTCTAAGCTGACCAGTGCTACTGGTTGAGTTTTTATCAGTAGAACATACTTAAGACTTGATATGTTCCTGACCTTGTATCCGGGCATCGACGTACCAGACTAAGTCCGATGAGGCTTGATCATTTCGCCATTGACCTACCAGGTTTGGCAAGGCTTCTAATGCACTCTACTTCGCAGGGCCGACCGAGCACTTACTAGACTCTGTGTTGGAGGATCTGGCTAAGCGTTCAAGGTTCTACTTTATATTTTTTGGCCAAGCGTTGGGCGCTTAGTCTTACGAAATGCTGCCGAGAATTGAGTGCTCGGCCTGGGCCTCGTGGCCAAACGTTTGAGTGCTCCACTTTGGCCACGTGGACGAGCGTTCAATTCTCATATTTTACAGTCAGGCTGAGCGCAACGCTCGGCCTGGGCAACGTGGCTGAGCGTTTGATGCTCGGCTTGTGAAGCGTAGCCGAGCGTTTAAGCGCTCACCCTGGGCAACATGGATGAGCGTTCAATGCTCGACTAGTGCAACATGGCCAAGCATTTGAGCGCTCGACTAGTGCAACGTGGCCAAGCGTTGGCGCACTCAGCCTAAGCGACATTGCCGATTACGAGTTTTTCTACCAAATTTTTTGGAAACTTTGTTTTTTTCCCGCCCAATTGATGCACCAGTTTTTTTTTAATTCTTAAACTTAGAGGATGTCAATGAATAGTCTAGTTAATATGGAGTAAAAACTATCATTTTGAACGCACCTTTCTTCTTATTGGATGCTGGTTATTTGGCGATGTTCGAATCTCGATCTACAAAGTTTGAAGTATTGAGATATTTTTAACTTAATTTGAAGCTTTGAGAGCATCTCCTTCAAACTTTTGAAGTTATATACCAATGCTATGATACCATATATTCTTGATTGAGTTCCGAACGATCATTTGATTATGACTATAGCTTGGGCATTTTATCCGAGAAGTCCATGTCTTCAAGGGGTCTTGGATGAGAGTTTTATGCCTCAAGTTCCATAAAATATTTTTGTGGTCTATTGCCCTATGTAGGATCGTTTTCCTTATCATTTTGAATGACAAGTGTGCCTCTGTTAGCCATGGTTCTTATAAACTTCTTTCATCCATGGGTTTATGACCTCGAGTGGCAAGGGGTACTTGTGTGGTCCTTTTTCCCTATGCAAGGTCTTACTCTTTATTATCTTTGGTGACAAGGAGGCCTCACCTAGCTGTGGTGAGAGCTTCTATCCGAGATATCCATGTCCTCGAGTGCTCTATACAGGGTCTTAATCCAAATCATCTTAAGTGATAATGAGGCCTCATCTATCCATGATCTAGGATGAGGTATTTCTTATGAGTGTTCATGACCTCGGGTGCTGCAGGATATTTGCACGACCCTTTTTCCCTATCCAAGGTCTTTCTCCTGATCATATTTGGTGAAAACGAGGCCTCGCCTAGCCGTGGTGTAGGCTTCCATCCGAGGGTTCCATGACTTTGAGTTAACTTTGTGTTTGACTTAGAATAAGGCTCATCATTTGATAGATAAACTAAAAAATGCTTACTAAAACTCATGGTTGTAAATCCTCAAGCTAGTAGCGTTCCAAATCTTGCTGACCATTCTTCCTTCTTGGTTATGGAGAATGTATTCCCCTTTCGTTGCTATTGCTCTGAATTTTGCTTGAAGTTGTTAATGTAATAGCTCCTAGCCACTGTTTGGTCTCCACATATTTCCATTATTCCATCTAGGGTCGGGAATTTTATCTTCTGATGGAAGGATGAGGGTATTTCCATCATTGCATGCACCCACGGTCTTCCTTCAATTACGTTGTAGACTGATTCTTCATCTACTACAATGAACTCTGTCATCGGATTGATGAGTTTTGCTTTCACTAGCAGAAAACCCTCCCAATTGCTCTTGTAACTGAACCGTTGAAGTTGACGAACTCTAGGTCGCATCTGGTCATCTGTGACTCATCTATTCCCATCTGTTTTAGGGTCGAGAGGAAGACTATATCCGCTGCGCTCCTTGGATCCACTAGTATCCACTTGACTAAATAATTCACTACGTCCAAGGAGATCACCAGCGCATCATCATGGGGGTAATGCACACTGACCATATCCCCATCAGTAAATTCAATCTTCTGGTTATTTTCATCTTTTTTCGCTAATGATAATACTGGTAGCTGAGCAGCTCTCAGGTGCACTTTCCTAGCCTATGTACTTACTCCTCCACTTGACTTTCCTCCATGGATCACGTGTATGACCTGTATCTCATGATTTTCTCCTTGAGGTTTGTCCTTAGACTCTCCCCTCGGCCTCTTGCTAGCCTGCTCCAAGAGATATTCTTTCAAAAAGCCTCATTCAATCAGAGATTCCATCTCACGTTTAAGCTTCCAGCAATCATCTGTTGTATGCCCGTAGTCCCTATGGAAATCACATTATTGATTCTAATTCTTCCTTTTTCCAATCTTTCTTCTCAACTCCAGAGGTTGAGAAAGGAGGTCCTTGCCTTGGATTTGGTGAACTAGCTCCTTCAGACTCACTTTTAATGGAGGAAGGTTGATTTGCGGGATAACTCTTGGCCCCAACCTATCTACAACACTAACCCTCACCCGTAATCATTTTCTGTCTATTGTTCAGTCTGACATTTCAGTTCGATCTATGTCTTCCCTTCTAACGTGAGAGGGCGCTCCTGTATACCCTCTTGCCTCTATTTTTTGACATCTCTTCATCTAACAAGATGAATTCATTGGCTTTTCTAAGACATTCTGACAGGCTCTTGGGTCTTTTTTCAGTGTAATTATTTGAACACGTCCATGCCTTCCACTAAACTATTTTTGAATGCGACTGTGGCCATAGCCTCATCGCATCTGATAATGCCAATCATCTCGATGTCGAACCTCTAGATGTAATCCCTCAAGGGCTCATCCTTCTTCTGGACTACGGTAAAAAGGTCATATGTTTTTTTAATCATTATTTTGCTACTCTCAAACTGCTCTATGAAGAGTATCGTCAAATGAGAGAATACGTGTATGAAATGGGGTTCTAGGCTCCCGAACCATGTGATGGCGGCTTCTTTCAGACTTCAGGTGAATTGTAGGCATAACATTCCCTCTAGCTTGGCCTTTGGAATGCATGCTCCCAACATCACCTACTTATAACGCAAATTATGATAAGTAGGATCAGAGGTACCATCATAAATTTTAAATTTCAGAGTGGTAAACCTTTTTTGTGGTCTCATCGATGTGGTTATCATCATGAAAGGTGACTGCGTCAGACCCCGTACTACTACAGCTAAGGCTCTACTCTTCCCTTTATCCTTTATGTCCAAGTGTGTGACTCTCAAACGTAAATCTTTGATTTGCTAAGCAATCTCATCGCATCCTGATCGCATCCATGCTCTTCGTCATGATACTTTCACCTCCGGGTCTCAGCTTCATCATGAACCCTTTTGGTCCTATAGGAGTCGTGACGGGAATGACGCGAATGATGACACGAGTTTTGAGGGTCCTCCCTAACCTCACCATGTGGCTCTCCTCTTCCTTCGAGTATGTGAGGTGCATTCTGACTCTGATCCCCTCCTTCTTGAGCGGAGCGATCTAGTGCTAGGCTGGGGCCACGCCTTTCTTCTCTATCATGTTTGTTCACAGCCAGACGACAGGAGTGCCTTCTCTTTTTCTCCTAACCCTTTCTTCATCTCTACTTCCCTTCTTGAGTCAGCGATTTCCTTTGTGAGGCGCTCCACTTTCTCCAATAAGAGAATGATGGTTGGATCAGTGCCATTGTGAAGCTGTGGACCCGTCAGATCTGCTACTAGAGCTATGTGAATCAGACTCTACCCCCTCGTCGCATCTATCGGGTTTCTGGCTAAATTACCAACTAATGCTTCTTCATGGTGGTCATTTTGTCCCGGATTAGCTCTTGTAATCACCATTGCGATGGAAAATTTGATAAATTGAACTTCAAGGAAGACCTTCATTTCTCACAGATGGTGCCAAACTGTAGATACTCAAAATGTACTGTCAGATCGAATTATCATGTGTCACTTGATGAACTTCACTAATCTACAAAAAAATGAAAAGATGAAGTATTATCTCGATCCTGATGTGGTGCCTAACCCAATACACTATGACGCTCAAGTCAGTAAAATGTATTATGAATTGTATTGTCGAAGGTTAAGAGAATGCATATCATCTTTGTAAGGGGTCACCATCTATTTATACCGAATGGAGGAGAGAATTTGAAGAATATTCTCCCTAGATCAGTTACTCTTTAGATATTATCTTATCATCTCAAACAACTTTGAGATTATTTTGGGTTGTTAAGATTGTGTTTTTGTTACGTCAGAGGGGATGTGTCTTCGTCCATGATGAGCCCTCGTCCGTGATGAGTCCTCAGATGTGATGAGCTCTCAGTCATTATAGTGACCTCGGATGTGATGAATCTTTTGGGGGTTATGCCATCAAAGCATGTGTATTGACATTTTGATATGAAATTTAAAGAGGATTACATAATGGTTCTTTTTAATTATTGTTGAATAATTTATATAAATATCTGAAAATTCCATATTCATTAATGAGACTATGATCTTGTATTAGTATGAAAGGATTAAGATTATAGATAATGAATAAAATTGCCAGCAACATATTAAAGTATAGAATATTTAATGAATGGTTGCTAGTACGGTTCACTAAGCATTATGAATTCATGTTATCTAGATCCAGATCATTGTTTTGGATAGATATCTTAGTGAATGTATTTTATATAATAAGATTATATACGACAGGACCGATGTGAATTAATATATTTATTAACCTGCTGTTTATCATAAAGATTTAATACACATCAATTTGATAATCATATGTAGATCAGTCTGAATCTTGAGTAGTCATGAACTCATATGCATGTCTACTGGATCTTTTGATTCACTTGTTAAGATATGCTTGTTAATTAGACTAGTGACTTTTGTTTTGGAGATTCAGTGATGTGGATGGTTAGGGACAATATGGTAATTTTGGCCAGTTCTAATTTATGAACCAATAATTGGATGACAGAACTATATGAAATGATTATATCAATGGATTACATGAGAATACTTTGTAAATACATTCTATAATCTCTAATAGTGCAATTCCATATTTATAGTGGAGTGATAATGAAATTAATAAATAAAAATATTTAATTAAAGAGTTTAATTAATATTATGGTTTATTGGAGCTTTAGATTATAGGTCTATGGTCCCCAAGTTACCTATATATTATGCTGTCTAGGGTGTGAATATTTCAAGACATGACAAAATGACTAACTTGTAAAAAAAATTTTATTCTAAGGGAAATACATAATTATGAGATGATTATGTGTGATTAATTAATTGAATTATTTCTATTTTTAAATATAATTTTCATAAATATATGAGATGATTATATTAGAATATAATTTAAATCAACTAAATCTGTTATTTGTGAAATAACAGATAAGTTAGTTATAGGGATAATCAGATATGTTAATTTTAAATTAACTGATATCTAGATAATTATCTTATTAAAATAAATATTTAATTCACAGTAATTATCATGTGTCAATCATGATAAAGTATCAGAAATTGACATGGACTAGTGTTGTACCATGTGGCACTATAGTAGTGATTGTGCAACACTGTAGCGCTAGAGAGAATATTCTAATGACCTAAGTAGTTGAAGAATAGGAGAGAATCGGTTTATCAGATCATCAGTTCGCCAATCAAGAGTTGAATTGAGAACACAATTGATGTCAGAGAGATATTCTCCAGTGATTAATCGTTAATCAAATCTCTAATAGAATAATTATCAAGTTCTTTTAGAGAATCATCTCATAAAAGTACTTCTCAGTAAATCTCTAAATCTCATATGTTGAGAACATTTATAGACAAAAAATGTGTCTTGTAATATTCTACGTGCCCACACAAGTCCTAATTTGCAAGGACACTTGATACATACTACAAGAAATATACGATTCTTAACCTTGTAAATTATAGTTTTGATCCTAACTGATTGAAAAAGAGTTTTCAATAAAAGTTTTTATTTGGTTATCATGGCGTTGCGTAAGTTTTGTTTTATTTAAAGATTCGATTTTTAAAAGTTTAATTTTTTAAAAGGTCATGTGCCTCAATGCTTCCGCCTCGCATGCGCGGCGACGACCAGTAAGTGGTATCAGAACAGTCTTTATATACTTATATGTTAAATGTTGTGTGGGTTTTTTTGTATTATTTATATAATATGAGATATGAATGATGATGGACGGTTATGCTTTTTGAATGTATGGAAAATATGGATTGTTAATTGTATGGTGATTATTGGGTTAGGCTTTGTTTTAATTTTTCCTAGCTCTTGTGTAAGCCAAATTGAGACGTAGGAAATTTTGTAATTTTATTTAGAGTATTATTGTAATTTTTCCGAATGCGATAAGATTTAGAACGCACGAGACGAACGATAGAAATTTACTATTCACGTGAAAGAATAGTTCACGTCAAAAATTTACTGTTCCGACAGAGGTGAACAATGTAGGCGGCTGCAGGAGGCGAGACGGGCAGCGGTGGCGATGGGCGGCGATCGGAGAGTCCTATTGTCAGTGACAATTGTTTTCACGTTTTAGGAAAGTCTCCAACAAACATGTAACCAACTCTATCACCTACGTATTTCATTAAACTCCAAACTCTTTTAATCATCCATTTAAATTTCGAAATTAATGTAATTTTGATATTAATTATTAATTTTTATTTTATAAAAATTAAAAATCAATAGGTTGATTGAGTTTGACCTAAGTTTGACCAAATCAAATAAAGTATTTATTTGACTAAATCAAAGTCAACTATATATAAAGCGATAATTATAGAAATTATTTTAATTAAGAAAAATAGTTTTTCTAATTTAAAAAATATTTTGTTCAAAGCTTGAAGATTATGAAGATGGACATCAGAAAGAGAAGGCAATTTTTGGGACATATATATTCTTGAAGTCCGTTTTGTAATTTTATTTTTTTATTTCAGGAGGTATAATTTAGAAATACCAATAACCATTCGATCTATTATTATTTTATTTAATTGTTAAATAATTATTTAATTGTCATGTTTGATAACATATTCATGCATTAGTCGATCACATATCATACATGAAAATCTCACACAATTTTATTTAATCATACATCTCATATGTATAAACATGATTTATTAGGATTGTCCTAATATGTTTGTATGCATTTCTTTATGAAATCAATTGCATATAAACTGCTAGGTTTAACTAGTTAAAACTTGATAATCACACCACACTAATGACTATAGTAACATTTTGGTTAATCGACTTTAGTAAAAGAATTTTATTAAAGTTTGATGACTATAATTAATTAGTTAATCTAAGTTCACCTTATTATGACTTAGGCGCTTCAGGAAGTTAAATGAACTTAGATCAATGAGATTGGAATAACTGATAATTAAATATTCATAGAGTTATTATTTTAACTAGTAATTAATTTGGAATTAATTGATTGGTTAAAATAGAAACACATTATCCTAAAATAATGAGTGGGAGAAGATTGACGTGTCAATGTAACATTTGGTCTTCATTATTAGTACAATACCGTGAGGTACAATGTGGGCCTCGAGATGGCTTTGCTTTCATCCCTCTAAGGAAGGTTTCGAGCTCTATCGATACCAATGAGAATATCTCATAGACAGTCTGAGGTTAATCTGACCGACTCTAAGGTGACACATTAATCGTTGGGTTGTTTTATCGTGATTCGTAAATGCTAAATTTATGTGATTGTTATGATTGCATTCATGCATCACGTTTAGTTTTCAAATTCTAGATATTTATCAATTATATTGAATCATGTATATTTTAAATTTCAATTATCAATATTATGTCTACCATAGACAACCTTGTTATTGCTTTACTCGCTCTTGAGAAATTGAATGATGATAATTTCATATGTTAGAAATCAAATATGAAGTTAATGTTAACTTATGAGAACCATAAGTTCGTTCTTACTGAGAAATGTCCTGAGCTGCCCGCTGCTAACGCCTTTAAGAATGTTAGGGAGAAATATGATGCTTCGATCATATCAAACAACAAGGCGAAAATGCTACATGTTTGTGAGTATGAATGATGTTATGAGAACCAAACATTAAAACATGGAGACTGTCTATGAGATTATGGAATCTTTACAGACAATGTTTGGGCAACAGTCCGATCAAAGTCGTCATGAGGCCACTAGGAGCTATATGACAACTAAGGTGAGGAATGGTACTTTTGTTTGAGAGCATGTTTTGAATATGATCAACATAATGGACGAGGCAGATGTATGTGGGGCACCATTGATGAGCATACTCAAGTTAGCATCATACTAGAGTCACTCACACCAAATTTTTCTGCGTTCATGACCTATTACGTTACGAACAAGTCACAATTCAACATTACCCAATTGTTGAACGAACTGCAGACTTTTGAGTCACTCAACCTTAGAATAACCAATGAGAACGAAGCAAATGTTGTCGAGCAAAATCCTTTTTCTAATATTGTTAATAATAAGAAAAGAAGAAGAACAATGGTAAGGATAAGAGTAAGAATAAAAGAATAAAGAAACCCAAGACATCGCCGAAAGCCAAGAAGAACAAGAAAGCTATCAAGCCCAAAGAAAAGTGTTTCCACTGTGAGGTTGAAGGTCATTGGAAGAGAAACTCTAACAAGTATCTCTCTGAGCTGAAAAAGAAAGCTAAATATGATTTACTTGTACTTGAAGCTTGTTTAGTGAAATATGATCTGTCATCCTAGATTCTTGATTCAGGAGCCACTAACCAATCGTGTATCGAGGGGATGTGACTGTTATGGAGATAACATCAGAACATAATCTAGCTGATGCTTTTACGAAGGCACTTCCTGCGAAGTCATTTGAGGGTCACGTGCGTAACATGGGATTAAGAGAGATGCCACGTTTGCTTTAGGACAAGTGGGAGATTGTTGGGGGTTATGCCCTCAAAGCATGTGTATTGACATTTTGATATAAAATTTAAAGAAGATTACATTTTTCTTATAATTGTTCTTTTAAATTATTGTTGAATAATTTATTTAAATATCTGAAAATTTCATATTCATTAATGAGACTATGATCTTGTATTAGTACGATATGATTAAGATCATAGATAATTAATAAAATTATCAGCAACATATTAAAGTACGGAATCTTTAATGAATGGTTGTTAGTACAGTTTACTAAGCATTATAAATACGTGTGATTTAGATCCGGATCATTGATATGGATAAACATCTTAGTAAATATACTTTATATAATAAGATTATATATGACATGACCGTGTGAATTAATATCTTAATTAACGTGTTGTTTATCATAATATTTAATACACATCAATTCGATGATCATATTTAGATCAGTCTGAATCATGAGTAGTCATGAACTCCTATGCATATCTACTGGATCTTTTGATTCACTCATTAAAGTTGTTAATCAGGCCAGTGACTTTTGGTTTGAAGATTCAATGATGTGCATAGCTAGGGACATTATCTTATAAGTTTTGGAATCTAAGCTTTTCTAACGGATCATATATTGGTTCCCTTAAGTTTAATTCTGAAACTAAATGGTTATTGAGCTCAAATTTATAATAAGATTACACATTCACTAGTAGATTAATGGTACTTAAGAATCAAGAGGTAATTAGAAGGGTAAAATGGTGATTTTGATCAGTTCTAATTTACAAACCAATAATTGGAGGACAGAATTATATGAAATGATTATATCAGTGAACTATATGAGAATACTCTGTAAATACATTCTATAATCTCTAGGAGTACAACTCCATATTTAAAATGGAGTAACAATGGAATTAATAAATAAGAATATTTAATTAAAGAGTTTAATTAATAATCTGGTTTATAGATCTATGATCCCGAAGTAACCTCTATACTACGCTATCTAGGGTCTGAATATTTCAAGACATGAGAAAATGATTGTATTGCAAAAGGAATTTTTAATCTGGGTAAGTACATAATTATAAGATAATTATGTCTGATTAATTAATTAAGAATTAATAAATAAATTATTTATATATTTAATTATAATTTTCAAAAACTATATATATATAATTGTCGATTTTTTATTATCGATAAATGAGACAGAATATCTAATATGTAAAATTAGATAATGAAATTATTATTAGGTAATAATTTAAATCAACTAAACCTGTTATTTATCAAATAACAAATAAATTAGTTAATAGGGATAATCAGATATGTTAATTTTGAATTGATTGATATCTTAATAATTATCTGATTAAAATAAATATTTAATTTACAGTAGTTGCCAAGTATCAATCACTGATAGGGTATCATAAATTGACGTGGACTACTTTGGTGCCATGTGGCATTACAATAGTGAGTGTTGTAGTGCCGTGAGGCACTATGCTGGCTCACGGCACACTGTAGTGCCAGGTTGGCACTGTAGTTGTGCCCAATTACAGTGGGCGCCACTGCAATTGATAATTTTATAATTAAATATTATTTCTGTTAATCCATAAAAATATGATATGTAATTATCTAAAATATATACATATATTATTCTAAGTAGTTGAAAGAAGAGGAGATAATCAGTTTATCAGATCATCAGTTTGGCGATCAAGAGTTGAATTTAGAACATGATTGGAATCAGAAAGATTTTCTTCTGTAATTAAACATTAATCAAATTTCTAAAAGAATAATCATCACGTTCTTTTAGAGAATCGTCTCACAAAAGTTATTTTCAGTAAATCTCTAGATCTCATGTGTTACTAACATCTAAAGACAGAAAAATGTCTTATAATATTCTACATGCCCAAACATGTCCTAGTGCGTTGAGGATTGATTTGGTGTGGTACTGAGAGTCTACTGATCGTTGGAATGATTTTGTGGGAATGAATGATCGATTAGTTTTTGCAAGCACACTTGATATAGACTACAAGAGGTATATGATTCTTAATCTTGTATGTTGTATATTTAACTTATAAATATATATGGATCTTGATTGATTAAAAAAAATTTCAATAAAAGTTTTTATTTGGTTATCGTGGCGTTGCACAAGTTTTGTTTTACTAAAAAAATTCAATTTTTAGAAGTTTAAGTTTTTAAAAGGCCACGCGCCTCCATGCTTCTGCAGAGTCCTCAGCCATCTTAATGACCTCGGATGTGATGGGTCCTCAGTCATCTTAGTGACCTCGGATGTGATGAGTCTCCGATCATCTTAGTGACCTCGGATGTCATGAGCCCTCAGTCATCTTAATGACCTCGGATGTGATGAGGTTGGTCCATCATCTGGAACCTCTGGGCTAAGATTTTCTTGGGCCTCTTATTATTGATTAAGTATTGGGCCTCCCTATTTATGTGGGTTGTAGCCCATGTGATTTTTATTCCCCACTATTTGTCTACAACTGCAAAATATATTACAAACTAAAATATTTAAGAAAATTGCAAATATGTTATATTTTTTCCTGATAAAACTATAAAATATGAATTTCCTGAAATCTAAAAAGTGAATTGACAATGGTCAAAATGATCGAATAGTGGGGAATTTTGTGTGTTTTCTTTTGCTTTTCATTTAAATTCTCCATGTTTTGGTTGTTATGCGAAGGTGAATTTTTAGTTTACTGAACCTCGAAAACTAATTTCTTTATGATTTGGTGTGTGAGTTAATGTTATTCATATGTGTGGCTTGCTCAAGGTTTGCAAATGTTTTATTTAATTTATTTTTCATTGTTTAATAATGTTAAAAGTTTACGTGTCTTACGTGACAATGTTAAACATTGTAACTGTAAAGAGTTTTTCCTGAACGAAAAAATCTACGATAAAAAGAATGATACGAACAATAATTAGAGAGAATGAGCCAAAAGTCGAGTTAAGCTTGTATTCGATCTCTTTTTCAAGGTGTTCTACATGCTCTTATTTATACATAAATTGACAGCTAATAGATAATGAATTCCTATTTCTGTTGCTAGCCTTGCGGAGCTGTTATAATAGCAATCTGGTTGTTACGAAGAAATATTCTCCTCTATGATTCTTTTTGTAGTCGTCATGCTGATCTAACGGCTCTCATTCAACCACATTCCCTTATTAACTCTTTGGTCTAGATTTTGCCACATGAGAGACAAAGTTTTGACCGTTCATTGGCCCCATTACACTCGTTAAAATTCTTTTGCCGATATGTAATGATTACCCCTATTTCTTTTAACCTTTCATCTTCTCGTTGTCCATTTTCATGTCCTTCTTGCGAACATGTGACGTTTTTTACCAAGTCACTTTTGGCAGACTCCAATTACCTCTTCTTTAGCCATCGCGATGATTCATTTCCATCACGTCTTCTCACTCACGCCTTTTCATTCACACCTTTTCGGTCGCAACTTTTTAGTGACACCTTTTCAATTCGTGTCTTATTTATAGGACCACCATCTCCATTCTTCCTTCACTTCTTACTTTCAAACTCGTAAATCTCTTTCATTCTCTCTGTTAGATTTTTTCATCTTCTTCTTCACATTTTTCTTTGATTTCTAGAAATGTGAAGATACCATATTCTCCCCCTCCATTTCTAGGGTTTGGAACGAAGCCCCAATTTAGGGAGTTCATGACTATTTATCAAGATGCATTTCCTTCTGATATCCTTTGAACTCTTAAGGAAAGTGGTGATTCGGGAGTTCCTTGTAAACCTTGTAGAAATTACGATACATCCCGTGTACACAGCTTTAGGTTTTAGATTTCTTTTTAGGAATTCATTAGTCATTACCACTTGGCCCCTTCCCAGTTCAACCCTAATTCTGATAGAATTGTTCTCTACTTCAAAGCTTTGAATAGGCATTATAACTTAGGCTTGGGTTTTACTGAGCTTCGACTCACTTACGTAGTCAAATGGACAAGAGCAAACCCCTCATAAGAGAACTCCCCAAAGGAGACAAAGGATGAGAACATGACATTTTAAACGTCGGACGAAATTGGAGAGCTGATAGCCGCTAGATCATTCCTCAGATTTGGAAATTTTTTAGTAAGTTCTTTGGCCTAGCTCCTTTTCCTTTCATATTTTTTTTATATTTTCATTTAGCTTCACGTTAATTATATCTTTTCTATTTGTGTGACCTAGATAAACGAGCTAACTCAAATCCATTTATGTCAAAAGCAATCAATGAATAGTTGACAGCTCCTTTGCATTTAGCTTCTCGTTAGTGACATCTTTTCTATCTGTGTGACCTAGATAAATGAGTCAACTCAAAGCCATTTCTATCAAAAGCAGTCGCTGAACAGTTGACAGCTACTTTACATTGCCCAGTTTGGAGCACGGTTAGCCAATTCGAGAATGATAAAAATACAGAATATTATTCGATATGTATAATTTGAGAATTTAATAGTTAAATATTTGGTTAAAATTTGATCAATAATACATGATACGTAAAAATTCAGATACGAGTTTTAAACGAGTATTATACGTTTTCTTTTAAAAAATTTGGTACTAAAAATATGGTTTTAACATTTATAAATAAATATTAATATAACAATATATTATGAATATGACAAAATATCATTCTACAAATTTCTTAAACATTTTCATAAACCAAAATATGTTGATCAATTAATAGTATTCTATTCAACCAAAATATAATCATTAATCCAAAATATTCAATCCATAAAAACTAATTGAATTAATAAAAACTATCAAATAATGGGATCGTCGGGTGGTAAAGTTTCATCAAAACAAGATTCATTTGGGGTACAAAGTAGCTCAGACCAGTTGCACAAGCTCATGTCATCTAAAGCAAATGGTTCTTCTTCAAAAAAACATTCTAGTTCTTCTTCAAATCCTATTTCAGCAAATGGATTTATCTTAGAAAGATCAATAGGCGTCATATCCAGCATTTCACGATCCTTATACATTGTCATCATCAAAGAGTTCATTCTCACGTACACTAAATCATACAACATTGTCAGTGCCAATCTATTTCTCTTTTTCATTTGGGCTGCTTCCCATGCACTCCAATTTCTTTCACAAGTTGACGAGCTACACGGTTGACTCAAAATTCTAATTGCAATCTTTTACAATACATGGAATATTGAACCATTACGCTACCACCAAATACCTATAAATACAACTATTTACATTAAAAATGAAATCAACATAAAACATATGAAAATCTAATTCGAAACGAAGAAACACTTATGAGGATGACTAGTGTTTATCATAGCAGTGGCTGTAAAATTGAAAAAGGGTGGAAACTTTAAACGATACTTAACTAGTTCAGTTACCAACTGATCTCTTTCATCTAAAGAATCCAACTGTTGAACAAGATATTCGACCCCTTCTTTAATATCAATGTTTTCTTCTTTGTACTTCTCACTAACCATATAAGAGAAAGTATAGTCAGCTACATAATAGGCCTCAGTAAACATGTCTACTCTCGCAGTGCTCTTGCCTTTGGCAGCCCTCGACTTCTGCTTCTTCGCTTTCCTTGGACTCATTCTCTATTTCTTCTTAGAGCTAGAGGTGGAAGGCATACTTTTAGTAAAGTCAACCTCTCCAAATTTCCTCTTGCCCTTTAGAAATTGGGTCTCAACAGCTTGTAGCTCCTTCATGAGCTTAGGAAGTGAGTAGTTTAGCTTTTTCATCGAATAATTAAGCTTGAAATTCTCAAAAGTACTAGACAAAGTCTCTAGGATCATATCCATTTGAGTCTCGCCATGGACCTTAGCATCCATTATCTCCATCTCATTCAGATAACTTATGATCAACATCAGATGTTCTCTGACAGAAGTTCCAGGTGCAGTCCTACAGTTAGTGAAGTTATGCACAGTTTTCTGTCTGGCTTGACGACCCTGATCCCCTAACATTTCAGTGATGTTTAACATTATATCAGAGGCGGTCTCAAAGTTCTGATGGTGCTGTTGCAACACATTGCTCATAGATGCCAAGATGTAACATTTGGCGATCTCATCAGAACATAGCCAAGAAACATAAATATCATTTTTCTCTTGAGTCGATTCAACAATAGGATCAAGAGGACAAGGGGTAGTGAGCACAAACATGTTCTTTTCTATCGTCAGTAAAATATCAAGATTTTATTTCCAAACCACATGATTTTCACTGTTGAATTTGTTCGCATTAAGAATAGTTGAGACAGGGAATAGCGACGTGATTACTAAAAAGAACAAATAAAACGGTTTAAATAAATGCTCAATTGTTTAGGAAAGTATGATGCATGATGCAACTACTAAATATTTTAAAATCTATTAAAAAAATATTCCCTCAACGATGTTACGATAAAAAATGGTAGTTTGTCTCATCAAGGAATTAAGTCCAAACTATCTCATATCGCATCGAGACTCGTCTCGTTTGTTTAACGCTCAAATGTCTTCATATCTAGCTTAACCAATCACCAATTTTTTTGGTCACCCTAACCCCATTGGCTAGCCCCTATGGGGGGATTCCAATGTGCTTCAGTCTAAGTGTCCAACCAACTCATCGACTCTTAAAGTTTGTTATGGACTAACAGTTCGTCTTTGGGATGGCCCTGCCCCACCATTCCCTTTAGAAGTCTAAGCTTCTGAAGCAATTCGATGACTCAAAGCAACACGATTCTAAAGTTTTCACATTCAAGTGAGGACCGCTCAAAAGTTATGTTTTCATATTCAATTGTTTTGGCATATCCCTAATCTATATGGCATATTATATGATGATGTGCGATTAAAATTAAATCATACATTTAAATGTAACCTTCCTATTGGATCATTTCTAATTACAACCCATAAGAACTAATAAATAAATACAAATTATTTTATGAACTAAATTTCATGGCGTCTACAATTTGCTCATTCGTCTCCATGTTGTCCTACCATTTTGTGACATATATGTTCAAAAATTTTAATTTTTGAACATATTTTCACTTTGATAAACAAATTACCAAGTAATTAGTAAATTGATTTATTTTTAAACAATTTTAAAATAAATAAGAATTAAACAAGTGTTGAAAAATTTATCAAATTAAATAAGGGACTAAATTTGATTCTGAAATCATATTCTAAATTTGAATTTCAAAAACCCTAGGTTTCCTAAAACCATGAGTTTCCCAAACTTGTAGGTTTCCTAATCCGATTAGGACTCTACCTTGCAAGGGACAACACATGGCAACAGCGGCGAGCAGCGGCCAGCAGCCAGCGGTGAACAGTATTGCATGATGAACAGTACCGTCGGTGAACAGCCGGCGTGAACAGTATCGTTTCTGGCATCTTCTTAGTGGTTGTCTGGTGACTTCTCGACAGCGGTTTAAAGTGATGTCTGGTGATGATTTTGAGGTGACGATGAATTTACAATGAATTTAGAATTTATAACAGTTGAAATAATTAAATTACATAAAAAATTTTGCCTCAAATTCGGCGTACATCAATTTTAAATAAAAAAAATGCCTAGAGTTAATAGTTATGGATCTAATCACAAAACATATTAAAAATAGTTTTGAATCTACCATACAAACATATGCCAACATCCCTAAAATTCATGATGCGTTCATTTTAATTATCTATGTGCATAATCTTAAACCTACACTTTGATACCAATTACTAGGATCGATCGGTTTTAAAAATTAACGAAAATTAGATTTGAACCACGAACAGTTCGTTGGCGGAATATAAAAGAAATTTGATTTAACTTACTTAATCAAATTAAATAATTTAAAACCAATTTTAATTTGATCATGCATATACAATATTAAAATGAATAGATTAATGGAAAACGATTTTTCACCTTTACTCTGTATCGAAGAATTTCTAAATTGGTGGAACTCTCTCGAGCGTTCTTCGTGTTCTTCAAGCTTTAAGATCAAATTCATGAACTTGATCTTCCACGAATGATTTTCAAATTGGTCCACCAACAACCACCCGTTAATTTCAAAAATGTACCTCAGAAGAATTTTACATAGAAATTTGAGTGTGAGCTCACAAAATGATTGAAGGAGAAAAATCAAATCTTCCCTTCTTCAGATTAATGTCGGCGGGAATAGTAGTGAGAGGAGAAAACTGTATATAATACTCATTATCTCTTTGCAATCAAATTACTATTAGATATTTATCAAAAGGTAATTTTTGGTATTTATAAATATACCCATATATTATAAAATTTTCAAAAATTCCCCTAATTATCCATTATTTCCCAAAATTATATGATCTCCTAGAATTTTAGTTGTATCGAAATTCATCGATCCAATGGATGAATATAATTCATTATTATCAAATAATTAATTAATTTATTTTATTTAACTAATTATTTATAATTAGAAAATAATTAATTGAATACAACAATTATACTTAACTAATTTAAGTAACATCACCCATTACATATAAGTGTAAGGAATATGCCTTTGCATTAAAACACATTTTGGTCCGACTTAGTTCATTATTTTATTCATGTTCTTTGAGCTATTTCTGAGACCGAATGGACCCACATGAACAAAGCTTAAAATTCAAATACTTGACAAAAAAAATTTCATAAATTTCTGACCTATTTAATCCTGACATCGTACGACTCCACTATAGGTTTGATGCCGAATTAACTCTCGATTCATGTGCGCTACATTTTAAGTTGGTGTAAATAAACTCTTTTTATTTTCATGGTCTACAGAATATTTGAATATAATATCTATCGTGAATATCAGTAACAAGAGTGGAATGTAAAATTACCATTTTACCCTTTTGTTATTATTTCTTTAACTCCTTTCTTACTCAATGTCTCATTTCATCAAATTTTGGATAAGTTAATTTATTTACACACCCATCAATAAAGCATAAGGTGATAAAGTTACTTTTACAATCCAACCACAAATTTTCATGTCCATGAATCATGCAAATCCTACTTAATTAAATTAAAATCTCAACAGCCGAGGTATTGCCTTCCAATTCAAACTCATTCATTTGACATATCAAAGATTGCAACTAACCTAGTCAAGTACATATTCACCTCAGGATTAAGGTAATTATGAAAATACCTTTAAGATGTAACTATTAGATTTAGAGCTAAGTAAACAGTTTTGAGCTCTAAACTAATTTGTTACTTGTCTATTCAATATGTTCATAACATGTCTAGGTTAACCATTTGAGTCTCCACTCTTATGCCCCAATACTGACATCTAATGCTTTAACCTAACAGTCATAATCGGACTTGATTGCTCAGTTGATCTTAAGACTGCGAATATCAATCTGAACTATTCCAAAAAGTTCGTATGCAGACGCTCATGTCTTCACTCTTCTTTCATTAACAAAAGTTCCAAGACTTGAGTAATTTATAAACACTCTTTAATTTAAAATAAAAGTTTCAATTTATTCATTAAAAATTCATTAATACATGTCTGAGAAATAACTAAATACAAATAAATAGTTATTAAACATTACTTTATGGACATATTCCAATAATATCCCACTTGGACTAAAGTAGGCTTGTACAATCTCTTATCCCCAAGCCCTCCAGATGACCGTAAAAAATTTTACTACTTAAAATCTTCAGGAATGAATCTACCAAGTTGTTAACATTGAAATATGCATAACCACAATGTCTCCACACTGAACAATCTCTCTAATCAGGTGTTACTTACATTCTATGTGTTTGGATCTCTTATGGCTTCTAGGTTCCTAGAATTCACAAATTTCCACTATTATGACAATAAAGTGTCATGGGCTTGTTAGCATCTGAAATAACTTCTACAGTCTTCAAGAACTTCCTAAGCCATACAACCTCCTTTGCAGCTTCACAAGCTATCACATATTCAGCTTTTATGGTAAAATCAGTAATGCAAGATGCTTGATACTTCTCCACACAACTGCTACACCATTCAGGATGAACATCAATCCTGAAGTGGACCTCCTGAAGTCCTTATCAGCTTGAAAATCAAAATCTGTATACCCTGTCATATTCTAGTCACTAGCTGAATACACAAGCATGTAATCCATCGTTCTCTTAAAATACTTAAGGATATGCTTGACGGCATTTGAATGCTCGATTTTAGGACTAGATTGGAAATGACTTACTACGCCCACAACATAGCAAATATCAGGTCTAGTGCAAAGCATCGCGTACATGAGGCTTCCTACGGTTGAGGCATAGGGTATCCTTATGATGTCTTCCTCTTCTTGAGGAGTTTTGGAAGACTGCTCCTTGGAGAGGCTGACTCCATTTCTAAAGGGAAGAAATCCTTTCTTGGAGTTTTGCATACTGAAGCGATCCAACACCTTATCCAATATAAGATGTTTGAGAAAGTGCCAATTTTCTATTCTTTCGATCTCGAAATATCTGATTACCTAAGACAAATACAGGTTCTCCAAGACCCTTCATGTCAAATTGCTTTGCAAGCCAAAACTTAACATTAGACAATTTTCTTCCATCATTCATAATGAGTAGAATATCATCTACATACAATACTAGAAAAATCACATTCCTTTCATGTATCAACTTATACGCACAGGGTTCGTCCACCAACTACTCAAAACCATAGTTCTTAACAGTTTCGTCAATTCGAATATTCCACGACCGTGACGCTTGCTTAAGTCCATAAATGGACTTCTGCACTTCGCAAAATTTTCCCTCTTGGCCTTTCTCCATGAAATCGTCTGGTCGAGCCATATAAATGCACTCTTCAAGATTGCCGTTTTAAAAGGCAGTCCTAACATCCAATTGCCAGATTTCAGGGTAGCAGCAATGGACAAAATGATTCAGATGGATTTAAGCATGCCTACCGGTGAGAAGGTATCATCGTAGTCTATACCTTCCTTTTGGCTGGAGCCCATGGCTACTAGCTTAGTTTTGAATGTCTCTACATTCCCATCGGGACCTATTTTCTTCTTATAGATCCATTTGCATCCTACGGGTTTTATCCCTTCAAGAGGATCTACAAATTTTCAAACTCCATTCGAGTACATTGAATGTATCTCAAAGTTCATATCTTCCTACCATAAGTTTGTTTTAGGACCAGCTATGGCCTCCGAGTAAGAGATTCGTTCATTTGGGTCCTTTTCTGAGACAACTGTTAAAACTTCTCCGTAGGACATGTACCTTTTAGGTTCTCTCACAACTCCCCGAATACGTCGAGGCTTGATAGTCTCTGGCTCCTCTCGTGGTTCTTCCATTATTGAATCAGAATCAATTCTGATTGGGGAGCCAGTGTTCTCCTACTTAATAATTTCTCTAGAACAACTGTGCTTCTCAGCTGTACACTTTTAATATAATCTTCTTCAAGAAAATGAACATTCATTCAGTCGTATTGTAGAAGATATACCCCTTTGTTCTCATAAGATATCCTACAAACATGCACAATTCTGAACGACTGGCCAACTTGCCTGTCTTAGGTTTTAGAACATGTGTTGAGCAACCCTATATTCTAAAATGGTGAACGGATGACTTTCGCCCATACCATCTTTCATATGATGAACCAGGCACCGTCTTTGACGGAACTTGGTTCAGAATTTATGCCGTTGTTAGTAAGGCATATCCCCAGAACGAATCTAGAAGGGATGAGTAAGTCATCATGGATCTAACCATATCCATAAGACTTTGATTCCTTCTCCCTAGCACACCATTTTGTTGTGACGTACTAGGTGTTGTAAGCTGAGAAAGAATACCTTCTTCCTTAAGAAAGTTCTCAAATTCTCCTAGCAAGTACTCTCCACTACGATCAGATCGTAGTGTTTTAAGTTATTTTTTTTAATTGCTTTTTAACTAAGGCCTTATATTCTTTGAACTTTTCAAAGGTTCCAAACTTTTGATGCATTAGATAAACATGACCAAAACGTGAGTAGTCATCAGTGAAAGTTACGAAGTATTCATAACCTCCTCTTTCTTGGATATTCAATGACCCACATACATCACTATATATGAGTTCAAGGCATTGAGTGGCTTTTTCACATTTTGATGAAAATGTCTCCTGGTCATTTTTCCTTCTATACAGGATTCAAATGTGGGTAGAGGTCCCACACTTAAAGATTGTAAAGGACCATCATTCACAAGTCTTTTAATCCCGTCTAGGGCTAATATGTCCAAGACGTAAGTGCCATAAATAGATTAGATCGGTTGAGTCACACTTCAATCTTTTAATATCCCTATGTGTATTGATATTCACTTTAGTGTTACAAATCATGAGTACTACAGGCTTTACGTGATACAATTTATTAATCATTTGTGCGATTGTAATTAAGCATTCATTTATAAAAATACCAAAATATTTATCAATGAATTTTAGATTCTGCTCAATTAATGCACCAATAGAAATCAAATTCTTCCCAAAACTCAGGACATAATAAACATCACGCAAAATAATTAAATGTTTCTCTAAGCATAATTTAAAAGTTCTTAGCGATGCGACCGATACTAGTGCTTCATTCCCCCAGCGGAAGCTGAACTTGCCCTCATCAAGCCTTCTTATTTCCCTGAACCCTGTAGGGAGCAACAGATATGGTTAGTAGTTGCAGAGTCTACAATTTAAGAAAAAATAGAGTCAGCTACATAACAGGCCTCAATAAACATTATTATACCTTTAGATCTTAACCCTTTGAGATACTCTTGGAAGTTGCGTTTCCAATGACCAGCAACTTCACAATGATGACAATTGTCTTTCAACTTGTCTACTCTCATGGTGCTCTTACCTTTGGCAGCTCTCGGCTTCTTCTTCTTCATTTTCCTTGGGCCCCTTCTTTGTTTCTTCTTAGAACTAAAGGTGGAAGGCCTACTTTCAGTAAAGTTAGCCTCTCCACATTTCCTCTTGCCCTTTAGAAACATGGTCTAAGTAGCTTGCAGCTCCTTCATGAGCTCAGGAAGTGAGTAGTTCAGCTTATTCATCAAATAATTAAGCTTGAAATTCTCAATGGTACTAGGCAAAGTCTCTAAGGTCATATCCATTTGAGTCTTGCCATCGACCTCAACACGCATGATCTCCATCTTGTTTAGATAACTTATGATCGAAATCATATGTTCTTTAACAGGAGTTCCAGGTTCCATCATGCAGTTCATGAAGTTACGCACAACTATTTGTCTGGCTTGACGACCCTGATCCACAAGCGTTTCGGTGATGTTTAACATCATATCAGCGACGGTCTCAAAGTTATGATGTTGTTGTTGCAGCACATTGCTTATAGATGCCAAGATATAACGTCTGATGATCTCATCAGAAAGCAACCAAGAAGCATAAGTATCATTTTCCTCTTGAGTTGATTCAGCAATAGGCTCAAAAGGATAAAGGGTAATGAGTGCGAACTTGTGCTTTTCTACCGTCAGCACGATATCAAGATTTTATTTCCAATCCACATAATTTTCATTGTTGAATTTGTCATGTTAAGAATAATTGAGATAGGTGATAGCGACATGATTACTGAAAAAAATAAATAAAACGGTGTATATAAATGCTCAGTTGTTTAGGAAAGTATTATGCATGTGCAACTACTAAATATTTTAAAATCTATTAAAATAATATTTCTTCCATGATGTTACGATAAAAAATGATAGTTTGTCTCATCACAGGATGAAGTCCAAGCTATCTCCTATCACATCGAGACTCCTCTCGTTTGGTTAATGCTCAAATGTCTCCACATCTAACTTAACCAATCACCATGGTTTTGGTCACCTTGACTCCATTGACTAGCTCCTATTGGGGGATTCCGATGTGCTTCAGTCTAAGTGTTTAACCAACGCATTGACTCTTAAGGTTGCCATGGACTAACAGTCCGTCTATGGGACGACCCTACCCCACCACTCCCTTTAGAAATCTTAGCTTCTGAAGCAACTCGATGACTCAAATTGACACGATTCTAAAGTTTCTCACATTCAAGTGAGGACCGCTATGGGCGGTTCCAACCCTTCCTCGGGACACGATTAAGTTTGCGTTGGAGACCTAGGGAACATTTCAATGTAAATGACTCTCCCACTTAGTTTTTGAAATGTTTTTTTTGGATTTTTGGTTGTTTTTCAAAAAATATAACTTTTATTAATTTAAAAAATATGATGAAATTTATAAATCCTTTATTATTTTTAAATCCCAATTAAAATCATAACCATTATAAATTTCATATTATAATTAAATAATAACTATTATTAATTAATCAACAATGATGCATACATATACTACATGACAATTTGATATTGACATATCTTTAATATGTATGACATGTTATATGATGAAGTGCGATTAAAACTAAATCATACATTTAAATTTAATCTTCCTATTGGCTCATTTCTAATTACAACTCATAAAAGAATAATAAATTAATTAATGAACTAATTTTCATGGCGTCTGTAATTTACTCCTTCGTCTATATATTGTCCCACCATTTTGTAATACTTTACAAAATATTAATACCAGTTTTTTTAAAAAATCAATTTAAAATTTTAATTTTCCAACATATTTTTACTTTAATAAATAAATTACCAAGTAATTAGTAAATTGATTTATTTGTAAAACAATTTTAAAATGGACAATCCTACAAGTGTTGAAAATTTTATCAAATTAACTTAAAATTAAATAAGGGACTAAAATTGATTTTAAAATCATATTTCAAAATCTCTAAGTTTCTTAGCATCGTGAGTTTTCAAAACTTATAGGTTTCCTAATCCGATTAGGACTCTACCATATAAAGAATAACACATGGTAGCAGCGGCGAGCAATGGCCAGCAATGATATCTGAGACAATCAAGAGTACTCTTCAAATAGGATATCCGAGATAACAGGAGATTAACAATTCCACCAAATAATGAAATCAAATTAGACTGCAAACCTAAATATCTTGACTAATATCCCAATCAAATTATCACAAGCTCAGAAAATCATTAATTGATTGAGATTCCTAATATCCCATATTATTCAGATAAAAACTATTGTGGAAAACTTTGTTCTTATGATCATTCTAAAAACATGTCACTGAATTATTTATGGATAAGAACATATGTATAAGTAGTCTCGCTCAGATCCTATTTGTGATTGAAATTTAACCGAACCATAATCTTGGAGACAGACACTGCATCTAACTAATTAATATTTTTACGTAAAAATAAAATTGTATCCACTAATTTATTATTAATATAATAATCAACGGTCTACCAATTTATTCTCTCGACAAAGTTTGAGACTATGATGATTTCACTCATAACCAAGTGGTGTAAGAATTCAAAGAACTGAACGAACTTTCATTATTGCTCGTGATTACAATTATACAGAAACCAATAAAAGTGCAATACCTTGAAAGAAAAATAAGTATTGTCATGGGAGAAATTCTTCATTCACTAATTAGCCGCCACGCGTCTAGACAAATAAGATAATATTTTTTTATAAGTCAGAAGCATATAAAATATAAATTAGGTTAGTCAAGTTGGATATGATTTAGTTGGAGCTAAAAGATAAGGTTCAAGTAATTTTTTATGATTACTTGAAAGATTCAAGTATCTTTTTGTAACTATTTGACCCTTTTATGCATCCAAAAAATAAGAAAAAATGAACGTTGAGTATTTGAAGTGTTCAAGTAGTTTTTTGTCACTACTTAAATCCTTCAAGTACTCAACGTTCCTTTTCTCCTTTTTTACATAAAAAATGGTTCAAGTAGTCATAAAAAATTACTTGAACACTTCAAATAGTCATAAAAATCTACATGAACCCTTCAAATAGTCACGTGATGTTTGCGTTGCTAACTGACAAAATAAAAAATAACTACTTGAAAGATTCAAGTAGTCATAAAACAACTACTTGAACCCTTCAAGTAGTCACATATTGTATGGGTTGCTGACTGACGAAAAAAATAACTACATACCTCTAACCCACTAACTTCAAATCACCACTTGCAATCTCTCTATTCCCTCATCGTTTCTTTTTCATTATCAATGCACATGTCAAATAAATTTAATAATATTTTACTATTCTTCTTCTTTATTTTTAACGAAGTTTTTTCTTCTACTTGAAGGGTTCAAATAATTTTTATGACTACTTGAACCCTTCGAGTACTTTTTCTTGTCAGTCAATATTCGTACACCAGGTGACTACTTGAAAGATTCGAGTAGTTATTTATTACTATTTGAACCCTTCAAATAGTTGGTTATGACTACTTGAAGGGTTCAAGTAATTATTTTTTTGTCATTCAATTATCCATACACCAGGTGACTACATGAAGGGTTCAAGTAGTTGTTTATAACTACTTAAACTCTTTAAATAGTTGTTTTTTGTTTAATCAATCAGCAACCCAAATACTAGTGGCTACTTAAAGGTATCAAGTAGTTTTTTATGACTACTTGAACCCTTCAAGTAGCTTTTTATGACTCATTAGCCTTTTTTACGTCCAAAAGAATAAGAAAAAATGAACGTTGAGTATTTGAATGGTTCAAATAGCTTTTTTATGACTACTTGAACTCTTCAAGTAATTTTTTTCGTCAATCAGCAACCTAGATATTAGTTGAGTACTTAAAGGGTTCATAGTTATTTATGACTACTTGAACCATTCATGTACTCAACGTTCATTTTCTCCTATTTTTTAGGACGCAAAAAAGGCTCAAGTAGTCATGAAAAGCTACTTGAACCCTTCAAGTAGTCATAAAAATCTACTTGAAACCTTCAAGTAGTAACCTGGTATTTGCGTTGCTGACTGACAAAATAAAAAATAACTACTTGAAGAAACTCTTCAAGTAGTCATCAACAACTACTTAAACCCTACAAGTAGTCACATAATGTCTCGGTTGCTGACTGACAAAAAATAACAACTTGCAGCGCTCAAGTAATCATAATAAGGTACTTGAACCCTTCAACACTACTACAAAACTATTTTTTAACGACGGAGATTTCCCGTCGTTAAAAAAAAAAAGACGATGGGTAATCACCCGTCATCTTAAAAGGTGTTAAAAATCACATATTGTTTACGATGGGTTAAAAAATGACGGCTGTTCCAGACACCGTCATCTTCAAACCCATAAGAACGATGTTTGTCTTATAGTTCTTCGGTGACGGTTACTGCACACACCATCATCATTTTTTAATTATGTTTAACGACAGTGTCTAAAGACACTGTCATCGTTGTTTATTATTTATTTTTATTTAATTTTGAAACCGTCATTTTTGTTATAGTTTTACGACGGTTTGTCTAGAAACCGTCATCTGTGATGATATATTTTTTTTAAATTTATTTACAGTATAATTAAGCTAACCTATTATAATTGAACAATAAATGAAAACAGTAAAACACCATGAATATCTCAGCAGACAATATAACTCTTCATTGCATACAATATGATTATCCTCAAAATTTGTAACATTGTAGACTAGGAAAAACAAATAACGTAATTAATTACAAAAATATTGAAACTAATGAACTTTGAATACTTCTTTAAGTTGTTCTAGTTACTTCCAAATTGATCTACTTAGTTGTTGAACCGTGCAAAAAATAAAGGTTGGTTTAACCCATCAATTTATTACAAAGTAAAGTAAAAGAGTATTGAAAGTTGTCATTCATACATGTTTTGTTGATTTGATATTTACTGCTTCATTTATCCACTCATGTATTGCATTATAAATTATTTAGTTTAACCCTGACTAGCATAAAACATACAAAGTTAAGCAAATTATAAACGCACCAATATCATACTAACCACAAGACATAGTTACATGTAATACATTCAATAATCATAGTCTTTTCGCCATTTGGTCGAACATAAGCAACCTCGTTTTCACCATCTATGAAAAATGTTTAAAAGGCATCTCTTTTGCAAACAAATAACAATGTAATAATGTATCACTTAAATCATCATCAACAATACTTTTACGATATTCTTTTTGAGTGGAAGATAAGACAACTGACCATCTTAGATCTTTGGATCTTCGACATAAAACACCTATTTTGCTTGCAAAGCAAAAATGAAAGGCTCATTTTTGCAACCTAATCTTGCAAGAACGACTAATGTAAATTCAAGATCATCAACTTTGATCCCATTACTATTCTCAACTCCCTCATATTTAAACAACAGAATCTAAACATATGATAATTAAGCTCCCAAATCTCTTGGATCACTCCATCAAAGGACAAGTCTGAATAAACATAATTGCTATCTTCAGCATTTACAATCTGCATTGTATGTGCCAGTACACTAACTCCACTATTCTTGAAACATTGATCGTTATCATGACATTTTGTATGAAATCTATAGTCATTCATTGCGTAACCAAAATATTTGATTACCTCATAACTTGGCCCGTATGCTATCTACCTCAGTGTATTTATTACACTTATAGAGACATCAATATCATTTACCTAATCACGCAGCGAATAAATAAATGTCCGATTATGTTCATCTTGTAGCCATTTATGTGTCCTTGATTTGTTAGGATATTTCTTCCTCAAGAAAATCATAGTTTCTTCTTTTCTGCTCGTGACAATTTGTAACAAGCTGGGGGTAGGACTATTGTGTTTTCATCGACTTTTGGCGCCGATTCTGGTCTAATTCTCATTTCCACAAGATTCATATGACTAGGCAGCCCATCTCTTGTCTTCCCAGAAATGTCAAGCAGTGTTCCTATAATATTCATGCAAATATTTTTTTCAATGTGCATAACATCGAGACAATGCCAAACATGTAAGCTTTTTCAATATTCTAGATTGAAGAAAATTGATTTCTTCTTCCAGTAAGATTTGGACAATCCACCTTTCGCTGCTTCCTTCACATTATTTTTTCCTAGTGTAAATCTAACTTTCTCAACTATTTCCAACACTTGTTTTTCACTTAAAGGTGAAGAAGTTGTTCTAAGCTCTTGATTATCATCAAATGCCTTTTTTGCCTTCTATAAGGATGTGTGAGTGGTAAAAATCTTCTAAGTCATGTATATGCATTTTGTATGTTGTGTTTTAGCCTAATAAAATATGTATCTTCTACACTTATTGGACAAGCATAATAACCCTTAATACTGCATCCACATAAGTTTTCATATGCAGGAAAATCATTAATCGTCCATATTAAGACTGCTCTTAGAGTAAAACTCTTTTTCCCGATGTGTATCATATGGCTCAATTCCCACTTCCCAGAGAAGTTTAAGATCATCAATCAAAGGTGCTAAGTAAACATCATTATCATTTCCTGGTTGCTTAGGACCAGCTATAAACAATGTTAACATCATGTATTTTCTTTTTACGCACAACTATGGAGGGAGATTATATATCACCATAATAATAAGCCAACGACTATATTTACTACTAAGGGAACTAAATGGATTTATCCCATCTATTGCAATAGTTAGCCAAAGGTGTCTTGCCTCAGCTGCAAAATCCAGCCACTTATGGTCTATAAGCTTCCAAGATGGAGAATCGGTTGGGTGACGTAATTTACCATATATTTCTCTATCATAAGCATGCCATGTCAAGCTTTTTTACAATATGGCTACTCTTATACATTCGTTTACACCGTGGTATGGGAGGAAAATACCATAACACCTTCGCAGGCACTCCTTTTTTCTCCCCTGACAAATTCTTTGATGGTTTTCATCTCGAGACACCACACACAGGACATACAATTGCTTCTACATGTTCATTTCTATATTAAATGCAATCATTAGGACATGCATATATTTTTTTCATACTCCATTCCTAAAGCACACAAGGTTTTCTTAGCATTGTAGAACGAAACGGTCATTTGATTTCCATTTGGAAGCATTTCCCTTTAACACACTTGTTAAATCTGAAAATTTTTTGTCTCTCCATCCATATTTAGCCTTTAAATTATACAACTTCACTAATGCTGATAATTTTGTGAACTTTTAACAATTAAGGTACAAAGTCATCTCAGCGTCATTAAGCATCTTTTCAAATTTCTCAAGATTATCTAAATAAAAATCTTCTACTGCTTCAACCATATTTATGGTACATTCATAATCATTATTATCTACATGCGATCTCTTTCTTCCTTCATTTGTACCAAACATACTTTTTCTAGAATTATCTAATTCACCATGCCACACCCATGTTTGATGTCCTTGATCTATACCATTAATGAATAAGTGATTCTTTATCTCAGAGAAAGTGAAACGCTTCAGATTCCCACATTCCACACACAGACAACGTAAGAAACAAGGGTCATTACCATGCTCCATCGCATACTTGAGAAAATTGTCAACCCCAATGTCATAATTTGTAGATGTTCAATCCATAAACATCCACGATTTATCCATCCTGAGAATACAAAAATATATTGAAAACTCATTATTACCCTAGAATTAACATAATTAAATTAAAACAGATGGAGAAAAAATGAAATATACGTTCCAAATTCGTGAGTTGTATGCATAAAAAAGAAATCAGAGAATCAGAGTTGAATGTAAATGAGATCTCAAGATTAAGTAGACGAGGAAACAATTGATTCGAAGGAGAAATAGAGAATTGAAGATGACGACGAGACGTAGAGACAGTGGAGAGAATAAGGTTATTTTTAGGTTAAAACGTGTGATAAAGGACGACGGGTTATATATACTCCGTCGTCAATGATGACCAATTCCACGTGCAGGAATAAAAAAATTTAAAGGCACGTGGTGTAAAGTGTTAAAAAATGATGGGTTGGGTATAAGCCATCGTTAATGTAGTTTCTAGAATGATGGGTTCTGAAAACCCATCGTTGTTGAACAGCATAAAAATGACGGTTGGTAGACACCGTCATTTTTGTCTTTTTTGAAACTTCATTAACGATGGGGAATATATAACCCATCATGTTTGATGCAGCAAAATTTAAAAAATTTAATTTAATTTTATTAGTCACTATTCCTGCAAATAAATACATGTACAAGTCTAAATAGAATACGACCACAAACTCAGAATAATTTGTAGACCACCTCTATTAATATTTAAAATGTAACTTATTACACCAAGTAACATATTTACAATCATAAAAAACAAAATGTAGCTTAAAGCTAGCTATCCCAACTGGCAGTACATATACTTAGCGAAGTGATCGGACCATTCAAATCATACTTCATCAATCTCTTCTTGTGTATACGTTGATTTGTTCGTGAACTACCATAAAAAATTAACAATTATAGTCAAACTATTCTACACTATCAATAGAATATATTAAATATGGTGAAACAATAACTAGTTTACCTACCATTTCATAGACTTGTAACAATTCTCGATTATATGTTCCATGAAATGCATAACAAAATAGTCACATTCAACGCTCTCAGCTTGCTTAGGACACTATTATATAAATTAATTGTTTAGATTAATAAATCCAAACACTTGGCATAAACATAAAATATAAATGCATAAATTAATACCCGAGGTTTTATCTACTTCAAGGATTTCCTAATTGTACATTCTAGCACAGTTCTAACAATATTGAAAGTCCTGCATAAAAATTTTTAATCCTTAATTATATCTTCATAGTGTAATTCATAATATATTTTAATTCGTAACAACATCTTTCGGGTCCTTATGACTAAAATTAATAATAAAGTCAAAGATAAATGTATTACTCTCATGAAAATCCAGAACGACCAATATCTAATGATGGGAGAAACTAAATGGAGCAAAAACATGCTCTCTCGTCTGAATTGCCCCATGATGCACCTATGAGTGAGGGATCAACAAAGCCAATAAGCTTATGTATTGCTCCTGTAACTTTCGATAAAGGGACCTACAATAAATAAACACTGAAATATAAACAATTAGCAACATCTTATAAAAATGTTGATAATTATTTATCGATTACTAAGCATCTTAGTCCATATAAATTGACACTATACTACAAGATATCTCACGCATTTCACATAATTGCTTAATATCATCTTTATCAAAAAAATGTTCTAGCATTATCATAACCGGAAATGGCTCTCTCATAATCAATTGTAATGGTCCCATCCACTCCCATCTTCTCGGCCATTGTGTAGAGATATTTTAGGCATCGTGGAATGTTTGCAGGCATTGGGTTTTATGTAACAGGCTTCATAGGAGATCCTTCTTTAGAGATTTGTCCTGAATACAAAGCTAATTTAATATTTCACACAAGATCATTACAACTTCGAAATAACTAATAAATACAAAAAACATATTACCTCTATAAGTCTGACTAGATGTTCAGGCCAAAGCACATGACACCCCAGACCCTGACCCACAGTCTGCAGCTTATCGTGAACTAGGATAGGTAGAGGGTCATCATCAATCATGACTAAATCAATTGACACACATACATTCTCCTCTCCTACCAAAACATCATTGCTTGTTATCTCAATAATTGTGTCGTATGCGACAACCTCATTATCAATATCCTCAAACAACTTGCACGTAATTTTCTAAAATAATTTAAAATATTATGAGCATGCGTACGTACAAATATTATTTACTAAAAAGGTAAATCAAGTTTATAACTTATTGAAATGTCTTTACAGCTTTCCTCTGAGTCATAGAAAGCCCATCCTGATGTTTGGAGCAGCTTGCCTTATCCGATGGAGGAGTTATTTTCGGATCACCTTTAAGTGTCTCTTGCTCCAACTCCTTAAATTTGGCAATCGACTTTAAATTCTCCTCATTTACAACCTGCTCACGGACTTGAGTCAATTTCTGCTCAATTCCATCTTTTGAGTTGTGTCGATGAAGTTTAAAATATCTTGTTAGGGTCACAAAATGGCCCAAACCCCTTACCTGGCCACCATGTTCGGGATTACCCAAAACCATGGTGAGAATGTCCTGGTACCAGAAGTAGGCACCACTTTCTCCTGAAGTTAATCCTACAATTAAAACACATATAATAAAATCAAAATAATTATATTAAATTCAAACTAATTAAATAAAATGAGTTAAACACACTTACAATTTTTTCACCTTTTCTTCAACGGACTCATCCTTGAATCTTCCTTTTTTATCCTCACATGCACACTTCGACAACGTTGTCCTATCTATTGGCTCGTTAGTACCTTTTTCTTTTTACTGTCATAACGATTAGTAGTAATTAAAGATATAGTAATTTGCAAATAATATTAAGTTCTGACGAGGTTTAAAATCCTTATCAACATTTCCTCCAATCTTACGTATCCAATATGAGAGATTTTATGGTTATATTTATTTTGCGCTCGGTTCAATTGTTGTTGTTCCCTTATTTTCTGCAGTTGAACAATTAGTAGTAACTATGTCAAAATTTATAGTTAAAAACATGAACACGAAAATAAAATGTAAAGTAAAGGATTTTACTAAAAATTCAGGAGTAAGACGAGATTTCACAAACTCATCTCAATGTAGTTGCTCGATGAAGTTATACTTGATAGTTGGCTTCCTTAACTTTTTGAGGTCGTCCAAATAAGGTAAAATAAATTTTTGACTGTGGCTATACTTAAATTTATGCCATAGTTCGCCAGCATTTATTAAGACATTCCCCTTAAGTGTTGGATCTATCACATATTGAGTTTACACCAAAAGTAATTAATAAAGATTAATAAATCTTTAATTTGAATCGTGAATAACCACTAAAAATAATTTATTAAAACGTTCAAATACCTCAATAGCTTCATACACCTTCTCCTTCACCTCTTATGGAACATAGCGGTCCCAATCCTTGTAAGTTATTAGAACAATTAAACGTATGCAACTTTTAATAAAGTTTTTAAATTTGGGAACATTCTCACCTACAAGTTGTCCATTAATGTTTGTTGTGATAACCTTTTTTTCAAAATTCCTTCTACCAGCTTTCAAGGAAGTGAGGTAAGTTGGCCCTCTTTCCCCTCTTCTTTTTGTCGTACAAGTCGTCATATTCATATTCAATCTATCTATGTAATACCCCCAAGCATTATAAGGGGTAGATTTGTAATTTTAACCCCCCCCCCACGCCTTAACACACACTACACCCTAGAGTAACCCACCAACTAATATTATATGTACTCTAAAACCCATCTTCTTCTCCATCTCTCCCTCTTTCTCTAGTAGTTTCACCTGCTATAACCATTGTTCTTTACCTACCTCTCTCAAATGTTTGACAGCAAGCCTCCATCTCTCCTTCTTCCTCTTTGCATATATCCATTGTTGATTCTATGGTAAGCCATCTTCTTTCTTCCTCTTTCTTTATTATTTTTCTAGTTTCTCTATTGTTCAATTCAAATATCTCATTTTTATGTTTATATATATATATATCCAAATCTGAACTTTTAATCTTCAAATTCTAACAATTTACATCCTATTGTATCTGTTTTTGGCATCATCATCGCATCGCCACCTGCAGGCTTCAATTTGGTAATTTTCATGTTCTCCTTAGACCAGACCAGTTCAACCTGACCAGACTGAACTGGCCCAAAACAGTAGAACCGAACCAGTTCAGACCACCCGAACCTTGTTGAACCATTTTAAACTGTTTGATAATTTTCACCTGATATGGTTTCCACTTGTTCCTAATCTCTCTTAGTTAATTAAATAATTGTAGATATTATATGAATTTTTTGTGATCTGGGATCCTTTGAATTCAGGTCATTAGTTGCTGAATTTAATTCGTAGCGAAACCAACTAAGTGGATTTACATAATAATTTAGTTTATATGTTATAAGTGTAGAATATATAATGTGAAATTGTTTTATTATTTCTTTATATTCAATCTTATGATCAATTATTTTATTTGTTTTCCATATCATGATGAAATTATTTACCATGTTATGTATGATTATATTTTGAGTTATACATGTATTAGTTATATCATTTATGTTCATAAACAAGTTAAATGTTTACTCATGTATATGTGATAACGTGAAATATGAATATTAACTCAAGTAAAAAGTGATAAGTAAACAAGAAGTAGACTTAGTCATGTCCATTGGTTGTCAAGTAACCAGATTGTTCACGTCATGTTATCAAGTTATATGGTTGGGTGTCAAAATGTTCTTTTAGTGTCCTTAAGGTTCAGATAACCTTAAATGACAACAAGTTTTAGGACATCCAATCATTCATGTTCACGTTCATGTTACAAGTTCAAGTTCAATGTTGTTAATTGAGGGATATGTCTAGTCGAGTTATGATCAAGCAAGTATAAGTATTGGCATGTATAAGTACAATTGTTACAAGTATTTTATGTGACCAGTGAACGTGTGAAATAAATTTGCATGAGTTATATGTTTACATTTATGTCATGTGAAACGTATTAGTATGTGAATTTACTTACTGAGTATTTTTAATACTCACCCCCATAGATGATTGTATTGATGATGGTGAGCAGCAAGAGTAAGGGACTGCCATAGCAAGCATGATTATGATTTCTAAGTTTAATTATAACATTATGACTTCAGCTTGACTTCCGTTATTTCATAAATTTATGAATATTCATGTTTAATCTTTCATGTCTTATAGATTTTCGTGCTTCACTTTATTACAGTTTAGTGAATCATTTATTTCAATTTAATGAGTTATTATTCTTTTAAAATAATTTTATGTTTCCGTTATTTAACGTTAAAATTATGGCAAAATTAGGATTTTCAATTTGGGGATTTCCTCTAATTAGGGTTTTATTTGAATTGAGAATTATTGAACTGTGAAACTTCAAGCATGTTTAACCCTCAGGAATCGGGGTGTTACAGTTTGGTTTCAAAGCCATGATTTTAGATTCTGTAGACCTTTCTAAGTGAAAGATATAGCATGTCACTCACTCTGCTCTTCCCTCATGTTACAAGTCAGGTACGCATGTTATATGTGTTTTAATTATTGATCGAGTATAATGTGTTTTGTTTCATTATGACATGTTTGAATTACGTTTATGCTATATTTGTGCGATACATTGGTAAGTCTTGGGTTTATGGGTAGCAATGCGATGGTGCCCTATACATAGAACAACAACAATCATGCATCAGTTGATCCTACTGTTAACCCTCCAGTTGCTATCATGGATATATTTCAATAATTGTTGGAGTTGTTAAGGCAGATAGCTACGGCTCGCCCAACTCAGTAACAGATGATGGAGGTTAATATGCAGTAGTTGATCCAGACATTCAGGAGGCTGAAACCACCTAAATTTGACGGTCACTCATCCGACCCACTGCTAGCTGACTAATGGATTGCAAGATTGGAGCAGATCTTCCAGTTTATGTCATGTTCTGAGATTCAACAGGTTGTTTGTGCAGCATTTATGCTAACGCATGAGCCTCGGAAATGGTGGGAGCTCATACGGAGAGCTCATGACATCGATCGTAATCTAGTGACATGGGATCGTTTCAAGGAACTCTTCTTTGAGAAATATTTTCTGATCACAGTCACAACAGAGAAGGAGGACGAATTCCTCATACTTGTGCAAGGAGCTATGAGTGTAGCTGAATACGAGCGGAAGTTTGATGAATTGTCTCGGTACGCCATGCATTATGTGGATAGCAAGATAAAGAAGGCATGGACTTTTGAAAGAGAACTGCGTCCATAGATTAAGGGATCAGTGTCGCTCCATAAGCATACCACCCATGCAGCGGTGGTTGAGGCAACTTTATTGATGGAACAGAATCTTCCTCCACGCGCACCACCACAGTCAGAGCAATCATTTCATGGAAAGAGGAAATCGCAGGATTCTCATCAGGGTCCCCACAATGCAAAAAGGCAGATGATCAAATCAAATCCCTTATGTGCTACATGTAACAAGCACCATGACGGTCAATGCTTTAAGGCGAACAATGCTTGTTTTAAATGTAGGAAGATTGGGCATTACCTCAGATAGTGTCATCTGCTTGCTCAAGGACAACCTAGTAATGTTGCAGATGGTAGAGCTAAAGGGAAAGTTTTCGCATTAACTCACCAGGAAACTGAGTAGTCGGATGCAATTGTGGCAGGTACATTACTTGTGTAAGGACATTCAGCTTTTACATTAACTGATTCTGGATCCACGCATTCTTTTATATCTGCTTCATTTATGACTCATGCATCTTTGTCTGTTGTGCCATTGGGTTTTGAGTTATGTGTTTCTATGCCTTCGGAGCTTCTATCCTGACTAATAAGATGATAGAGAGTTGTTCAATGATGATATCAGATCGTGTTATGAATGTTAAGCTTATAATCCTAGGGATGCATGATTTTGATGTAATTCTAGGAATAGACTGGTTGGCTGCTAACTATGCCAACATAGACTGTTATCGAAAAGAAGTTCGATTCCAACCTCCGAGCAAACCTAGCTTCAAGTTTAGGGGATCTTAGTAACGGTCTACACCGAAGGTCATATCTACTTTACAGACACAACGCCTACTTGATCATGGTAATTGGGGTTACTTAGCTTCTGTTGTGGATACAACTTAGACCAATGTGGATAGTGGATCAGTTCTAGTAGTTTCTGAATTTTTGGATGTCTTTCTCGATGATATGCCAGGACTTCCTCCTCCTCGGGAGACAGATTTTCGTATTGAGTTTGTGCCAGGCACTGCCCCTATATCCAAAGCTCGGTATCATATGGCTCTTACAAAGTTGAAGGAACTTAAGGACCAACTTCAAGAATTACTGGATAAGGGTTTCATTAGACCAAGTATTTCACCTTGGAGTGCTCTAGTATTATTTGTTAAAAAGAAAGATGGATCAATGAGGCTATGCATTGATTATAGGGAGTTGAATGGAGTCACTATCAAGAATAGGTATTTGTTACCGCGTATTGAGGATTTGTTTGATCAACTTCAGGGAGCATCGGTATTCTCTAAGATTTATTTAAGATCAGGATACCATCAGCTCAAGATTCGAGATGAGGATATTCCTAAGAAAGTGTTTCTCACTCGTTACAGCCATTATGAGTTTCTAGTGATGTCGTTTGGATTAACTAATGCCCCGGCAGCCTTTATGGATTTGATGAATAGGGTGTTCAAAGAGTACTTGGATTCTTTTGTGATCGTCTTCATTGATGATATTCTAGTGTATTCTAGATCAAAGACTGAGCATATGGATCACCTCGAGATTGTTTTGCACGTATTAAGGAAGCACCAGTTATATGCTAAATTCCAGAAGTGTGAGTTTTGGCTTCAGCAAGTATCATTCCTTGATCATGTGGTATCTTAAGATGGAATCTCAATTGATCCGTCTAAAATGAAAGTAGTGGTGAACTGGCCTCCACCGGTAAATGTTGGAGAAGTTCATAGTTTTCTGGGTTTAGCAGGATATTATAGGAGGTTCGTTGAGGGTTTTGCAAATATTGTTGTTCTACATACTCAGTTGATCAGGAAGAGTGCCACCTTTACTTGGATGGCTGAGTGTGAGAAATGTTTTCAGAGACTTAAACAAAAATTAGTGACAGCACCAGTGTTGTCCATTCCAGATGGTAAGAGCGACTTTGTGATTTATAGTGATGTTTCCAAGAAAGGATTGGGTTGTGTTTTGATGCAACATGGAAAGGTCATAGCATATGCCTCTCATCAGCTCAAGCCTTATGAACAGAATTATCCTACACATGATTTGGAGTTCGCTGCAGTTGTATTTGTCCTCAAGATTTGGAGACATTACTTGTATGGCTGGAAGTGTCAGATTTACACAGATCATAAGAGTTTTAAGTAGTTTTTCACTCAGAAAGAGCTTAACATGAGGCAACGTCATTGGTTGGAATTGGTGAAGGATTATGACTGCGAGATCATTTATCACCCAGGAAAGGAAAACATAGTGGCTGATGCCTTAAGTCAAAAATCAGCCCATTCAACAGCTCTTATTACGTCTCAAGAGCATCTCTTGAAGGATTTTGAACGTACCTAGATTCTGGTTTTGCTAAAAGATACTACAACGCAGTTAGCTCAGCTCACAGTTCAACCGTCATTGCAACAACGTATTATCAATGCACAGAACTCAGATTCTGAGTTACTTTTGATTCGTAACAAAGTGGGTTCAGACAAAGGACAATGGTTTGATGTTATCGACGATTCACCTCTTCGCTTTCATGTGACACTTTGTGTTCTGAAAGACGCAGTCATTAGGCGGGAATTACTCATGGAGGCTCATAGTTCATTATACACTGTGCACCCCGGCAGTACTAAGATGTATCATGATATGAAGTTACATTATTGGTGGAACGGTATAAAGCATGACGTCGCTGAGTTCGTTAGTAAGTGTTTGATGTGTTAGCAGATCAAGGCACAGAGATAACGACCATCTGGGGTCTTGCAACCTTAAGTATTCCTGAATGGAAATGGGAGCATGTGACAATGGATTTCGTTTCAGGGCTACCGAGGACGGTAAAAGGTTTTAACTCCATTTGGGTTGTGATAGATCGTCTCACCAAGTCTGCACACATTTTGCCTAGCAAGACTACATTTTCAGTTGAGAATTGGGCTCGGTTGTATATTTGAGAGATTGTTCGACTTCACGGGGTTCCGATGTCTATAGTATCAGATCGGGATCCACGGTTCACGTCAAAATTTTGGAAGAGTTTACAGAGAGCTTTGGGTACTCAGTTGAAGTTTAGTACAGCTTTTCATCCGCAATCTGAGCGAACGATTAAGACGTTGGAAGATATGCTTCGAGCTTATCTCTTGGATTTCTCTGGCAGTTGGGACGCGCACTTCGCACTCGTCGAGTTTGCTTATAATAACAGTTACTAGACGACGATTGATATGACTCCGTTTGAGGTGCTTTACGAAAAAAAAATGGTGATCGCCAGTTCACTGGGATAAGGTTGGTGAACGAAAGCTTTTGGGCCTTGACTTGGTTTAGTCTACAAATGAAGCTATTCAGAAAATCAAAGATAGAATGAACACTGCTCAGAGTAGGCAAAAGAGTTACGCAGATGTCAGGAGGAAGGATCTCGAATTTGAAGTGGGTGATCATGTAATTCTCAAGGTTTCCCCAATGAAGGGAGTTATGCGTTTTGGTCGCAAAGGGAAGCTGAGCCCCAGGTTTATTAGCCCTTTTGAAATTTTGGATCGTATCGGTCCTTTGGCCTACCGGCTCGCTTTACCACCAGCTTTTTCAGGTGGTCATAATGTGTTTCACATCTCGATGCTTCGCAAGTACGTGCATGGTCCAACGCATGTCATCGATTTTCAACCTCTACAAGTTCGTGATGATCTTACTTATGAGGAGAAACCAGTCCGAATTCTAGAGCGCATGAATCAGACTCTTCGTAACAGACCGGTTCAATTAGTCAAGGTTCTCTGGAGAAATCATCGAGTCGAGGAAGCAACATGGGAACGAGAAGCGGAGATACGTGTTGTCAAGTATCCAGAGTTATTTCAATAAGGTAAATTCCTTTCGAGGATGAAAGTTCTTAAGGAGGGGAGAACGTAATACCCCCAAGCATTATAACAGGAAGATTTGTTATTCTAACCCCCCTCCCCCCTCACGCCTTAACACACACCACACCCTAGAGTTACCCACCAACTAATATTATATATACTCTAAAACCCATCTTCTTTTCCATCTCTCCCTCTTTCTCTGGCAGTTTACCCGTTATAACCATTGTTCTTCACCTTCCTCTCTCAAACGTTTGACAGCAAGCCTCCATCTCTCATTCTTCCTCTTTGTATCTCTCCATTGTTGATTCTCTAGTAAGCCATCTTCTTTCTTCCTCTTTCTTTATCATTTTTCTAGTTTCTCTATTTCTCAATTCAAATATCCCATTTCTATGTTTATATATATTTATCCAAAACTAAACTTTTAGTCTTTAAATTCCAGCAATTTACATTTTATTGTATCTGTTTTTGGCATCGTCATCATATCGCCATCTGTAAGCTTCAATTTGGTAATTTTCATGTTCTCCTTTCTTTTCTCTATGTTCTCTTTCTCTCTCTCTCTCTCTCTCTCTCTCTCTATCTCTATCTCTCTCTATCTATCTATCTCTCTCTCTCTCTCTCTCTCTCTCTCCTCTCTCTCTCCCCTTTGTCTCCCTCCCCCTCTCTGTTCTGTCTCTATCTCTCCTTCGTCTTCCCCTCCCTCTATGTTGCGTCTCTCTCTCTCTCTCTCCCTCTTCTTCATCTCCCTCCCCCTCTCTATTCTGTCTCTCTCCCCTTTGTCTCCACCCCCCCTCTCTATTTTGTCTCTCTCTCTCCTTTGTCTCCCCCATCTGTTGTGTCTCTCTCTCTCCCTCTTCTTCGTCTCCCTCCCCCTCTTTGTTCTGTCTCTCTCTCCTTCATCTCACCCCCTCTCTGTTGCGTCTCTCTCTCTCCTTCTTCTTCGTCTCCCTCCCCCTCTTTGTTCTCTCTCTCTCTCCTTCGTCTCCCCCCATTGTGTCTCTCCCTCTCTCCCTCTTCTTCGTCTCCCTTTTCTATTTTCCCCATCTCTTGAACCGGTTCACCTGAACCGAACCAGTTCATTCAGACCAGGCAGAACTGGTTCATTCAGACCAGACCATACCGAACTGGCTCGATCAGACCAAACCAGTTTAACCTGACCAAACTGAACCAATTCAGACCACCCAAACCTTGTTGAACCGTTTTAAACCGCTTGATAATTTACACCCGATGTGGTTTCCACATGTTCCCAACCTTGCTTAGTTAATTAAATAATTGTAGATATTATATGAATTTTTGATGCTCTGGGATCCTTAGATTTTAGGTCATTAGTTGCTGAATTTAATTCGTAACTAATCCAAATAAGTGGATTTACATAATAATTTGGTTCATATGTTATAAGTGTAGAATATATAATGTGAAATTGTTTTATTATTTCTTTATGTTCAATCTTATGATCAAGTGTATTATTTATTTTCCATATTATGATGAAATTATTTACCAATTTATGTATGATTATATTTTGAGTTATACATGTATTAGTTATATGGTTTATGTTCATGAACAGTTATATGTTTACTCACGTATATGTGATAATGTGAAATATGAATATTAATTCAAGTAAAAAGTAATAAGTAAACAAGAAATAGACTTAGTCATGTCCTTTGGTTATCAAGTAACTAGATTGTTCATGTCATGTTATCAAGTTATATGGTTATGTGTCACCATGTTCATGTTAGTGTCCTTAAGGTTCAGATAACCTTAAGTGACATCAAGTTTCAGGACACGCAATCTGTCATGTTCACGTTCATGTTACAAGTTCAAGTTCAAGTTGTGAAACAGATCTGGTTAGGTTGTTAATCGAGGGATATGTCTAGTCGAGTTATGATCAAGCAAGTATAAGTATTGGCATGTATGAGTACAAGTTCAAGTTATATTTTAATCATGAAATCGGTGTGTTGTTACAAGTAGTTTATGTGACCCGTGAACGTGTGAAATAAATTTGCATGAGTTATTTGTTTACATTTATGTCATGTGAAACTTATTAGTATGTGAATTTACTTACTGAGTATTTTTAATACTCACCCCCATAGATGATTGTGTTGCAGATGATGGTAAGTAGCATGAGTGAGGAACTGTCATAGCAAGTATGATTATGATTTCTAAGTTTAATTATAACATTATGACTTCAGTTTAACTTCAGTTATTTCAGAAATATACATTCAAGTAGTCATAAAAAATATACATTCAAGTAGTCATAAAAAATATTACTTGAAGAGTTCAAGTAGTCATAAAAAATATACATTCAAGTAGTCATTATTGTTTGGTTGCTCACTAATTAAACAAAAAATAATTATTTGAACTCTTCAAGTAGTCACCTGGTGTATGAGTAATTGACTGACAGAAAATAATTATTTAAACCCTTCAAGTAGTCATAAACAACTATTTGAAGGGTTCAAGTAGTTATAAACAACTATTTAAACTCTTCAAGTAGTCACCTGGTGTATGAATGTTGACAGACAAAAAAATAATTAATTGAAGGGTTCGAGTAGTAATAAAAACTACGTGAACTCTTCAGGTAGAAAAAAATGTTTCGTTGAAAAATTAAGAAGAAGAAGAAGAAGAAGAAGAAAAGAAAAAATATTATTAAAGTTGATTTGACATGTGTATTGAAAAAGAAAAAAATGATGAGAAAGAAAAATATTATAAGTGTTAATGTGAAGTTGATAGACTAGAAATATAAAAAATTTATTATCAAAAAGAGGTATAAAATTATTTAAACAAATTAAAATATATATATTAATCTAAATAACCTTATATCTTGCTCCTGTGTCGTCTAAGGTTAATGAGCCGTTGACCTCATATCTTGCTCCTCCTGTAACGGGGCCCAGTTCAGTAACCTATGGTGGGACATATCCTCCTCCACAAGCACAATATCATACCGCTCCAGAAGGATATCCTGCAGCTCCAGAACGATATCCTTCCACCAAATGGATATAACCATGCCACACCAGAAGGATGTCTTTCTGCACAAAAAGGATATCATACAGCTCCAGAAAGATACCCTCCTCCACAACCGGTAGGAGGATATGGTTATTATCCATCTCAACTCCTTATCAGCCACCGTCATAACCGTATCCATACATGTGTCCACCGGCATATGTTTATCCACCTCAATATCAACAAGGTTATGGATATGCACCTCCACCACCAGCATATATGTATAGGCGACAGTGTAGCAACCAAAGAAGAAGAAGTCTGGGTTAGGGTTGGGAGCTGGATTGCTGGGAGGAGTGTTCAGTGGGCTTGTTCTTGGAGGGCTGGCCTCTCATTCTTCAGCCTCCTTTGATCCTTCAGCCTCCTTTGATTCTTTTCTTATTGATACTAGTATCAGTAGTTCTGCAGAGAGTTCAGATTTGATGAATAGCCTGTAAATGATTTTCCCCAAGTTTTTGGGTCAAAATCCTTATTGTCAAAGTTATTTTATTTGATTTCTAGAAATATCCCTTTTTAATCTATTTATTTTGTTTTTAAAGTGTGACTTCAAAACTAAATTGTATCTGGTAATGTCTTTGTCTTCGCCTACAACTGCAAATATATTTTACCAACTAAAATATTTGTGAAAATTGCAAATGTGTTAAATTTTTCTGATAAAAACTGCCATTTCTGGAGATCTAAAACATTGGTCAAAAGGGGGAATTTCTGCCCATTTTCACACAAATCCAAGGGGCAAATTTTACTTTTCTATGTGATTTCCTATGCTATTTTCCGTTTGCTTTTAAGTTGTGTTTGCTTTAAGTATATGAAATGTAACGAAATAGAGAGAAAATGCTAAATTTTTAATTTAATGAACCTTAAAAATACTTTCTGTTGTTTGATATGTAATGTTATTCGTAAAACATGGTTGCATTGCAAATGTTTCATTTAATTAATGTGTATTTAGGTATGAACGAGAAAATTATTTTCTTAGCTTTCAACTTTATCCTTTTTTTATTATCAAAACAGATCTTATGTTAGAAACACGATTCTCTCATATTTCATGAATAAGAGATAATCTTGTTAAATCTGAGATGTCTAATTTTAGAATGAGCAGTTTAGATTTAATTTGAGAAAAATATAAAACACAAAAAGAAATTAAAAATAATAAAAATAAATAGTTTGTCAGCTCGGCACAAGTGTCAAAGTGATCATGATTGTATGTTCTTATAAGGACGACTATGATTTTACAAACAGAATCTTTCCAGTTGAAGATCTCAATAGAAGATTATCTATTTTCTTTATACTAATATCAAAGAAAATTAAGGAGGTTTAAAGTTCCGTAGAATATTAAGCTTCTCTATCTGTTTGATGTTTAATATCGTTGCTTAGGCAAAACATAAACTATATCCTCTATATGGCATTGACCATGATTTGAGAGAGCATCAGCAGCCTTGTTGACATTTGTTTTTGCCAAAGTAACTCTGCAATTCTGAAGCAAGATAAGTTTCTCTTACACCTCCTCAACAAAATTCTTAAGCCTCCAATCACACATATGTACCAGTAAAAAAGTATAGGTATTATCACAATCCATTTTAAAATATTCTCTAGGATACAACACATGTACCATATATGCGCTATACTTTTTTATTGGTATATAAACATGTACATTTATACAAATTTTAAGTACACTTGTTCAAAAATATAACCCATGTATGATACGCAGAGAATAGACTAACGCTTTAAAACCATAAGAAAAACTTTTAATTAATTAATAAGCCCTTCCCCGTGTGTTACTGCGAAGGGGAATCCGGTTTAACAAGTGACCAGTTTCCTTTGAACATTTTTAAATTTGACTGCCCACTAATCAAAACTATAGAGTAACAAATTGAAAAAAAAATCGATATAATTTTAATGTCAATTAAATAACTAATAAAAATTTAAAAATATAATCATCACTCTTTTTGTTTAACGTAAAATTAGGCAAATATACCTCTACAAGAATTTTAAATGATGGTTTATGGTATATATTAAATCATGATACTTCTTTTGAGTCGATTTAGATCTAAACTTGTCTAAGACTAGCTCTTGTATATTAATGTACAAGTTCTGAGTATAAATTACCTGCATTGACAGCGCAACACTCATTTATGTTTATTAGATACGCACTTGTTTAGGACACCACCCGTAAGAGAATAGAACAAACGACTCTTAAGTTCGTTTAGAAGTGTCATATCAGCTCACGACATCATTCTTATACTAAGGTACAAAGTCTTAATCGCGCGTTTATTTAATTCTCGTCGAACAGATTTCGCAGATTGTGATTCTAAATTATCATTCTAGTTGTTTACTATAACTTTGAAATCTGGTTCGAAGTGGGTCCCACAGCTTCGACCAGAATGTATTATTTTGACAGCATGGAATGGAACTCCTAATAAAAGGTGTTAATGTGATTTTCATATTTCTGATTCATTTGAAATAAATTGTTAAAAGTCTATTATGCCCTCAAAATATTTATCCAACCAACCCTCACTTCTTCTACTTATTTTTCTTGAATGATATTTTAATAATGGCATATTTTTTATTCTGATTCATTGGTTTAGTAAACACAAACAATCATTATTATTCTCAATAATCTTATTTATGATTCTAATTCCTAATGAGTTAATAAACACATTAATCTGATTTCAGATTTCGATTCTTGACAATTTCACTATTCATCCAATTCTTAGGAAAACCGATTCCAAACTTCATATGATTCCATATACAAGTAAACGCACAAAGACATCGACATAAATAACAAGGCACCAAGTTCATTTAGATCAAGTGTCATTTCTAGTGACACTATTTATAAATACTAGTTTTTAAGACGTGTGTTGCACGTAAATATAAGTTTTATAAATATTATTACCATAAATAAATTTATTTTTTCTTAATATATAAATTGATCTAATGGTTGAGATTAATTTAACTAGATCCTACGGTCAGGATTAATCTCAATATCAACGTCTGAAACAAAATTTCCGACATTAGAGAGGACCCATATTCAATATAAGAAACCGTTAAAATGATCAGAGAGAAGTTTTGGTATACTAGAAATATAGCTAGATCTGATGTGAATATTATTATCCAAGAGAATGGGGTTTGCCTGATAATATTTTTTACTAGGTTTATATAGGTTTGGTTTGGGATGGTTTTGTTTTCTTTTGGCTTGGCTTCGTGTCGTTTGCACCGTCCTTTGGTTAGTGTTTATTTCCATCAACATATTTACCGTTTAACAGAAAAATCTTTGGTAGCAGTACTTTTTTTGAAACTTTTGAAAGCAATACTTGATAATATATAATATAAAATTGAAATAACAATTTGCAATGATACACGATTTATGCGAATTTATTCATTTGTAATTGTTATATATAAAATAGGGTTATTTGTAAATCTATACATTTTTCACATTGTCTAAAGGTCTTTATATCACTTTCTCAAAATATAAAATTCTATACCTCTGCCTAACACAATCAACATCAAACCAAATTAAATTTCTCTTTCCTCATAGTTTATTTCTCTTTCCCATACAAAAATCATATCAACATATACTCACTCTCCCACACTCTCAGCTCTCCTTCTTCTATTCAACAAAACGTAATTCTTCTTCTACATTTTTTTCATTTCCGACTAGACTAAGCGACGGTGGCGATGGATTCAACGGTTTGACCATCGCTACCATTGCTTAGTCTGGTCAGAAACGAAGAGAAGTAGAAAAAGAGAAGAAGAAGAAGAAGAAGAATGGTATTTTGTTGAATAGAATAAAGAGAGCTTAGAGTGTGTGGGAGTGAAAATAAATTGATGTGATTTTTACACGGGGAAGAGAAGATAAATGATGAGGAAACACAAAATTAATTTGACTTGATGTTGATTGTGGTGGGTCAGAAGTATAGAATTTTGATAAATGGGTATAAAAATCCTTAGATAACGTGAAAAATGTATAGAATTACAAATAACCCTATAAAATAGACATCCCACTCACAACCTTACTAGAGTTTTGTTTGATCCGATGAAGTAACATTTTTTTATTATATTCAAAAAGAAAGGATGATACACAGATGAAGCAAGAATGATCTATATAAGCTTGACCACCATTCTTGATCATATAACCTTAATCATTTATATGAAGCTTGACGACCATGGCCTTAGCCTAAAGTTACTCATATAGATCATTTTCATCATCCTATTTGAATGCTCGATCTTCCGTGTAATCCTCTTTCTATTGGCAACATATATACCAAAGCTTAATGGCTAATATCATATGGGCCATGTTTGGGCCAGTCGCTTGGGCCTCAGATCCATTGGCCTTCCCTTTCATTTTCAGATCTTTCTTTGAAACATTATTCTTAAATCATTGTACTCGTTTTTTATTATTTTATATGTGAAATCATTAATGAGAATCTTTCTTTGAATTTGTTAAATGTTTGTTGTTAATTAGGTTGCCATTATCATAAACCTATAAAAATGACAAAGAAAATTCCCTGCAAAATCGTGTTTAGAAAAGAACATATCCTTCATTCTAGATGTTTACATCTTTATTATAAGAATAAATGAAGAATTCCATTATTCCATTTTTTTAATCGAAGTTAGGTATAAACCTAATTACAGGCCATGAGAAAATCACTCTCTTAGCTTTAATTTTATTCCTTTTATACAAATGTTCTTACAATCCAATTTAAAATCACACAGAAAATAGCCATCATCAAGAATCATCAAGAATAGACAACTTTAAAAAAAAGACTAGCAAAGATCAAACAAAATTTAAAAATATTCACCCAAAACCTCTCAAAAAAATTTCGCGCAAAAACACGGGGCGCACAATCTACAGAAGGAGTCTATAATGTCCACGCCGTGTTTATATTTAATATATATTATTTAGTGATTGGTATATTTAATATATATTATATATCTTATATGTATATTTGAGAACCAAGCGAGTTAAACACCGTTTTTATTTTTGTGCACCGAATTTTATTTTTTTAGAAGCGTGTCAAACTATTAAAGTTCTGCAAAAACCACGAGTTAGAGACACATAACTAATTCTTTTAGTCCAATAGAGGAATGGCCTAAATTTCCTCATCAATGCTCGTGGGTACACAAATATATTCAAATAGAGGCATATATGCTTAAGAATATAATACTTTCAAAACTATAGATTCTAGGATTTATGTAAGAAGTAACTAAGAGGAAAGGAAGTTCTTACTTCTACGCTACGTACATGTACAACATTGTTGAATTTAATAAAAAATAAGAATTTTAGAAGGAAACAAAAAATACTCATTCTCTTTTATGTGATTAAGATGTATACTTTCTTTTGTTCCACAAAGGGAGAGGTTAATATGTAAATATACATAATGAATCTAAGAAAGTTGATGATAACCCATTTTCAGATGGATTTGTTGTAGTCAATGGGAGAGTTACGCTTAGGGATAAAAAAAATTACCGAACCTTTGTTGATTTTTTAGGGGTCTTCCATGTAGTTTGGTTCATAATTTTATCAATTTTTGAATCAAATCGAAACTTTAGTTTTCTATTTTTTTTTATTCTTTATTATGCAATTTCATATCCACCCAAACCAAATTCAACCGTACGGAATTTTATCTAGTAATTTTCTGTTGAAATGTTTTTCAATTTTTTTGTCGTTACAAATCTTCTAGAGACCCTACCCTTTTTTCTACTCTTTATCTCTTCAAAGAAAACTAAAAATTGAAAGAAAAAAAAAAGATAATCCTATTTTTCTTCTATGGACCCCTTGGACCTCCGACCAATGGGGTGATGACACATGCATCCGTGCACATGAACTTATAAAAAGTGGGTTCCAAGGTCGAACTGGAGAATCAAATTGCACCTTACAGAAATTTTCAATTTGGTTCGGTTAGTTCATTTTTCATGAACGCTTCAGTTCGACAATACCGAATTAAAATTTCAGTTTGGTTTTATAAAAATTGAACCAAACTGAGCCATGATCACCCCATAGATGCAATGTATAAAAATATAACATTTTTTTGATAAATTATAAATGTTATATAATTATGATGTTTCGATTCGAATCCATGATTTCTCGACCCATACATTATAAATAAAATGTAAAACATAATCTCGAGGACTCTTGGATTAAAGGAAGCATTTTAGAGAAAGGTGGTTGTTCCCTTCATAACCTTTTTACCAGGGACACAATCCAATGCTGGGGTTTTCCTCAGCATTGATGCTGGTAAAAAAAAATCATTCACCAGATACGTACTAAAGTTCACCAAATATGTACTAGGGGTTCATCAAATACATACAAATTAATAAATCTTGGAGGAGTTCACCAAATATATACTGGTGTTCACCAAATATGTACAGGGGTTCACCAAATACGTAATGGAGTTCGGTAAATATGTATAAATTAATAAATTTTGAAGGGGTTTACCAAATACGTAGTGAGGTCCACCAAATACGTAATGAGATTCACCAAATATATATAAATTAATAATTTTTGAATGGGTTCACCGAATATGTACTCGACTTCACCAAATACGTAGTTGGGTTTACCAAATACGTAATGGGGTTCACCAATATATATAAATTAATAATTCTTGGAGGGGTTCACCAAAAATGTACTAAGGTTCACCAATTACGTACTAGAGTTCTACAAATACGTACAAAATCATTTTTGGTGAACCCCTAAAAAAAGAATTTTTAATTTTTGGTGAACCCCTCAAAGATTCTATTTGTTCCCAAATAAGAATTTGTCATTTTACATTAATATGTATTTGTAATATTTGGTGAACCCCACAAAATCTATCATTTTACACACTATTATGTCTTACATTTATCGATTCATATGTCACACATTACTATGTATGTCACACGATCATATATGAATTATTCAAATTTATGAAATATGTTGTTGTGCTTTGTGACAAATATTAAAAGATATGGATTTTCACCATGTATAATTATAGGTCGTGATTTAATCGGTAAATCTTATTTATCAGTTTGACGACCACGTATAACCCCAAGGTATATTACATCTAGGTGAAACGCCATAACCACATGGAGAAACGTCATCACCACATGACGAAAACACCACCATTACAGGGCGGAACGCCATCACCACATGGTTAAACGCCAACACCACATGGTGAAACGCCATGTGTTAATAGCGTTTAGAGCCTACCCATGGTGTTTGTTCTCCCAAACGCCATTTTTCTGTGATACACTATACCGGCGGTTTCCCAAATCTATACCGACAATTTTCATGTCAATAACGGCGGTTTTTGCAACCAATACCGACGATTTTTGCAACTAACACCAGCAGTTTTTGCCCTTATACCGACTATTCTGGTGATTTTTCCAATTTTAATGTCAAATGCAGCGGTTATAATGCCAATTGCGATGGTTTTAGTGTCTATAACAGCGGTTTTTATGTCAATAGGGGTGGTTTTAGTGTCAAGACTAGCGGTTTTAGTGTCTATTACGATGAATTTAGTCTTTGTAATGGTGAGTCACCATTCATGACTGCGTCTGGGGTCCAACTGGTCCATTTTGGACCCCAAACGCCACTGACAAATGGCGTTTGGCTTAGTTTTAACAAAATATATTTATATGCTTATAAATTAAAATGTAAAATGTGTGAAAATGTGTGAAAACGATTAAGTGTATGAGAATGGTTAAATTGGTTAAGTGTGTAATGGGTATATAAAAATGATTAAGTGTACGACTAAGTGACAAAAAAAGTACATAAAAGTGACAAAGGGTTAAAAAATTACTAAGCGAATGAATATTGCTAAGTACGTGAAAATGTTTAAGTCCACATGGGTAAGTGACAAAACAAGTAAGTATATAAAATCGATAACATGACGACCTATAATTATATATGGTGAAAACACGTCTCGCTTGATACTTGTCACAAAATCACAACAACATTATCAACGACAACTTTTAACGAGTTTAAGAATAAGTGTTCAATTACTTCGAAAATCTTTACTTAATCCAATAAAATCACAACAACATAATCAAGAATTTGTTCTTATGCATTTATGAATAAGTGTTCAATTATTTTAATAATTAATTACTTAATTCAAATCTAATTTAAAATATAAGTGAAGGTACTTAATGTTCGCATTGAAAAATCAAGAATCTTAATAACTTTTTTGTGATTCATCGAGTATATCCTGATCAATTTTAGAAAATTGAATTTGTTGAAAAGCCCCTGTAAAAAGGTCTGAAAATCATTGTATTGATGCAAAACCGTCGAAAACAATAAAAATGCCACAAATTGGAAAAATCACCAGAAGCCGCCAGTGTAAGGGTATAAATGGTCAGTATTGGTTGCAAAACCCGCAGCTATATGTTAGAAGACCGCTGGTATTAGTTAGAGAAACCGCCAGTACAAAGGGAATCTTGAGAGGTTCACCAAAAATTAAAATTCTTTTTTGGAGAGGTTCATCAAATATGTACTGGGATTCGCCTAATACGTAGTGGGGTTTACCAAATACGTAATATGGTTTCACCAAACATGTATAAATTAATAATTTTTAGAATGATTCACCAAATATGTACTGGAGTTCACCAAATACGTAGTGGGGTTCATGAAATACGTATAAAATTAATAATTATTGGAGGGGTTTACCAAAAATGACTTTGTATGTATTTGGAGAACCACAGTACGCAATTTGTGAATCCCAATACATATTTGGTGAACTCCTCCAAGAATTATTAATTTATACGTATTTGATTAACTCCATTACGTATTTGACGAACCACACTATATATTTGGTGAACCTCAATACATATTTAGTGAGCCCCTCCAGGAATTATTAATTTATATGTATTTGGTGAATCACATTACGTATTTGGTGAACCCAACTATAAATTTGATGAACCTCACTACGTATTTGGTGAACCCCTCCAAGATTTATTAATTTATACATATTTGATGAGCCACATTACGTAGTTTGTGAACCCCAAGATTTATTAATTTATACGTATTTGGTGAACTCTTCCAAGATTTATTACTTTATACGTATTTGAACATTATTACGTATTTGGTGAACTCCACTACATATTTGATGAATTCCTCTAAGATTTATTAATTTATACTTATTTGAACACCATTATGTATTTGATGAACATTTGTACATATTTGATGAACATCAGTATGTATTTGGTGAGCTCATCAAAGATTTATTAATTTGTACGTACTTGGTGACCTCAATACATATTTGATGAAGTCTTAATACATATTTGATGAAGTTTTAGTACATATTTGATGAACCCTAGCACGTATTTAGTGAGAAATAAATTTACAGGCATTGTAAAATTTTTCTTTTTTACCAATTAAAATTCTTTTTTAAAAGCTGTTGTGGCATTTCTTGGAACCTCATATATAAAGGTTACTCTCTAATGCCGGGAAATTTTTTCCCAGCATTGATGCTGGAATTAATCTTGGCCGTTAGATCTGGCCAGGATGATCCAACCCGTTAGATGGATTTATGGGTACAATTGTTTTACAACTGGAGGAGCAGGTAGCCTATCGTTTTCACTTTCTCTTTCTCCTTTCCTCCTCTCTCCTTCGATTTTCCCTTTCCTATAACCAAAAATCTCATAAAACTCTGGCCACGCTCAACCCCTTCTCCTTTCCTCGTCTCTCCTTCAACTTCTCATAACCAAAAATTAGGGCACGTGAACATAAGCTTCCCTCGGCGATTTCGATCGAGCTCTCTTCTCCAAGATTTTCTCGCGATTTACAGTTTTGATTCGGTAAGTTTACTAATCCTTCAAGTTCAACATCTCGATCTAGATGGCACTCGAGATTTTGGTCACGATCTTCAAAATGAGTTGGATTTTGTTCACATGGAGTTGATTAGAAAACCTGGTATGATCTTATGTCTTCAAAAAATTTCTGATTCAAAATGCAAACTCTGAAGTTTATATGTTTTATGTAAATCAATGTTGTTGGAGAATCGATTGTGGTGAATTGATTCTAGTTTTTGTGGCTAAAGGTACGGTCGATGATGGTGGGTTTCTAGGGTTCAGACATTGGATTTGGGTTTCATTAGTTTGGAACTGGGATTTCACTATTCTGATATCAGAACTCGATTAAGGGTTGGAGCTGGTGTTTCATTGGTTTCTTCGTTTGCTCAAGTACTTTAAATATGCTATATTTGCAAGATTTTTCAGATTATGCTTTTGACTCTACTCCATCCTTGCAGGTTAAGACCAAGTTTAAAGGTCGTCTAGAAAGAATAACTCGCCTCGCTTTCTCAAATGTTGTTAATGTACTTGTATCCTCAATTGCTGAATCATAGGTAAAATTAGTTGTGACTGCTTATAATTTTCCAGCAAGAGTAACCACTGTGTGTAATCCGTATAACAATTGCATATATTCCCATTTGGAAACTATGCATATTATTTTCCTTTTTCCTTGAACCGTTTTAACCTCTGAACAAGAGAATTTGAAATAGTTGTTTAGTTTAGTGTTCCTAATTATATATAAGTCTTAATTAGATTGTCTGTTAAATGTTCATTTAATATGTTGATTATAAAGTCAAATGAGGTTCAGACTCTCTCTACTCTGGCCTATTTTACTGTTGGTTGCTTTTATTGTTGATTCATATGCGATTTGATTGAACCTCTAGAGTTTTTTTGGAATTTGACGGCAGGAAAATATGGATAACATGTTGTTCTGAATTTATTTGGAAGTACTTTTTTGAGTAATTAAAACTGGTTATTGACAACGAGTATATCTTCTTCTGGATGAATAGTAATTCATAGTATCAAATTTCAAATTTCTCATGTTATTTTTCTATTTTGTTATTGTTATTTGGACAAAGTTGTATTGATTTTCAGATTATTAATACTGAGAAGGGAGCATTTTCAAGTTATCTTCCTTTAACCTGCTGTCAATCTTGAACTTATCTCTGCATCTTTTACAGCATGATGCAATGAGGTTATATANATATATATATATATATATATTTAATAATATTCCTTATTGCTGTCTCACGGATTGAGCATATTAGCACTTAGATTATTGTTGATCCTTTGACTAAGGGCATACCAAAATTAAAATTCAAGGATCATGTTGAGAAAATGGGACTTGGTTTTAGTTTATAATTGTATTCATTTAGTTGATTAATGAAACTTTTATACATTTTCATGTTTTCTCTATATGGGTTATTGGTAAGATATGTATCTTTGTTGTCTTCCTTTAACCTGATGTTATTCGACAATTTGGAAATTTATGCTATAAACTAAACTACGATTAGATTATTTTTGTTCATTGCAGGTATAGCTATGTAACTCCAGGAGATGTTCTCGAATTGCTTAATCAGCATATTACGAAAAGAGAGATCATAGAAAGGCTTTGAAGGTTTGTATATTGGGTTTGCATTATCTAATCCTTGCTTGATTTGTCACTACCGATATGCTTATTATCCATATGTTGTACACTTGATTTGTCACTGTCGACGTGCTTAAATTTGCACTGTTATGGTCTACTTGGATTCTGATTAGGGATCTTATTATTTATCATGTTATTTATCTTTAAGAAGATTACAAATCAGAGATAGAAAATGCATTGCAACACGATCCTGAGGGCATAAACGATGCAGCTAAACCAAACATTAAAAAGTACCAGGATTAATGATCATTGAAGAAGCGTCTAGACAAATAAAGTCTAGAAAATGAAGCAATTCTTGATCCATTCATTAGTGACTTAATAGTTAAAGAAGTCGATTGAGTTTAGCATAGAAAGGATTTGTGACGAAAAAAGAATATGCATATGTAGTGATACCAATGAATGAAATTTTTTTTTTTTTGGTAAAGAGTTTTTATTTCATAAAGATTTACAATGAGATTAATAGTTGAAAATGATCAAGTATATAAAAATTTACATAAAGATTTACAATGAAATTAAAGGTTGAAAAATGATCAAGTGTAAAACAAAGTGGCGATTGGGAGGGAGAATGGCAAAAAGGGCTACCTTGTGAAAATGAAGTACATGAAAATAGTTGAGTTCCATCAAAACATGTACATGAAAATGATAAAGTAGAGAAAATTTCTAAGTGCATGAAAATATGGCTAAGTGACAAGTATAAAACAAAGTGGCGATTGGGAGGGAGAATGGAAAAGTAGAGAAAATTCCTAGTTCATGATTAAGCACATGAAAATAGTTGAGTTCCATCAAAACACGTACATGAAAATGGCAAAGTAGAGAAAATTCCTCAGTGCATGAAAATATGGTTAAGTGCTAGAAAATGTGTGAAAATGATTGAGTGTGAATATATAATTTATCGACTATGATAAAGTATGAGAAAATGTCTTAGTGTATGAAATGACCGAAATTGTGAAAATGATTAAGTGTGTCAAAATGACTAAGTATGAAAATGTTTAAGTGTGTGAAATTTGCTAAGTTGGAAAAATTTCTAAGTGTGTGAAAATGACACTTAGCAATTAGAGCTATTAAACTAGCATTTAATAATAAAGAAATGACCAAGTGTGTTAAATGATTAAGTTGCAAAAAGGGTCAAGTTGTGAAAATAACTAAGCACATGAAAATGACCAAGTATGTTAAAATGGTTAAGGATATGAAAATTGTTAAATGTGAAAAAAAACAACCAAGTCTGTGAAATGGTTAAGTGTGAAAATTAGAAAGTTCGTGAAAATGGCTAAGAGTTTGAAAATGACTAAGTGTGTGAAAATGGTTAAGTGTGTGAAAATAAGCAAATTTATGAAAATGACTAAGTTTTGAAAATGATTAAGTGTAAGAAAATTGGTAAATGTGTGAAAATGTCCAATTATGAATATAGCTAAGTGTGTATGCAAATTGTTAAGAGTCAAATGCCACAATGAGGACCTAAACGCTATCAGTACATGGCGATTCGCCTACCATGATTGGCTCAGGCCCCAAACGCCATGGTAACATGTGTTTGGCTCGTGTCTCAGTGATAGGGTCAAAAGCCTGTGTGTCTGGCTTTTGGGGACCAAACTCCACCAACAGGCCCCAAACGCCATGGAAACAAGCGTTTGGCTCGTGTCCCAATGACACAGGCCAAACGCCACCAGCAGCCCCCAAACGCCAGTCATGGTAGGTGAATAACCAACCATGACTAGAGTTTGGGGCCTGTTGGTGGCGTTTGGGCCCCAAACGCCTGTGTGGCACGTGCATGTCAACTTTCGAAGGACATAACTTTTGACTCGAGTGGAACCACGTGGCTCGTAAGGATATCAAATCGAAGCTTATTCATAAATTTACATGTTGGACCAAGTTTACTTGTCGTAGCCCAATTTTGGGTCCAAAAAATAATGTTTTAAGTACTTTCGGAGGCCCAAAAGTTGTTTCGGTCTTAATTTTGGGTTTTCTCATAATTCTCATCTCTTTTAAATTAAGACATAAATATGTTATTTTTCAAATCTTATGGGGTTATAATTTATAAAATTAAAGGTTAAATTTTCAAATTTTAATATTCAATTTCAAACTTTCATCGGATATGTTCGATTTGTAGATAGAATATGACCTTGAGGGTTATACTTGTTCGTCAAATCGATAAATAGGATTTACCGACCATCATAACATCACGACCAATAATTATATATGGTGAAAACCCATCTCGCTTGATACTTGTACAAAAGCACAACAACATTATCAATGACAACTTTTAATGTGTTTATGAATAAGTGTTCAATTGTATCAAAAATCATTAATTAATTCAATCTAATTTCACATAATAAGTGAGTATCATGAATGTTTGCTTTGAAATAGCGAGTTTTTTTCTACTTTTATCGCTGATTTTCCCAGTGTATGGTAAATAATTACAAAAATATCAATTTTAAGAAAAATTATGAAGAATGACGATTAGAGCCATATAAATTGCGATTAGGAGAAAAAAATGGTGATTAGGAGGGAAACTGGCGATCGCCTATTTGTACATGACGTTTAGGGACTGAAACAGGATGACGCTTAGGGGTAAACAATAGGTGATTCGCCTATTAGGTATGTCGATTGTGTTGTACGTATTTGGTGAACCCCTCCAAGAATTATTATTTTGTACATATTTGGTGAATTATTATTTTGTACGTATTTGATGAACTCATCCAAACATTATTAATTGTATGTATTTAGTGAACCTCATTACGTAGTGGGGTACAAAGAGAATCTTGAGGGGTTCACCAAAATATTTCGCGTACAAAATTAATCATTCTTCGAGGGGTTCACCAAAATATTTCACGTACAAAATGAATAATTCTTGGAGGGGTTCACTAAAATATTTCACATACAAAATCAATAATTCTTTGAGGGGTTCACCAAAATATTTCACGTACAAAATCAATAACTCTTCGAAGGGTTCACCAAAATATTTCATGTACAAAATCAATAATTCTTCGAAGGGTTCACCAAAATATTTCACGTACAAAACTAATCATTCTTGGAGGACTTCACCAAAATATTTCATGTACAAAATCAATCATTCTTCGAGGGGTTCACCAAAATATTTCACGTACAAAATCAATAATCCTTTGAGGGATTCACCAAAATATTTCACGTACAAGATCAATAATTCTTCGAGGGGTTCACCAAAATATTTCACGTACAAAATTAATCATTCTTCGAGGGGTTTACCAAAATATTTCACATACAAAATTAATCATTCTTCGATGGGTTTACCAAAATATTTCACGCACAAAATTGGCTGAAAAAACTAAAAAAAGGAAAAAAAATGCTAGGAATCGTCAGTATTTGACCTAAAACCGCCATTATTGGACCCAAAACAACCTGGATTGGTTAGAGAAACCACGGGGATAGATTGGTGAACCTTAATACTTAATTGGTGAACCCCAATACGTATTTGGTAAACCCCTCCAAGAATTATTAATTTGTACGTATTTGGTGAGCCTCACTATATAATTAGTGAACCTCTCCTAGAATTATTCTTTTCTACATTTTTTGTGAACTCCACTAGGTAATTGGTGAACCTCACTACGTAATTTATGAACCCACTACGTAATTGGTGAACTTCTCCAAGAATTATTATTTTGTACATATTTGGTGAACTTCACTACGTAATTGGTGAACCCCAGTACGTAATTGGTGACTCACTACGTATTTGGTGAATAAAAAAACTTAAAAAACCTACTACTTGTTGGAATTTGTGTGGCCCAAATTACTTCAAATATAATCTAAGAATTATAATAACCCAGCATCTATACCGTGAATTTTTTTGGAACATGATAAAGTTTTCTCATATATAATAGGATGGTGGGTTTGGAGAATATTATATAATTAATGTGTTCTCATGTGGACACAAGTAAATATGTGATGGAAAACGATGCCTGATGCCACCTCATCAGTCTATGTCATGCCAATCTCTTCTTCGATTAATTATTCCTTCCGTGCTTTGTTGTAGTTTGCTTTCTATTATGTAATTCAGATAAAAAAGATTACACTATATTATAGGATAATATATAAAACGTAAGTATACTATATGTTGAAAAAAATTAATATGTGGGATTTAAATAAAATAGGTATATGTTATCTTTGAATAAATTTAATTAAAATAGTTTAATTAAAAAATTAAAATTTTAAGATTTATGGGTATAATTATCATGGAATTAATGTGTAGATATCAGAAATGATATTTTAATTTGTTGAATGACCAAATTAAAAATATCAATATTTATTAATAAGGGTTATGCTATCCAATTACACAACAAATAAAAAAAATCATCTTTTTCTCAGAAAAATTGTCTCTATTCCTTCAAGAGAATCATGAAGAAGAACTCAAGGGTTTGTATCAATTTAAAGGATCTGATCTTTCAGTTTGTGATTCAATTATCCATTGAACCAGGTAAGTTTTCCGCAATCGAATTATACGATTCTATTTCTCATAGAAATCAAAATGACATATGTATATAAGATTAGGGTTTGAAGAATTTCATAAAAATATGCATATCTGATTATTTGTGTTATATAACATGTTTATTATGTTTAATTTCAATCCCTACAAGTGATATTAGAGCCTCACATTATTGATTTCTTTGAAGGAGATTAAAGTTTAAAAATTTAGAGTAAATCTGAAATTGGATTTTATGAATCTATGAATTTAAGAAATTTTCATTTTTGATGTTTATGATGAATGATTGATATGCAAACGTGATTTTGTTATGTTAATCGCATATGTATGTTGAGTTTTGATGGTTTTATGGTTTAAAATCAATGGATTTAAGGAAACTAAAAAAAATACAAAATGGCGTTCGAAGGCCATGAAGTACCGTATGTTATTTTGAAGAAGAAGGGGATGGGCAGTTATCAGGTGCTTCTCGCACCGTACAGGAGCAGGGATTATTCCCTGCACCTCGGTATCGATACCGTTTTAGAGTAATTATTTCCTACTTCACGTGCACCGTACATGAGCAGCTTTTTTCTGTTTCTTGCGGTACCATACAGAAAAAAAACTGGAATCTTAATTCCCTCCTTCTCGGCACGGTAGTGTATTACTGCTACAGTTATTTAATTTATTAAATTGTGTGATTCAATTTAATTAAGATGTTTTTGTTTTAAATAAATTCAATTATTTTGATAAGTCTTTAAGGATTAATTATGATTATTGAACATTCTGAATGAGTTAGTTGAAATGAAATGTCACAGAGTGACATTTATTGTATAGATTATTTATGAAGGTGTTTGATGTTTATGTCTATGTAAATTAATACGGGTATTAGTCGAAGGAAGGTTAACATTTGACCGAATTACACGCACATTTATGATGGTAAAAAGTTCCACGGCGGTTTTTTTGTCATGTGCGGTAGTTTTAACCACTGCCTTATCCGCCGTCATAAAGATTTTTGGCGGCAGTTATCCTAACCGCCGGCAAAGGGTGCTCTTTCCCGGTGGTTTTATTTCTCTCTACCACCGGTAAGTATTATCTAGCGGCGGTTTTATGTCCAGAAACTGAGAATATTTCTTTCCTCGATGTCTTTTCCTACGGTTTGTTTTTTCATTACTAGCGGTTTTAAATCGCCGATAAACATTATTTGGCGGTGTTTAAAACCGCCGCCAAATGCCCAGAAATAGAAAAAATATATTTCCCAACGGTTTTAACCCGCCTCTATATGCTCCAAAATCGCCGCTATAAATTGAAATATTGGCAAGAATTTTTTCTGTTTTTTAAACATCCCATAATTTTCAAAAATACATGTTTCATAAAACATTCTATATCACAGATTTCAGAAACTATCAATACAAAAATTTTAACTGTTCAGAGTCCATCAATTCAAACATTCACAAATTCTTGCATTTTAAACGTTAATAAATTTTAAAGATTCAGAATCAATCAATTGAAACATTCACAAATTCTAAAGACAAAGCAATATAAGTTCAAACTTAAGTAAATATAGTATTTTTTTTTATCATCACTGAACTTTATGCGATCATGAAGTTGAGGAAGGATCTCCAGAATTCTATAAACATATAAAAATGAACAAAATTAGTATTAGTGTTGAATAAACATAATTTATAATTACGTAAAGTATATATTCCTTAGAAATCTTACACGATCACCGCAGGAGAATGAGAACAAAGAATTTTCTGCTTGCATCATTTTTATAAGGTATGCCACTTGGGATTGAAGTTGAACTTGACCACTTGGAGTTCATGAACCTGTGACTTAACTCTCTAATGTTCTGCATGTGGAACGAACGCCTCTTCAAAAAACTGGTGGCTGCTCTACAATCCCAATACACTAGTGAGAGTTGGACCTAATCCCATTCCAGGGACTCATCCAGGATACTTCGGACTCGTTCAGGATGCTCTGGACCCATAACTTCAGAAAATGTATCTCTAATGATATTATTCTCATCTTGCGTTTGGGTTGCCAGAAGTATTTGTATTTTCTCCTACAATATAAATAAACAATTCGATCACATATGTGATAAATATAGTTGAAAAAATAAAAAAATATTGACAAATATAGACTTAAAAATAATTCTTACAGCTCTAGAAGAAGATTCTTGATCGACCAAACTCTCATCTTTGCGTTTATGCAATTCTATGAACAGTTCGACCATATTGGGCTCTCTCCCCAATACCTCCGTCTATCATTACGTTTAAAAAAAATTATATTTTGATCACAATACTAAAAATAAAAATATTACTTATAATAAAAAAAATTTACGTAACATTTCATCGTATTTTTTAGCATAGTTTTTCCTTCCTAAAGAATTATGTATACTTGTTTTTCTCGTACCGAAGTGTTTGTTTCACTATGAACCTGTTATTTGAGATATAAAATTATTATTTATTCTACATAATAAATAAAATTCAATGTCAAAAGAAAATGTTGTACTATCATTCCTTCATAAGAGAACAAAAAATGGACAATAGCATTCCACTGATCTTGTGGAACTTCCTCAAGTTTATGTCTTAGGCATTCTTCTTCGCTCGGATATTTTGTCATATTCATTGTTCTTAATTTACTTTTTCATCCTTCCAACTCTTATTAATTGAAGACAATGTAAACTTTCAGTTGACGTCGGTAACTTCTCATTTACTCTAAAAAATGAAAAAGGTATAGTTAATAAATACATAATGGAAGAGAAGTACAAATAAGTATTTATACCTTCACAATATCCTATACGGCGTTCTTGTACATTTCAGGCACTTTCAACCAATTTTCATAGGTGATCAGAAATAGATTGTAGGTGCGTCCTAGTGAATCCAAAAAGCTCATACACATAGATGTTTGATCCTTGATCGGTTGTTCTACTGCGTTGAATTCAAATTTCACTTTCTTCCCTTCAGGTATATTCTATATATGAACTAATTGTGTCCGACCATGAACCTTTTGCCTAGAGGAGGAGGATTCACCTACGTATAAAATATTATTTTTGTATGTTAGACATTATATGAATAAGAACAATGGTTTGTATGAAATATAAAATAAATGTTATACATGTTAATTCAGTGGGAGCATCGCATGGTGGATCTTGATCACCAACGGACTCGTCCTCAGTTATGTGCAAATGTCTACCACGGACCATGATGGTTATACTTGCACAACAAAATAGATAATAACATTATCAAAGAGAGACATAGCTTATCAAAATTAAATATTAACACTATCAAATAAAGACATGCCTAATTTAAATAGTAACACAATCACTATTCTGAACAAAATCAACATTCATATGAATTGTACCTAATTCAAATAGTAACATGATCAAATTAAGTCATCACAAACTTCATACACAGATGTATGGTTCACATTTCTTTCATTAAGCTCTTCTCCATTTGAATTTTTCAATATGGACTCACCACGGAAAAACCAACGTCTATAACCAATGCAAAATCCATTACACACCAAGTACACATGCACACTCTCCCTATTCATCCTCAGCATATTCACACAACGTTTACATGGCACAAAATCTTACCCTCTACAGAAACTCTTTCAAAAGCAAAATAAAAAACTCAACTCCATTAAGGTAATCTTGACTAAATCTTGAGATTTTTTTGTCCAACTTTTATCCATATTAAAATCAATCTGAACACATTATAATATATTGTTCAATACAATGAAAATTAAACTATAATAAAATCAGAGTCACAAATTGAGGTACAGAACAGAGATAAACAAGTTGCAATCATTACAAGAATTAAATAAACTAAAAAACTAGGAAAATTACAATAAACGAGTAACTAAATAAATTAGCTACTCATATTCTAACTATTCTATTAAATTAGCTGCTCATATTCTAACTATTTGACTATTAAATTAAATAAACTAAAAATTAGGAAAGTTATAATAAATAATTAACTATATTCATAATTAGATAACAATAAACAAACTAACCATATTTTGACTTTGACATAAATGAACCAAAACCACCTATCAACATGTTGAGAATTTTAGATAACATAGTTAATTATAATGAATGAATATTAATAATTTTTCATAGTGCAAAGAGTATACACACATGATAGTATCTGTGAGTATGATCTTACTTTTGTTTTCTTTGGAAATTCGGTATTAAAATTTGGAAGTGGGGGAATCAAGTATTGCCTTTGGCTTTTAGAATAGAAATATATAGATGAGAATCACATACCAAGTGTATTGTTATGTGTAAACCTAATTAAATTTATAATAAAATTTACTTTGTCTATCCCTATATATACTCCAATCAACATGTTGAGAATTTTATATAAATTTATAATAAAATAGTAACCAATAATGTGCCAAAATCTATTGAAAAATTTCAGAGGGAAGAGGGGAAGAGAGAAAAGCTTGTTGCAGAGAGAGAGGGAGATGGAGATTGCAGAGAGAGGGAAGAGGGGAAGAGAGAAAAGATTGTTACAGTGAGAGGGAGAGGGAGATTACAGAGAGAGAGAGAGAGAGGCGAGAACTGATTATGTACCTGTAGTTGAGGAGGAGCGCGCGGTAGGGGAGCTTGCGGTGGAGGAGCTGACGGCAAAAAATCGCGATAGAGGTTCGCGTCACCTGTTGCAGAGAGAGTAGGGGAAATCACGCGGGTTTGGGAGAAAATAAAAATTAGGGATTTAAATGCTTTTTAGCGATGGTTTTAAAACCACCACAAAATGTTGTAAAAATCGCCGCTACACCGACGTAGAGAGAGGGAGAGGGAAATCACACGGGTTTGGAGGAAAGGAAAGATTAGGGATTTAAAGGGTTTGCAGTGGCGGTTTTAAAACATCCAAAAAATGTCATAAAAATCGTCGCTATACGTAAAACATTTGGCTACGATTTTAAAAACCGCCGCCAAAGTTTTACCAGTTTTTTTACCGGCGGTTGGCATAACCACCGCGGTAAAACTGCCGGGGGAAACTATTTTTCTTTTAGTGTGCTTCAGCAGTACCGATTATTCCCTGCTTTCCGGTATCGATACCGATTTAGAGCAATTATCTCGTACTTCTCAGGTACCGTACAGAAAAAAACTAGAATTTTAATTCCCTTCTTCTCGGCATGGTACTGTAGCACTGCTACAGTGATTTACATAATTTAATTTAGGTGCTTTTGTTTCAATTAAATTCAATTATTTTGGTAAGTCCTTAAGGATTAATTATGATTATTGAACATTCTGAATGAGTTAATTAAAGTAAGATGTCACCAAAATGACATTTATTATGTAGATTATCCATGAAGGTGTTTGGTGTTTATGTGTGTGTAAATTCATGCTGGTATTAGCCGGCTCAAAAGAAGGTTAATAATTGACCGAATTACACACATATGTGATGGTAAACACGTGACGATTATAAAATTTTACATGTGAATAATAAATTCATCCAAAGATAAATTTATTATTTGACATGAATTATTGTCAGTGTTTGATCATTACAACAAGAGTACCATTTACAGTTAATATTGCTGTCCAAAGATTTGATATTAATGTTGTGCTAGATATCTTAAAAATAGACTGATTAATTATTTGAATTGATTGAATACTATGATTAACTTTTGATATGAGCATATTTGGATAATTCTTTTGTTCTGTTTACAACTAATGTGGCTATAGTATCTTCCAACCTTAACAACATTCTTATTTTGACCGAGACCAACATTAAGGATTGGAAAGAGAACATGTTAATTGTTCTTGGTTGCATGGATCTGGACCTTGTACTCAGGAGGGACGAACTTGGCCCTCTTACGGGTGAAAGTTCTTCTAATGCTAGGAAGAATTTTGAGAGGTGGGATCGTTCAAACCGTTTGAGGTAATGATCATAAAGCATGACATTCCATAGGCATTCAGGGGTGAGGTATCTGAGGAGATAACCAATGCCAAAGAGTTCCTTGCTGAAATTGAAAAGCGTTTTACAAAAAATGATAAGGCGGAAACAAGCACACTTTTGCGACGCTTGATTCGCATGAACTATAAATGCAAAGGGAACATAAGGGAGTACATTATGGAAATATCTAACATTGCTTCAAAACTTAAGGCACTCAAGCTTGAGCTGTCAGATAACTTACTCGTGCATTTGGTATTGATCTCTCTTCCTACACAATACAGTCAATTTCAAATTAGTTATAACTGTCAGAAGGAGAAATGGACTCTCAACAAACTCATTTCATATTATGTGCAAGAGGAAGAGAGAATGAAGCATAACCAGACTGAAAGTGCTCATTTGGCTAGCACCTCTAAAGGCAAAGACAAAAAGAGAAAGACAAAAAGAGAAAGAAGGATAAAGAATTTGCTAAGGGTCCAGCAAAAAGGAAACAGCGTAAGGACAATGATGGTTATTTCTTTTGTGGGAAGTTTGGACATGTAAAGAAGGACTATGCCAAATATCACGCTTGGCGTGTAAAGAGAGAGTTGCCTGAGGTATCAAAATCCAACTGATGCTGAAAGATACATTTATATAGGAGATGAAAAATTGTAGAAGTAGAGGCTATTGGGCATTCTAAGTTGTTATTGAAAACTGAATTTTATTTGGATTTATATGATATTTGTGTTGTACTGTCGTTTAGAGGGAATTTGGTTTCTGTTTCTAAGTTGCACAAATCAGGTTATTATTGTTCATTTAGAGACAATCAATTTAATTTATCAATAAATTCAAATCTTGTTAGTACTGGTTTTCTTAATATTAATGATAACTTATTTTTGCTTGATATTAATACATCTTATAGTGAAGCCTTGCATGTGGAATCACGAGGCCATAATTTGGCACAACCCCTTAGGTCATATCTCCAAAATGAGAATTCAAAGGATTATGTCAGATGACATTTTAGGATCCCTTGATTTTTCAGATCTTAATATATGTATTGAGTGTATCAAGGGAAAATAGACCAAACAAAAGAAAGTAGGTGCCAATAGAGAAACATACGTCTTAGAATTTATTCATACAAATATATGTGACCTATTCCCTAAGGCTTCATGGAATGGTCAACAATATTTTATAACGTTCATAGACGACTACTCGAGATATGGTTACCTATTTCTTATTCATGATAATTCATAATCCTTAGACGTGTTCATGATATTTAAGGCTGAAGTTGAGAACCAGCTCAACAAAAATATTAAGAGTATTAGATCTGACCGTGGTGGTGAATATTATGGTAGATCTGACGGTTCAGGAGAATAATGTCCAAGGCCATTTGCCCAATTCCTAGAGGAATGTGGAATAGTCCACAATACACCATGCCTAGTTCGCCTAGCATGAATGATGTTGTTGAGAGACGAAATAGAACCTTTAAGGACATGGTGAGGAGTATGATTATTCATTCTTCCTTACCAGAATAATTCTGGGGAGAGGAATTAAAAACATCATCTTATATCATTAATAGAATACCAACTAAAGTAGCTGCTAAAACACCCTATGAGCTTTGGATAGGCAAAAAGTCTAGTCTGAAACATTCTCACATTTGGGGATGTCCAGGTTAGGCAATAGGCCAAATGAAAAGAAATTAGACTCTAAAACAGTGAGAAGCTACTTTATTGGTTATTCTGAACGATCAATGGGCTACAAGTTCTATGATCTCATGTTAAGGAATATTGTTTAGATGGGAACTGTAACATTTTTTAGGATGCTAAGTTTGGAGGGAGAAATAAAGTAAGGGATATTGTCTTTGAGGAGGGATCATCTTCGGTTCCAATTCCTACTATAATCACAACTTCTCATAGTGTGCAGATTTTCATTCCTGTCATTGGTCATGAGGTAGATTTGGAATCAGAACGAGACAATGTCGAACAACTTCCGATTCAAGTTGAGGTTAATGTTTCAGAAGAACAAACTCAACAACCTCAAGATACAATGCCACTAAGGAGATCCATGAGAGAAATGAGAAGTGCTATTTCAGATGACTATGTGGTATGTCTCCAAAAAAAATGAGAAAAATAATGAATTGGTGGAAGATGATCCAATCAACTTTCACCAAGCCATGAAAATATATGAATTCTCAAAAATGGATTGATGCTATGAATGAAGAGTATAAGTCTATGCAAGATAATCAAGTTTGGGATATTGTCCATTTACCTGAAGGTAAGAAACCTATTGGTTGTAAATGGATATTTAAAACCAAAAGAGATTTAAAAGGTAATGTGGAAAGATATAAGGCTCGTCATGTAGCTAAAGGCTTTACTCATAAGGAATGTATTGATTTTAAAGAGACTTTCTCTCTGGTTTCATCGAAAGACTCTTTTAGAATAATTATGCCACTTGTTGCACATTTTGATCTTGAACTTCATCAGATGGATGTGAAAATTGTGTTTCTGAATGGAGACATAGATGAAACGATATATGGTACAACCATAAACTTTAAAATTGAGGATCCAAAAAATATGGTTTACAAACTAAAGAAATCTATATATGGGCTCAAACAAGCTTCTCGTCAATGATACCATAAATTTCATCAGATAATCGTCTCTTTTGGTTTTGAGACAAATATTGTTAATGATTGTGTGTGTCATAAGTTCATTGGGAGTAAGTTAATATTCTTGGTTTTATATTTTGATGATATATTGCTTGCTAGTAATGATTTAGGCATGTTACACGAGACCAAGAGATTTCTCTCTAAAAATTTTAAACGAAACATCTTGGTGAAGCTTCTTTTATTTTAGGGATCCAGATACATCGAGATCATTCTCGAGGTATTCTTGGATTATCATAAAAGAGTTATATAGAAAAGGTGCTTAAAAGGTTTGGCATGCAAGATTGTAAACAAGGTTAAAGGAGATAAATTTTGTCTCAATCAATGCCCGAAAACTAACCTTGCAACTATGGAAATGCAGAAGATTCCTTATGCATCTGTTGTTGGGAATCAAATGTATGCTCAAGTCTGTACGCGTCCAGACATTATGTACATCGTTGGTGTGTTGGGAAGATATCTTAGTAACCCTAGGATGGATCATTGGATTCTATGCTCATGTATAAAAGGTCGGATCAGTCAGAAGTCATTGGGTATTCCGACTCTGATTTTGCTGGATGCCAAAACAGCAGAGGATCCACTTCAGGCATTTACTTATTGGCTGGTGGAGACATTTCTTGGAAGAGTGTCAAACAGACACTCATAACTTCCTCCACCATGTCAGCAGAATTTGTAGCATGTTATGAGGCATCGGCTGTGAAACTTTGTCATTGGGTTGCGCATTGTTGAGAACATTGAAAGACCACTAACATTGTATTGTGACAATAAGTCAACAGTTTTATATTCCAACAACAACAGAAGCTCGTCTAAGTCAAATCATATTGAGATTAAGTTCCTGGTTGTAAAATAAAGGGTACAGAGTGGTCAGATATCCATAGAGCATATTGGGACAAACTAGTGATAGCGGATCCGCTCACTAAGGGATTACCACCCAAAGTCTTTTATGAGCACACTGCTCATATGGATGTTATGTTATTTGAGGATATCATGGTTTAGTGGGAGTTTCTTTATGGCTTTATGTGTATTTTTCAAAAAAAATTGTATTTGGTATTTTCTGATCAGAAATAAAATTATTCAGTTCACTCCACTCTATGACATTATGTTAGTGTTGACCTCACTAGAGTATGTAGTAGGACCAATTAGAAATAGACATGTATAGATCACATTATATGTAATTTTTCATGTTACACATCCATAATTGATCTATGTCGTTTGATTATATTGATATATGTGACCATTGATGAGTTTAGTTACAATAAAGGTAGTGAAAACCGCTTTGATCCTATGTCTATATAATCAATGGACGAGATTGTTTCGGATATACCTTATGGTTAAGATAGCAAATTTTGAGAGCTCATAAATTTAAACACATTTATAAGGTTACATATGTAGCGGAGTGGGAGATTGTTAGAAATATTCAACATGTGGGGTCACATATGTTAAATAAAATGGGTATGTGCTATCTTTGAATAAACCTAATTAAAGTGGTATAATTAAAAATTAAAGTTTTAAGGCTTATGGGTATAATTATCATGAAATTAATGTATAGATTGCCAGAAATGATATTTTAATTTATTGAATGGCCAAATTAGAAATATCAATATTTATTAATAAGGGTTATGGTCCTTAAATTACACAAGAAATAAAAAAATCATGTTTTTTTTAGAGAATATGTCTATATTCCTTCAAAAGAGAATCCTAGAGAAGAACTCAATGGCTTATGTCAATTTGAAATATATGATCCACCAGTTTGTGATTCTATTATCCGTGGAACCAGGTAAGTCTTTCACAATCGAGTTATATGAATATGTTTCACATAAAAATCAAAATGACATATAGTATGTTTATTATGTTTAATTCCAATCCTTGCACTATATACATATTGAATACTGCAAAATTATCGATAAACGTACATATTGTATGATCCATAAACTTCGAGTGTATTCTTGAAAAAAAAATATTTGGTAACGACTAACTTATTAGGGAAAATTAAAGAGAGGACTGTAAAAATGGTCAACTTTTCAGTTCAAACTGTAAAAATGGTCGGCAATTTTTCTTACAAAAATGACCACAATAATGTAAATAATTTATTTACATCTGTGTAGTTTTTGTGAATAAATTATCTACTTTGGCCATTTTGGCAAAAAAATACGACCATTTTTATAGTTTAAACCGAAAAGTTGACTTTTCTTGTCATTTTTCAAAAATTAAATGGTGAGATATGGGTGGTACAATTAAATACGATTGAGAAGAATTTTAGTGAAGGTGACAAATGGGGAAACCCAAGCAAAGAAATAGATTACAAAGTATCTTTGTAAAGAAGAGAGGGGCAATGTTGTCGTGAGTGGGGTCTATGTCAAATGGGACATATGTAAGCAAATAAAGAAGCAAAAATGAAGCAAGGGTTCGACCACTTCGGCTGTATAAAGAGTGGATGTCTGTGTAAAAGAGCTACACACGGAATTTATGAATCACATGAACGCTTGACCCCTTTTGTTTTTGGTATAGTTGGTTTCAGCTGTGTGCCCAAAGAATATCTAACATTTGCTTTTATGGGACTTTAATTTGTTTTGCTTGTTCTTATATGGACATTACCTACTTTCAGCTTTTTAATATGAGTAGTCGATTCGATATCTAATCATGTATATTTCTAGTAGTTTCTATTTCATTATGTCGTGCACATTTATGTACTGATGAACGATAAATACAGAATCAACTGATTGAAATTGAATGGATGATGAGTGAGATATATTTGGGATGGAATTTGATTGAAGATTAATTGAGATTTTCAACACAAAAAATAAAAACGCTATTATAAGGAGGAGGTTAACAAGATTTGGAGTTGAAAGAAAGTTCTTGAATTTGTTCGCATTGTTCGGTACAAGAAAATTATCATACTAGGACGATTATATTATGATGGTTCTATCAACCGTCATGAAAATACATGTGAACATGAGACATGATCTATTACGACGGTTTTAGTAACTGTCATTATAGATTTATTTATCGTGAGGGTTTTTGTAAAACCGTCGCGAAGAAACAAAAACCTCGTGAAAAATTGACCTAGTACAACGTTATACATCATTTTCTTCCGAATGTATGTTTTTATTCTTTTGATCAAACACCAGAGAGGACAACTTTCATAAGGAGAAAATAGTTGAAACATCATATATGCATGAAGGCCACAACTTCCTTATAACATCCACTGTATACTTATCAACTAAAAGAACAATATTATTAGGTAAACAGTAAACATCACTACTAATAATACAGCTATGATCATCGCTATATTTACCTATAGTATCAGCAATTGTATTAGAGTAATTGTTTATTCAGCAACGAAATTAATAGATGTTATGAGAAAATATTTTTAAAATGACCAACATCAAAACCTTCATTTTTTTAGAATACTATACACAAACATCAATCTAGTTATGCTTTCATCTTTCACAAAAAATATATTTGAAAGTCACTCCTAGAAAACAAAATATAAAACTCATTTTCTCCACAAGTCTCTCTCTCAATAGTTTTTTCCTCAAATCCAAACAAAGATTCCCATTAGTGGTGCTTCGACAATCAAGAAGAAAAAGGAAAAAAAAAAAAAGGATTCCCTTCAATCCGATTATGCCCACTTCCATTGATAGTAACCCATGTCCCAAACAGCCTGACCATTATTGTATCCATTAAGACTGTGTCCCACATACAATTGTACCCCACCCAATTAGCTACTATACCCTCAGCCAAATTAAAAAAATTACTTACTCCCACGTGCACCAATGACATCATTTTATACGTAGTAAGTATCAATATTTAGTTTTATTTTATTTTAAAAAATATTAATTTATATAAATTAATGGTAAAGCTTACTAGTATTATCAACTGCGTAAGAATTTTCGTCCTTGCGTAACAAAAGACTCGAATATTATCTATTATTATATATAAAATATTCTATTTACAATACATTTTACTTATGTATATATATATACCCCACCCCTATTCTCTCTTAAGTCCATAAACCATAGTCTCTCTTAGCTAGCAAAGCTTTTAGTTCTCTGCAAATTGTTTGTTTAGTTCTTTTGTTCTGGGGAAATGTCGGGTGTTTGGGTCTTCAACAATGGTGTCATTCGTTTGGTGGAGAATCCAGGGGCAGAGTCACTGAACGGGAGCCGGCAGGGCTCGAGCGCTCGACGTAAAGTGCTGGTCCACACGCCAACTAACGAAGTCATTACGTCTTACACAGTTCTCGAGCAAAAGCTCATGTCGCTCGGATGGGAGAGATATTACGACGACCCCGACCTCCTCCAGTACCACAAGCGATCGTCGGTTGATCTCATCTCGCTCCCTAAGGACTTTGGCAGATTCAAGTCGACGCACATGTATGATATAGTTGTTAAGAACCGTAACATTTTTGAAGTTAGAGATACGTAGTAGCTTTAGTCCTTGAGCTAGCTATTAACGTATGCAGTTGAATTGCATGGATTGTGGATTTGTTTGTGTTAGCTTTAATTTTATTTCTCTTATTAGAGCAGGTGAGTTTATATTTAAATGTTAATTTTTTTTAATTTTCTAATTTGTGTTGAGATTGTAATAATTAGCTATGTAAGCAGATAAGAATCTGCATGGGGATGATGGATTCCCTGTATGTATGTCCATATATGGTCCTGTAAATTGTCAAGTGTCGGATTGAAATGATGATCTGATTTGTGTGCATTACCTTTTTTATTTTGAAGTAAATTATGGTTTATATGGATTAAAAAAGTTATGATTTACAGTTTAAAAATAAATAAATCTAATATATATAATCATTATCAGATAATAAAATATTATTAATATTAATGCTATTTATATATGATAATGTGAGTGAAAAGATAAAGGTTGAAACAATAAAAAGAGAGAACATTTTTTTCTTATATATTATATATAGAAAGAATATTCTTTCTCATGAACTTTGCTATAATGTCTTACTTTTGGTTTCTCTACAATCTAACGATTATGAAAAAAACAACAACATCAAATATGGAACTTCAATGAGACGGAAGGGGGTATTGACACGTGGCTAATAAATTTGGCAGATCGGGTTAAGGAGATAATCCAAGCGAATACTTTGGAATTAGGGGATAAAATTATAACCGATGCTGGTGCTTTAGGATGTAGGCATGAAGTGACTAGTGAGATCTGATTTTGATGATTTAGATTGGAGGGTTGTGAGGAAGGGTGTTCAAATTTCTATAACAAAAAATATCAATTCGGTCGATTCTATAAGTATCTATAAATCGATTTAGTTCTTATTTATTAAAAAATTGAAGTTTCAGTTCGGTTCAAATTTCATTAAATTTTTAATTGAATCGAGCCGATATATATTATAGGCATGTTATTTTCATTGGGACAGACGGTGAGATGATGATCAGTTTGTAGGCTCTTGAAGGCTCCGATGATGGAGGTACCTATGGAGTTGACGATTATATCCTACTTAGAAATCTCTGGTTAGGATTTGGTTTTAAATGATAGATAAGTTAGTTTTCTCCTTCGATTTATTATATGTAATAGAAGATTTGATATTTAATCATCCTTCTTACTCTTTTGATATACTATTTTTCTGCTTTTCCTTTTGAATCATTGTCTTTAGATTCACTGCTGATTCGAAGAGAACAAAAAACGATGATTAAATCTTTGTTTTCCCTGTTTTTCTCTTCGGAATCTCTTTTGATATATACAGTTCATCGTGTGGAGAACACCAAATAATGATCATTGCCGAACGAGAAATTGAACCGAAATTTTCAGTTCGGTTTATATAATACTCACGATTTGGTTTGGTTCGTTATACAGACGAACCAAACTTTCTGTTTGGTTCGATTTTGAATCAATAATTAAACTGAATTGAACCGTAAACACCTTTAATTATGAGATGACAAAAGGTTAATTAACTAGTAACCCCCAACCACTTGATGTACTCTCTCCCTCTCTCTGGCCTCTCTCTCCATATATATGTGTATGTGCTTCGCTAGCTTACAACCAAAAAGTGTTTAATTCTATCCAATTCTCTTTCAGCACTGTCTATTTGATCAATGAGACAAATTGTGCCATATTTTTTGCTTATATCGTATATATAATTGTTGAATATGACGTTTAAAACATAAATTGATGAAACAAGTAATGTTTTCAACCGATAATTATACGTCTTAACTCAAAATAGATTACAATACAAAGAAGTATAGTAGATATTACATTGATAACAATTTCAAGGGTATTCCTAGCTAATTAAGGCTGATTTCTTTAAGTAATGAAATTAATGTTACCCTTTTATACAATAATAGGTCGCTTGTTGTACCTGATCAGTATCTACAATATGTTTTTCCTTGAAAATCCATAGCTCAAGTATATATGACAACTTAAATTATGCCTGTTAATTAACAAACACATATAGACATGTACCCGTTACACGCACGCACGCACACAAAAAAGTATATATGACAACTTAAATTATACCCGTTAATTAAAAATATACACATATGTATACATACATGCTTCCAAAAAACATCTTCAATAAAGATTTCCAAAGCAATCACACTGTGTGTATTGGTCCACACATATAATTCAAACTAGATCTCTATCCCCCTCCCTGTGAAGCTATTACGTAAAACTGAAAGAGAGAGAACATACACGAACACTAAGTAGATAAGAGTCTTATCAGAAACTTTGTAGAAGAGATCAAACACACATGACATATCAAAATATGGCCAATAATAATATGAGAGCTACTTCTCAGTCACAGCCCCATTCCTTTGTTGAATGGGCTTTAATTAATTACTTCACCCTCTTCATTGATCACTCTCCCTCTTCTTCCTCCATAGGGAAATATCATTTAAATTTACATAACTCTTTGAAAACAAGCATGGTCAAGTAGAAAAGCTATATATATATATATATATATATATATATATATATA